>OY986049.1:36519785-36712390 GCA_963920205.1 Stenodema calcarata | reverse complement strand
CCCCTTGACCTAGGGGTTATGAAAAGTTTCGTGGATCATTGTGGGGCTGGTCCAAACCCAGAAACCAAATTTCGTAATTTTAACTCAACGCTAACTGGGCAAAGTGCCTCGGACGGCGGACGGCGGACGGCGGACGGCGGACGGCGTACGGCGGACGGACGGATTTTTTTTTATTCGATTTTCTGAATCTACGTATCTTGAAACGTAAACCAACAAATTTTGAGGGGGGGTTAAAATTTTTTTTTCTTTGGGCGATTCCAATGGTTCATTATCGAAGATAATAAACCAAAATTATTTTTCTATAAAAGAAGTACCTACCAACAAACATTCGAAATTACCTTCATTTCCGTAGCACGAAACGCACCTCAGAACAACAAACTCGACATCACTTAAGCCATATGATGTTCCAAAGAGCTTGTTAGTATGAAAATGGACCTGTATTTCATCAGTTTGATACACGATCGTGTTGTGAGGCACTATCTTTGAGCCGTCATTGTGAACGAACGGCTGTTCGTACACAGCTGCGGATGGTCTTAAAAAATTCTACGGAACAATCTCTATCTAAATATGAAATAAAAAACATACCGTTTGATGGGAATTTTTCGAGATATGGAATTTTCAAAATTTCAAAATTCGTTTTGAACCCCTTCCTCTTGACCTAGGGTTATGAAAAGTTTCGAGGACCATTGTGGGGCTGGTCCAAACCCAGAAACCAAATTTCGTAATTTTAACTCAACGCTAACTGGGCAAAGTGGCGCGGACGGCGGACGGCGTACGGCGTACGGCGGACGGACGGATTTTTTTTTATTCGATTTTCTGAATCTACGTATCTTGAAACGTAAACCAACAAATTTTGAGGGGGGTTAAAAATTTTTTTCTTTGGGCGATTCCAATGGTTCATTATCGAAGATAATAAACCAAAATCCGTCCGTCCGCCGTACGCCGTCCGCGGCACTTTGCCCAGTTAGCGTTGAGTTAAAATTACGAAATTTTTTTTATGGGTTTCGACCAACCCCACAATGGTCCTCGAAACTTTTCATAACCCTAGGTCAAGGGGAAGGGGTTTAAAACGAATTTTGAGAATTTGAAAATCTCATATCTCGAAAAATTCATATAGAACGGTATGTTTTTTATTTCATATTTAGATAGAGTTTGTTCCGTAGAATTTTTTAAGACCATCCGCAGCTTTGTACGACCAGCCGTTCGTTCACAATGAGGGCTCAAAGATTGTGCCTCACAACACGATCGTGACTCAAACTGTTGAAATACAGGTCCATTTTCATACTACGAGTAACAAGCTCTTTGGAACATCATATGGCTTAAGTGATGTCGAGTTTGTTGTTCTGAGGTGCGTTTCGTGCTACGGAAATGAAGGTAATTTCGAATGTTTGTTGGTAGGTACTTCTTTTATAGAAAAATTATTACCGACGTAGTATTAAAAACCCCAGAATTATATCGCATTAATTAATCATAATTAATAATAATTATTAATAATAGTATATACGAATTATTAATACCTAACAATAAATTATAATAATTTTCACTAGGTACTTGATAAAATTGTTAATAATTAGTGATAATTGATAATAATAATTAATCTAACATTTAGGATCTAGACATTTAGACCTAGTGATCTAGACAGAAGGGTGATCTGTACAAAGAAGATAATGAACCGCGAACACCCCAGGAACACCTTTAATAATTGGTACAATTATTGTACCATTAGACACATTTTGAAAGCTCTCTATTTTTGCCACACATTCACACTCCAGTAGTTAGATACAGAACAGGTTTAAACCATCAGTTCCACCCCATATCCAAACCACCATACCCCATATCCAAATAGTTTAGCTATTGGTTTTCTCTCCACTCGGTCTTATTGTAAATTGAGCTCACTATTTTTATCCTCGGAATAGATCGATGTTAAACACCGCTGATTCTAAACAGACCTGTGGAAAACTGGACCGAATAAAACGGTTTATATAAATATAAACAGAGAAATACATTATTTGCAAGGCTTGGTTCACATCTTGTTCATAAAATCCGGTTTATCACTGTAGTCCTTATTGTATGAATTTGACTCAAAAGAAATTGTTATTCCCCGGCGTTCTAGTCACGTGTGTCTGTCCTAGTCAAGGTAGACAGGAAGAGAAGAGAAAGGTAGCTGATGGAAACTACAGCATATTATAATTCTTGGCATATTTCATTTTGGAATAGGATTGGGATTTGGCAAGTGGTTAATCGTTTACTGTTTTATTATGTTTTGTAGTCGTCAGATAGTGGGAGCCGTTGTACCTTGTATACAGTTGTACCATGGGACATTGATGATAACATCCAGACGGTGCAAGGAAATTTAGGTCTGTGAGGTTGGTAACAACACTTCTCATGACTTCTCATGACTTCTCACTACTTCTCGCGTTTGGTTTTTACAATAATTGTTTTGATTTTGGACACCAAGCTGAACCATTTTCTTCCAGTTTTCGAATTTTCGATTTTTGCATGAGTGCTATTGAAGATTTCAAAATCTCTACTTATTGCTCACTGAAATGCCTACTACTCGCTATATAGTTTTTCACTGTTCCTCGTAATAACAAAGTCAAAATGGCGAGCAGTTATACCAAGAGACACACGAAGCAGGTGATGATACAACACCACTAATCGTTCTGTGATTGAAAAAAAATACGATCATGCTGCATGGCTGGAACTTTTCACTTTATATTTGTGGGATGAATTTGTAAAAAATACTGTTAGGAACGCGGATCGCAGTTATTCTTGAACTGTGACCTTCGATTCGCGATTCATCTCAATTTCTTGACGCGTTTTCTCTTTCGCAAATGTCGGGATTCACGAAGACGTTTCACGCTCCTCGATCATGCCCTGGCGCCGAAAGAAACGTTTACAACTTTTTACACACGATTTCATTTTTATTCGTTTACTGAAAAATAACTCAATGTTGGATAAGATATTTGAAGGTTGCTTCCGGGGAAAAAGTAGGCACCCAAGTGTGAATTTCATGGCCAATCATCATTTACACGCTATTGGCGGCTAAGGGGCTTGTAGGAAAAGGCTACAGAAGAGCTTGGTTATCTATAAGGAAATAAGAACTCAAGATTTTAGATCGAGCACAAGCTTGATATTTACCTTTTTGTTTACAGCTGCAGTTACCATAAGATGAAATGTATTTGAGGGCTTTCGAATCCATTGAAACTGATTTAGAAAGTTGACCGAAGAAACAGTCGTCAAAAGTTATGTTTCGTTCATTTTCCGAGGTGTGACCTTTTGTAAATGAAATGAATAGGTATGTTACTGAATGGAATTTCCTTATTCAGTAGTCACGAAACAACTCTCGAGGGATATTAGCCCAATCGAATTACTCTCCCATCAAAGCATCCACTACAATGTAGTATGTCATACATTCTCGACGTTTTCAACACACATTCGACGAACCCTTCAAGTTTTGTCCAATGAGTCGAATTCATGAACTCAAGATACACGAAAAAATACAGTTGGAATTTGAGCCAATATCCTTCAAATACTTCAATAATTGAGTAATTATTACTACTTCAGCAACTTAACCCCTCATCGCGTCAATTGTGTTTTTAAAGCTATTTTGGCACTTTTACCATACAATCACGTCCAAACATGTCTCGTTGCTGAATGGAAAGGAGAATAAATTACAGAAAGATAGAAGTTCTGGACGTTGTAGCGTTCTCAATGCTTAGCGAAGTGACAGATCAAACGGCGTCAATATGATTTTTACGTGTTTTTTGACGTGCTTTCTTTGGACGTTTTTCTCAAATGAGATGCGGTGACGCTGTTATGAGAAACTGAAGCTAGGGCCATGAGCACATTTGATCGTGGCATGTTGTACATTTACTACTGGTGCTGTGAATATTTTGAGCTCCTGCACCATTTGAATTTCTAGGTCTTGATACTAGCCCCCGTTACAGCCTTCATCATCTCTACGCGACCTCTGCAAACCTTCTATAATTTATTTAGAAAGGAAATTCAATTTTATTTTTTTCGTGAATGATGTTTCAAACGCAATCGAATGATATTCATAAATTCTATAAACATTTGCAATCGCGAACACCCGCAAGTTTTCCGATTCTGCTGCTGGCACCCGTCGCCATCCCCGTAGCTCTTTCTTTCGTTCACTTGTCAATTTCGCCATTCAGGCCCACGTATCCTAAATTTTCTTCATTTTCGTTGAATAAATTTCCACACCCCTTTCACGCTGGAAAACTATCCTCCATAATTGAGTATTTCGGATCCATTTCATCTTACGAGCTCTTCGTAGATCGCTACAATTTTCCCTCTGGTAAGTGCCACCTGTTGTACCTCATCAAGCTCCTTTTCGTTTCGAAGTTCTATAAAAATCCTCAACATTTCGCTTCCTTTTGTGTCAGATTGTTGCCTTCATTTGTCAAGGATTTTTCTCGACGTAATTCATTGCAGCTGTAACGTGGATTTCCAAATCAAAAGTGACTGGCACTGAGCGGATTGGTCGCCCGTGAATACGACCTCTGGTATGCTCCGATTAATCGCCTCATTGAGATCATTCAAGAGCGAAAACTTGAGTATTTCTCCTTCGTTTGTCAGTTTTAGGCCCCTGACGATTAAATTGATCTGAGCAAGAGTTTGAATCGCAAAGGACTTACAGCCTCTTCCTCCTTCTCTCAACACCCTTAGTACCAACACCTTTCTGCTGCATTGTACAGTACCACTATGATGTATTTCCACAGTCGTCAGAACCTTTTACCTTTTTTTGTCGTTCAAAACCATAATCCGAGATCGCTTTGAGTAATTTATATATTTTCTGCCATCACTATTTGGATCGATTTCACAAATAATTTTCTATAGGGCTCACCCTCACAGCCTAAAAGCTGCTAAGCAGTTACACCCTCCCAAAGCTCCCGTGAGAATTTGTCTTTCGGCCACTGTAGATTCGAATGTCTTGTGATACTTTTCGTGTGCCTACGAAAAAGAGGTACCTATTATTGAACATAATAAACCAAAATTTTTTTTTTTTTTAATCTTATCTTGAGAACGGATTGAGATGAAAATATGCGGTTGGCGGCATTTCACTCCAATTTTGATGTAGTTTTTTTTTTTTTTTTTTTTTTTTTAAGAGCGGATCACTTAATATAAACATCATGGAGGCAGATCGGTTTGTATTAGACCTCTTACGCTAAGGATTGCGTATATCGTGGTATTGGCGTTCCAAAGTATTTATTCGGTGAGTAGCGACATGATGTACATTTGAGTCTGCATCAAGTGCCTATTTGGAGGAGGCCTGGTCCAGCGTCGCATTTCGACCTACTGGCCGGCTCCAGCCGTCAAATCCGTCAATTTACCGTCCGGACTTCCAAATCAGACGTTCTCGCGATGTTATTTTGAACCACCCAAGACTTGCATGTCACACAGTAACATCCGCCTCGCCTCCTGCGGACACACTGGATCGGTGCAGACGGTAAAAGGAGATTCCTGAGCGGAAGGGCCGTATCGCGGCTGCGCTCCTCAGGACCCGACTAGTGGGGAAGGGGGTGTGCCCCGACTTTATAAAAACCCCCTGCGAACTCCCACTGCTTCACACTCAGTCAAGTGCCCTCAAGTCCCCCGTATCGAGTGAACCCTTAGCCGCGGTCTACCGCTCATATTAGATCGACATTTTCGACGACGAAGACATTTTGGTTTCAACTCGTTTTGGATAAGTGCTCATTCACGTCTATCCATTTGTAGTTCATCTTGTGATACCGGGTTAAATTTACAGTGAAACGTGTGTTTCAACAGGCACCTCTCATCTCAACCTGAAGCTCTTCAACAAAATGTAAGTTCACAATTTCCGACATTATTTCAACATATCACGAACTAAACCACACACCAACCACGCAAATCATAAAAAAAAGAACAAAAGAAATAAACCACCACCTTCCCTTATTACCAATACAATATTTAACAAATGAAGCCCCCTCCCTGTGATCCTTAAAAAAATTTTTTTTAATTCTCACCCCCAAACATACCATTCATCATTTAATTATTCATCAATAAATCATTTTACATGCGCCAAATTTTCCAATACCACCCCAAATTTTGACTCATCAAAAATCATCTATGGACTGATACACAAGATCGAATTCTACAATATTTACATATCCATGTATCAAGGCAAATGAAGTCTACAATTAAATCATACATGCATGTGATCAATAACTGATCAATCACCGACTGCTTTCATACCTACTATAACATTATATTGTATTATTACGTAACGATCGCACTCCACTTGATGCCATTACAGGTATTACTTAACTATAAAATTAATAGTTAATATTACATCAAAACCTTCGCTTTGATCGTAACTAATGCTGTCAAGTGTTTTTAATAGACAGGGGATGGGGCTTTAGGATTTCGAATCGAAACTAATACTCGAATGCATTTTCTAACGATTAGAATGCACGATGTTTTAAAACGGGCTAATTGAGCGAACGCAGTGAAATATGAAATGAAAACGACGACACACCGAAAACCAACTGTATAACAGTAAACATCTCCCTATAACCATCTAGCACACGCTAGATGGTTATTGATGGATTTTCTTGGCGTTTTTCGGTATCATCTTTCGATATTGAAGGCATCAACCATTGAACCGATTTGATGAGAAAAGGTTGTTATTAAGTACCTAATTAATGAACACGATGTGTCATGAGCCACTTAGAATGTCATTCCAAGTGGCTCACAATGATATTGTAAAGAAGGAGATTCCGATGACACTTCAAATTACCGTCATTGAACGAATTTAATCAGAAGTTATTGGCGTTTTGGAGAGCTGAAAAATTCATATCACGAAAATTTGATCGTTAATAACTATTCACATCCCAATGCCCAATTAATTACCCTTTCAAGTTGTCTCAGTGTTCGCCTTCTGTATTTGATTGCGAATTTAGTCTCTGTATAATATCTGATGCATATTATGCACAATTGTTGTCACATCTCCCTAAGTGTAATCTTGTTGAATAGTTCATGATTTAAAACAAAATGGAGTAATGAATAAAATTCCATTCCTGATCTTCTCTCTAGTAAGTAAATAAATTATATTGATTTTATAAGTTACAATTATTTACGCACATTTTTTGTTTAATGTTACAGGTAAATAGGTAAACAGGTTATAGGTAGACCTATCATATTAGTTATTTAGTTTTTTACAGCTTATGATATTATAAGTGTGTTTTTCAAATGAAATCGATTTCTCGGTTGAGAATAGGTTCAGACCTTGAACTTGCCCTTCAATTTAAAACCCCTGATTGGATAAACGTCAAAATTTTCGGAATTCAATAGGAATTCTAGAAGGTGCTGCGGCAGTAAAATGTTCTTTTTTCGGCGTTTTCCACGGTTTCACCACTTACCCTAAATTTCTATTGTCGAAATCATTCAGTGTATCGGTATTACTCAATACCAATAAACAACCATCAAAAGTTCCTTAAGTTTAAAAAGTAAGCTCTGAAAACTCCTTTTTACTCATCTCTGTACTTGTTTTCTGGAGCGCAAGGTATTTGTCAACAGCAGGTACCAT
The DNA here is from genome assembly GCA_963920205.1 of Stenodema calcarata. Taxonomy (NCBI): domain Eukaryota; kingdom Metazoa; phylum Arthropoda; class Insecta; order Hemiptera; family Miridae; genus Stenodema; species Stenodema calcarata. The sequence goes on along the minus strand of OY986049.1, from coordinate 36,704,817 downwards.
TCGTGAGACTACCAATGATTTACAGGCTCCTCAAGTGTTTGTGGGCGGTATCGTCGTTACGCGGTCGGTTATGATTTCTCCGTCTCTGGTGCCGTTTTTCAAAAAAACCGTTTCTTTCAAGGATTCGCCCGTCGTAAAACTTCCAAAAATACCCGACTTCTCCTCAAGACGGTAAAGATCTCGATAAAACGGCGCCGGCGGTCCCCTCATAGCATTAAAAAAGCTTTAATGTATTAAGCAAGTTTTAATCGATGTGAAAGTTCATCACGGGGAACTTTCTTTACAGCGTTCACTGTTTAAATGGGAAAAGGAAATTTCGTACCTATACGGTAATTTGACGAATGAAATGATTTGTTCTGACAAAATTTGTCAACATTAATATTTGACCTTCGGGCTCTGGCTGGCATCAGCACAGGGTGCTGTGGCAGTAAAGCCCTTACCAAACAAACTATCACTTCTTTGGTGTTTTTTACTCTCTTAGCTTTTTGTACAGTTTGATCACTTACTTTTAAGATTTTCGATTTTGAAATGAGGTGTGTATTTCAAATGAGGTGTGTATTGGCTCTTTACTGTCCAAACTGTTTCCGATCCTGCGCACCTTTGCCGTTTAGGCCGAATACGACTGCTTTTTACCTACGATTTTGGGCATATACTGACGCTGGTGGACTCTTTTGTTGACAAACCTCCATTAGAATCGCCTTTTGTGGTACACAATTTGATCACCACCTAGAACACCAACGAACTCAGACGATTTGTGCCGTTATTATTGTGGCTAGTGGTTAATTGCCGTGAAAGTTTACGACTTTTTAAACGGAGGTCCCCTTAGAGAGAGCTCTCTCTTGAGTCAAAGGTCTGCTGGAGGCGGTGAGAGGTTGGCCAGCGCTCGCGTACGATTTGTTGGAGAAAGAAATTAATATAAATACAGAAAGAGTGAGAGCGATCGTTTTGGTGAGGGAGAGGGCGTTTTCTTATGCTTCAGAACCTCGTTAGGGCTGAATTTAAACGTGTCTGCAATCACTGGGTGTCCCTCGTCAATCCGTTAGAGGTACGATACGACATCAGACTGTGAAGTTTACGTTTCCAAGTTACCAGTTTTATATCTTAAAAGTCATTAACAACAATTAAAGAGAAAACCATAATGCACTAATAGTGTGCAATAAGTGGATTGAGTTGATATAAGCATGTTTGTATTAGCAATGCAAAGAAATATAAGTGACCAGTCGAAATAACAACATAATAAACGCAACATATAGGTATCGCATTTGTTACGTGGTTGCTCTCATCGTACTAGTAGCTGTAGGCTTTTTTCAAGGTGTGTTTTTGAAATCATCTGATTTCCACCATTTCATTATTTTATTAGTATTAACAAGGGATATACATCTGTTTTCGTAAACGTTTCGTGATATTCCAGACGACAAAGTATGTTGCGATGGATGATGCCTTGTTGTTAATGTGTATTCTTTAAGCCATAAATTATGAACACGTGGTGTTTAAATATTCGGAAGAGATCGTCGTATCAATATATTTATGCTAAACTGAGTGTTCAAAGTTGATTTTCAAGTTTGAAAAATGACGTTGAAATGAATTCGCTCATTTGGTCGTAGTGCTCAAGGTGGGAGTTTTGATGGTTATGACACAATTGTTATGCATGCATTTATATGAACAAATATTGACGTCGTACGTATTCTCTTGTTTGTTACAGAATTATGAAGACGGAGGAGAGATCATCGAACTCACCGCGCGTTCGAATTCTCGTTCTCGGAATGATCAGCGTCGGCAAATCAGGTGAGATCACTATCAGAACTACAACCACTCGCCAAAATTCGCCCACACGCTAAGGGTTTTGTCAGTCCAAAATCCGTTTGTGTTCCAATATTGTTCATGAATCCAATTCAAAACGGCATAACATGAGAAATGACTAGCGATTTCATACGAATTTTGGCGAATTCATTCAAATATGGCATCAAAATCTTTATGCCTCATCACAGTGAGAATTTACAGCCCTCAATAAATTACCTGAATTGTTTATTGTTTACAGCTCTAACGGTCCGATATCTCACCCGCCGCTACATCGGCGAATATCGATCCAATACTGGTAATTATTAATTTTATATTTTACTCGTGAATAAGTACGAATGAAGAACGATTACGGCTGTCACAAAAAAAGTGGGATGTTCGTTTGTATAATAACAATAAAGGTTACGGTAAGCCTCAGATAGCAAATACGACTACATTCATGACCGTGCAGTAAAGTAACTTTTTCCATATAACAGAGAATGTCCCATGTAACGACATTTGATTCTTGGAATAGAATAAGTATCACTACCTACTTCACACACGCCTTTTAAAAAACTTGTTAGTTTCCACCTGTTTTTATTTCATGTGTTTCGAGTGCCGTATATGCCTTTCTAGTTCTTGTACGAGTATAATTATTTCTAAATGCAAAAATTATTTTTATTTATGTAGAGAATAATTACAGTGCTGACTTTATGCGTTAAATGTTCAAAAATATGTGCGGGAGTGACTGGAAAAACGTTTTGATATAATCACTTCAATCGTTATTTGAATGCCACAAGTTGGTCGATCGGTTTCGTAACTATTCAAATCGGTTTTCCCAACACCTATAGTTGTTGCATGAACGAGAAGGGCGTCGGATTGGCAAATAAGTTATGACCAAAAAGTGAAAGCACTCGAAAGAAAATGCGTTGAGTCCTTTGAGGTAAATGATAAAAAGCCATTGTTAAAACCCCCTAGAAGTAATTGTATTCAAAATGTTATGTCGGTATACGTTCCCTGCAACCTTTCAATCACATTCCAATATCAGATGAGTTCTTCATGTAGTTGTCACCTACTCAAATTGACTTACACAAAATGGCCGTCGTTACGTCGAGTGACGTGTTGGGTAACGTGAAAAGAGCCAATTATGATCATAAAGTGACTTTTATGAAGGGTATAAAAGGGCGTCGAAGTATATGTTTTATTGCCAGTTTTTGTGAAGAACGAGTTTGAAATTTCTCAAGAAAACGGCTTTTGTGTTGAAATCGTATTTCCCTCGTGAGTTCGTGGAAGTTGTCGTGATTGGAAGAAGATTAATTGTAGAAAAATAGCGAGAAAAAGAGTGAATGTTAACAAGATGGGAAAATATCCTGTAATAACTTTTAAAATATCGTATCCCACTCAATTCTCTTTATGGAAGTAATCAATCATGAAATCCCACAATAACTTGATATAATACTAATATTTGTTTTTGGGGTGTATGTATTTCAACGTCAATTTTCAAATTGAGCATTTTGAATTGGTAATTCGTGCAATTCGTAGATCTTAATAAGAAAATTCCAAATACAAAAACATTTTTCTGTTGTGGCGAGGTGAGCTGCGCCTGTGTACTCGTATATGACATTGTGTTCCAAAACACGCTTTCCCTCGCCATTTACGACGAGAGGGTCAAATTACTTCGAATATGCGCGCAATCTCGAATTAGCTTAGTGCGTGGGTGCGTTTAGCAAACGGGGACGAATATCGTCTGAAAATTGAGCAGAGACCGTGTTGACCCGTTAAGGAACCTTTTCCCGAGTTCGGGATTCCATCGTCAAATTTCTAATAATACGTCGGGCCCGAGAGCGCCCTTCCGTTTGTTGTGCGTGTACACTCCGTTCGTATCATCGCATTTGAAATGCGGCGAATTGCGTCTTTTATCGGGTCCGTTATCTATATTTGACGGCAGACGTTGTCGCGAATATTTGAAAAAGCGAAATCGTCTTTGACGCAAACTGGTCGGATATTTTCATTCAGTAGTTGTAGAATGACGTTGGATTCGTGGGCGGGGTGGAGACGGTTTAAAATTGGTTCGTACATTTTTTTTGGCAGGCGAATAAAGAGGAGACAGGCGCCGAAGCTTTGCTCAAGGGCGGGCGCGATAACTAACTTAACTAGTGTTGACAGCTAACAATCTTCGTTGGAGCTTGGGGACTTCAAGACCCTTGATCCAAAATATCATAAATAATAATACACGTTAATTTTGGCCTATATGAATAACAACCCGAAATGAGCCACTAAGTCAATGATCAAGATGATTTGATCATTCATTTCCTTAACCAGAATTTATATTATGATATTTTATCGTTCACTCTCGCCCCTAACTGGTGGTTACGTACATACTGAAAGTCTCTCATTCAAAATGACTTGTTGGCTGTATCTGTGCTTACCAGTATCTAGTATAATGAGTAGGTAACAAAATTTGTTAATGGAGTGAATCAGTTTTCACAAGGAACTTCAAACTTCTCAAATCTACTCCGTTTCAACACCTTTCGCCTCCAAAATGTCACAAGTTTAAATTCTGATTTTTAACGGTTTTCCCGTTTTGGTGTCTTTCTCGAAGTTAGTAAGATTCATCGGATTTCGCCGAAAGGGAGCCAAAAAATGCAACATTTTCACACATTTTGGTTATCAAAAACAAGGAGGCTATGATTTGTAATGAATGGTGTGCTGATACACCCTGCTCTCGGAGGGGTTAGGCAATATGCCCACCCAGAGGGGTATCCGGTCCGGAACTTTGAAAATAGAAGATCCCAATGAATTGTAGGAACATAGAAAATTAGAATGTAGAAGTATGGAGGAAAGAAAGAAATTGAACAATGCCAATATGAATGCTTATACGCTAAAATGGGTTTGGTCCCTATATAGGAGTCCCTTCTGGGGAAGCTTCTTAAAAATTTCAAAAAAATAGTGGAGGAGGTACTGAGACAAAGCCAGCACGTACCTACCAACCTGCTCTGCTACCATGTAATGTATGGTTTGCTGAGGGCCCCAGCTCTCGGGGGGTTAGGCAATATGCCCACCCAGAGGGTGACAGACTTGGCTATCTCCAGAGTGGTCGAACAAAAAACTCGGGAACAGGAGATCAGCAAACCATCACAGATTGAGTTCAACTTCTCACTATTATTAATTTTATGAGTGAATATTTGATTGCATTTAATAAAGGGCGTTGCGGTCATCCATACAACTTGTGAATGATGTACCTTTGAACAAGGTCCAAGTGGTAAATGTAGGGTTTTTGAATTAGGTGGATTTCACTCTCGATGAGGGTTTTGATATTTGATATGTCACTGGTGTTTTCAGTGAAAACGTAAACATTCGAATTTCCCACTTCCCCACGGCCAAACGGCTTTACGTCTGAGTACGACTTGTGCCTTCCGCCTCTGGTATGTGGTTGGGTTTTTATTATTAGACCGAGAGTAACTTGTCGCCAGAATAGACCCGGCGTTTTGTATCAGCCCATCTCTCTCGAGTCTACTCATTAAAATAAACTCTGGGGGTGCCCCTCCGCCTCGCACCGTCCACCGCCATAAGTTAACCGAAGAGGAGTCCTCAGGCCGAGTTAGGTTTCTGCCAGATCTTGCTAAACCTTCTTGAACTATGTTTAAAAGTCTTCAAACTATGCGCCGCTAAAAAGAAACCCAAATCTTCACATCAAGATTAAATTCCGCTCACCTGATACTTTATTTGAGACCGTTTCAAGGCCGAGGTGAGAAAAGCAACGCTCCAATTGCTCCTCGCTGGTTTTCTTTTTTTTCTCTTCATCAAAGTGAGAAATCTTGCAGCTCAAAATAATCTCAGTACATTGGTCACCTTCCAAGTCTACTTACCTCGTGCATGACCAACTGATATAATTTTCCCCAATTTTAAAATCCGATTACTTTACACTGATGTTCCCTTAGATCCGGTGAATGTGGCTGTTCATCTCATTTCGACCAGTAAACCATAACTTGAATGACTTTGGGTGTTGAGGGCGATGAATGTGGATGTCTCTCTTCGTACTATTAATTATTATGTGGCCCGACTAGTTTCCCCGTTTGGACTCATCAGGTACATGTGCGATCAACAATTGCGATCAAGCACATAATCCAGTATTTTATCTGTATTCTCTGGTTGGCTCAAAAGTTGGCTCAAAATTCCTCGCCTATTTACTCATATCAACCTTCCACTCCACATCTTCGTTTGTATTCAAATACAGTAGAGTAGTGAGGACTAGTGACATTCCAAGTGGAAGGTTTACATTCATAGGAAGTACATGAGATGTTATCTTGAGTATGTACATATTTTAATTTCCTTACTTAACCATATAATATCTCAAACACCTTCTTTGCATGTAAAACTTCCACCTTGAGTGCCTAGTCCATAAATACTCTACAAAATGGAGAGAAAATAGTTGACGAGGGTAAGCGAAAATACGTAAGAATGGAAATAAAATACTGGATCATGTGTAACTTATTAAATAACACAAATTTTGTTGAACCTGATGAGGCCAATTGGGGAAAGTAGTTGGGCTAGATAAAAATTATTAATACTAAGACAGTCGTCCATTCTTCGCCCACAGCACCGAAAGTCACAATGCCATACGGTCATAACAACCACATAAGTAGCAATTTGCAGCTCACTCAATATGCGCGGTATTTAATTTCACTTTTTGGAAGGGTTATGCAGTTTGTACTACAACTTGTACTATGGACACTCGAGGGAGAATGTAAAGAGCGAAGCACACAATGAGATAGAGACACCATAAGACAGACATTTTCTTTCAGATTTGTAATACACTGTGGTTGGTACTTAGTTTTGCGTAACTCAACTAACTGGGACGACCGATTCCGCCGAATTACGCGAGCAAATATTTTTTTTTCGCGACTGCTTTATAAATATTCATAAATCGTAACTCAAGCGATTAATATAATAAATTCGGGCTCTTTAACACTCGTGATGTCACACGGAAGCCGAGCTCGAGCGGCTACTGGTCTTCACCTCTGGTCGATTCGCTGTGCAAAAAAAGGTCAACTAGAGCAAAATTTGCATACGGATTCTCGAAAGCTATTCTTCCTGGTCAGAAAAAATAACTATTGCTGAGCGCGAGTTCGTTCCGGGCGCAATCTTCATAAATTCATCCTCGCCGAGAGAATTTCGCTCATTTTGCATAACGCCTTCTTCATGTTGATGACCGAAGAAAGTTGTGTAGCGTGAGATTTGATAAAGTTCTTCGCGAACGCGGCCCTCGACTACTAGAAGACGAAAGCGGACGGGAAATGACTTCGAGGTGTCTCATTGAAGGGCGTTTCGATGGAATTTGTGGTAATCTACACCAACATAATGAATACCAAGGTTGTATTACTGCAGCATAATACGTATAAATTCGAATGAGAGGGCTTGGATTGTTAAATCAATTAAGACTTAGCGAGGAGGATCGATATTATCTACATCTAGCATTGAGTAGTAGAGAATTATCATTCAGATATAATTCGGCTTTAATTGGCTTAATCTTCGGAATTATATCCTGAATAATTCATTCAAATAATTAATAAAACAATCTGAACTTCAAGCAGTGTAGGGTATTGGTTGTATCTCGCCATGTAAATTGTGTGGTCATATTGGTCATATTTTTTTACGGGATGTCGTAGATAACCTTCTCGAAGTTACTTGAACTTAAATGTTCCAATAATCATTGTATTTTTGAACTCAGTGGAACACCCCATAGAGAAACAATACACAGAAACACGTTGCTGGAAGTGCGAATGGACAAGATCAATTTCAATTCGCCAAACCGTCTGAAATAAATTTTGAAATGTGTTGTTAACGAAATTCGAGTCTGTTTTTTGAACATTTTTACATAAAATTAGGGAAGCCAATAGAAGAAATTTATACAGAGATTCACTGCTGTGAAGGCCCACTTTTTTACGGGCGTGTCGTAGATCACCTTCTCAAAGTTCGTTTAGTAGGTACCTACTGGTAACTGACTGGTTAGATCGCGATTGATTGGTAGCCTCTACTATGAACCGCCTTATAGCTACACATCAAGTCCAGGCTCATAAATGATCAATAGTTAGTTATTGAATGTACGATGCTGTACACTGTACACTAAGTGCTGTAAAGTGCTTGTGGCCTGTTCGACCACTAGCGGTGGCAGTGAAGGAGACGAAGGTGATGAGAGTAGCAACTTCACACCTCCTTCCTCCTTCAACTTTAATTCGTTCCGAGATGTGAACAAAAAATCAAACAAGATATTATTAAGAAAAAAACCAGTTTAGTGTAAAACATCGTAATACCCTCTGATACCCGGTGTCCGATAACACCTTCAAGATCCTCGAAATTCAATCTCGCCCGGGAAGAAAAACGGAGGCAGATTATGAGCTGTTTTTTTCTTCTTTTTTCGTCCGTAATTATCGCCCGAGGATTATAAAAGAAAAAAAGGTACTTCGTGAAAAACGATCGATCGAGAAAACGATGCCAAGGTTCGCATTAACGGAAGTTTCGAAGTAAAAGACCTTGATATGGAACCCCGATGATCGCAATTGATACCCGATGTGTAATTACGATACAGCGACACGAGCGGTAAACGCTCATATAAAAACCCAATACGTGGAAACGTTCTAAATCATTATCTGACCTTAGAGAAACAGGGTTTAGCCGGAACGTCTGAATTGAGAAATTTCCATTGAAAACGTCGGTAATTACCTCCGGAACGTGTAATAATTACGGAGTAGCGTAAAGTCCGTTTAGTAACTGAGAGGTTAAATCGCATTTGATTGGTAGTCACTAGTACCACCTAATAGCTACACATCAAGTCCAGGCTCATTTTGTCATGTGTTTAGAATTAGAATACACGCGGTTCGTGTATTACGAGTATATCCGTGAGTTTAAATCACTTTTGTCGCAAAATCGGAGCATTTTCAATGCCTCTTAAACAGGACTTGATTCTCTTTAAACGCCACTTGTACCAACCAATACACTCTTCCACCACCAACACCCCTCTTACACTATTCCAATACACCAACCATGTGTTTTCTTTATCTGTTTGTAGAGCAACTAAATAAAAAAATTTTCTGTATTTTACTATAGACTCCTTCTCTCAATATTAAATTATATCGCCGCAAAAGGAAACTAATTGTACCATTCCGTTGTTTCATTGTGTCGCTTAAGACGAACGTTTCAGAAGCTCTAAAGTACAAGCATGATAAGTAATAACTACGTTAGGCATGACTCATAAGGTTATCGAGTAACAGCGACCGTCTGGTAATAGGTAGTGGTACTTATTAAGTTATTTTGGTAATAGGTTACCGGCTATTCGAGAACCTTTCCAGCGCCCAACGCCAACTGGGTTTCCAGTTGGGCGCTGGAAAGGTTCCCGAATCGCCCTTAACCCATGACCAAAATAACTTGAAACTAACTCAATAACTCAAATAACTTGACAACAGTATGATCGCACACCTTTCACGCATTCGTTTTCCGTAATCTATTAGCTGGTATTACCTGTAATAGTCCCAGCCAACCTTCTATCACGGAATCCCGCATGGCCGCCACAAATTGGCCCTCAAAGTCCTTTCCCCCAAGTTCTCAAAACAGTTATTCCAGTAATAGGGTTTTTCTGGTAATAAGTTATCTAGTACTAGGTTACTGGACAGTACTAGGTTATTTGAAGCGGTCACGTTGAATATACCCCACCCCTAAACATCGTGTAGAACAGTGGTTCCCAACCCGTGGTCCGCGGACCACTTGTGATCCGCGTCGAGTTTACGTGTGGTCCGCGGGCTGTTTCAGAGTACGTCTAATAATTCACGGTTTTCTTCATCAATACGAGTATAACAATGTTTTTACTGGCTATATAATGAGACATTCATCCTCGGAGATACGTTTGTTATGAAAGTATGCCACATGAGTAATGCTGTTTTTATTTCTGAATATTCTGAATTTTATAGAAACGGAAGGTATGTATATAAATAAAGAACAGCTGTCATCTTTGGTAAAGGCTTACATAGCATCGCTTCAAGGGTATTTTGACAACTATTTCCCTGCCAGTTCTGACGTCAGTTCTAAAAACTTGTGGGTGGCAAATCCTTTTTTACCACTCAAGGATATTGATCTTACACTTAATGAACAGGAAGAACTTATTGAGATATCTTCTGATCCTCAGCTTGAAGTTGTCAAAATACAATGTGACAATATTGCAGCTTGTGGATCAAGTTACTTGATGAGTACCAAACCCTCAGCCAAAAAGCCTTGAAAATTCTACTTCCTTTCAATTCTATATATCTTTGTGAAACAGCATTTTCAATAAATGTTATTAAGAATAAGCATCGTAACAGTTTGTTGAAATTGGATGCTCCATTCAGGTTGAGTTTGACCTCTTTGAAGCCAAATATCGAAGATCTTCCCAGTAAAATGCAAAACCAAGGAAGTCACTGAGAGACTTAGTGTCATATTTTGTAAGCGTTTTACAATAGATTTATAATGTTTCTATAACTATATTAAGACTATAACTATGTTTTTTTTCTAATTACCTACTTACTCTTAATACAATGTATATTAGAGGATTTAAAATATATTTCTCTAGTTCTCAATTTAATTTACCTCTTGAATTTAATTTCTCTTGTGGTCCTCGAGGGAAAAAGGTTGGGAACCACTGGTGTAGAAGAACTGTAATGGGTAACAAATATTTCTATTTCTTTGAGATTTTTTTCGGTATTTTTAATTTTAAATTTTTAACTTGAACACAGACACACTTGTGCAGCGTTGTTCGAAGTTTGTTGTAGCCAATTTGAAATACGTACAATTTCAGTAACCAATTCGTGATCCTGAAATCTAAAGTGCCTACAGCTTCAATTACAATCTTGGATCTTTACCAATCTGCGATCCATATTGTTCTGTAGTCATACACCAATCTAAACTGCTGACATTCAAAATGCCTCTCTTACGTTCGTTTGACCTGTGGTCTTCATCTTTATCGCACAGTCGAAACTCAAATGATCACCACAATGTTATACAACCCCTGACTCCCCTCTGAGGCGAGATTTATATTAATCTTTTCGCACATTGTGCAACCGAAACTTTCATACTGTTCGCCGATCAAATCGCCAATGACCGCGCGAATTTTCGCTAATCGCTCCCGAACCCAATCATCACGTTCCGTTCTGTAACCGCTTTCGTGGCAATAACCGCCCATCCATGTGAAACATGATCAAACGGTTATAGACACTAATTAACTGTCCAGTTTTCTAGGTTGATCGTTGTCTCTCTTCAACACCCCCAGTTGCAAAATCCACAACGGGCTCAAGGCAAATAAGCAATTTTCTTTTGCGCATGCTTCGTAGTGAAAGACTTTTTTTTTTGCACACGGAGGATTATGAAATCCTGTTCAGCGGGTTTCTGGTTATCCCAATTCCCGCGAAAGGCGATACTTCTCCCGCTGAGTTGAGGTTTAGCGAAATTGAATGAACCCATTCGAAAGTCTTTGGAACGATCGAACGTTTTTTTCTTTTCGATATTACTTCGAAAATAAATACCTGTTTTACAAGAGGTCCTTCCATATTTCGACACTCGTTCTCGACCTAACAACCTCCACTAGTGTAAAGTATCTCTCACTTCGAAGTTATCGAGTTTTCCGACTATCGATTCAGAAATTATAAAATCATTTAAGATATGTAACTTGGAGAAGAATTGAATCGAAATCAGTCGGATCGAACAATTTTGAGGGACAACAGATTAGTCTATTTTCATGAAAAATGTCCCCTATTTTCAAAGTCTATCCCCAGAGCGGTTGAACAAAAAGATCGTGAACAGGGGAATAGCAAACCATCACAGTTTCTCAGATAAAAGTGTCGATCATCAATAGGTACTTCACACTAGAAAATGTCGGCAAATCAACACTTATTAATATCTTCACTGATAGGAACTGATAGGCGAAAGGGTACCTCCCTACCATATTCGGAGAACTCATACAGATGAATCCGACATGTTGGTGGATACAGCGCAGACAGCTGTGAAGATCCAAAATTAGACCTAAAATCAGAGATCTCAATACACTAGTGCCAAATTCAAAATCAAATGTCGGTCGAAGAAACGTGGGCGTGCTTTACGCCGAAATCGACGTCACTCAAGAATGAATGGTCGGACTGGAAGAGGGTCAGAGATTCAAGGAATAACAGAAAAGGTTTACTCGTGTCGTGAATGGAGGCAACAAGCCACTTATGGATATTAAAGTCACGCGTTTCCAGGAGTGAAAAGAATGAAAGGCAGATTGGCGGTCACTTGAGCCGGTTTGGGTCGAGGCACGTGGCGAAGGTGATTACTTCAACTGAAGTCAGATTGTCAGACACTGAAATAATCTCATGTCAGATTTACTGAAATAAATGAATTATAACACTTTCTTTTTGTTTTTTTGTTGCAGATCTCTTGTACCGCCAAACCGTCACGATAAACAACTCGCCTGTCGAAGTGGAGATCATAGACGTCTCAGGAGAAACGGTGAGGACCAATTTTATTGACTTGTTAATTTACAGGCAGGTGGCATTCATAGATCTTTCGTGCCAATTTGTTAACTGTACTGACCCTCCAAATACGTGCATAATTCGCATCTGCACAAGTGGGTGTCAAGTTAAATTATTGACTAGCTCACTAGGATAGTAACCACAATTTACTCAAATCTACTACCACCATCTTAGTTACGCGATCCAAAAATGCTTTCAACTAACGTTGTTCTTAATTTCTGTTTGTAGAGAGACGCGTGCTTTCCTTCGGAGCAAGTTCAATGGGCTGACGGTTGTGTAGTTGTCTACTCCATCACAGACAGACAGTCATTCCAGTATGCGACGGACGCTCTGGAGAACCTCCACAAGATCCGAGCCACAGGCGCCAACGTTCCAGTCACGCTGCTCGGTAACAAAGCGGATCTCGCCCACCTCAGGATGGTAAGCGAGGACGAGGGCAAGAAGCTCGCCACCAGGATCGGCTGTCCTTTTCACGAAGTTTCAGTTGCAGAGAACAGCTCAGACCTCTACGCGGCATTCGAGACGCTCCTTCATGAGACCAAGAACCAACTGGGGAAAAGTAGGAAGTTCTCTGTCACCAAAATGATCGGGACTCTGATCGGCAGCGCCAAAAGCCATCCACCTCCAGTACCGCAGAGTGGTACAGTTGTCGTCTGCCACAAGTCCGACCTCCACCGCAGCCGTGTCCTCAAAAGGCGGCAAAACTTCACTGCCACGGCCTCCTTGTGACTCGGACAGCAAGCTGCCGATACGTCAGCTTAGATTCAACTTGTTCTGTCGCGGTACTCTCTACGCACCTTAGCGGACTCCAGTCCGTTTCTTAAGGTCAACGTGAGAATTGAGACCTCCACGTGGTGACCACTCTCGAAATCAGGTTTAGATACGGTTCTGAGCTGTTAGGACTTGTCGAGTTTGGTGCAGGTCTCTGCCCTGGCCTAATTGGAGATTTGGTTCGTTTAATACGAGTGTACACGTTGTGCATACACGCGCTGTTAACAGTGACAATGAGCATGCCACTACATGTTTTCCTAGTTATGGTTTTCACCCCACCACCAAACATTGAAAACTTACCTTTGTCAAACAGTGTCGACGCCAATGCGGGGATGAAAAATTGTGATAGCTCTGATTGTTATCATAATGAGCTTTAATTATAATTATTAAGTAGTAGTTCAATATTCACGCTGTTACAAACACAAGTTATTCTGGAAAATTTCTAGGGTGGTGTCCAACCGTTGTCTAAGCTAACTCTTGCCATAGTTGAGGCAGAAAATCGATATTTATGAGGCAAAAAAAAAAAACAAAAAACGCCGAAGTATTTTCTCACTCGCTGGCTAAGTGCCATGAATAGCGACATTAGGACACCTACCCTAACAACAAGAACAATTTACGTGGATCTAAGAAATATACAATGTACCCTATTAAAATCAATGTTGTAATCGATTGATGTATGAACAACCTTTCTAATCCAAAATTTCGCCAATTTTTACGTTTTTTGAAAATTTGTTTATAGTACATAGTAAATTATCATGAAATGGTAACTCTTAAAGCTCAAATTGTTTTCAAGTTCATTATTTTGCGACCAAAAGTCTCTCAAGGACAAAATTGTCGCTGGATTTGCCAAAGAAATATAAAGATGTCTTAATAGTTACCATTGTTTATCCAAGATGAAATTTTTGTAATTTATTACTTTTAATACAACTCCTTTACTGCCCCCCCCCTCCCCTCCTAATTAACAAAGATCTTCATATTTCTTACGTTTCATGATCCAACGGTGGTAAAGCTCTCTTGAACTTTTGAATTTTGGCAATAAGTAGAGTTTTATTATCTATAACTAAATTTGATGACGAAGTCATACTGTTGAAAAATAATGAGTAATTATAAAGATTTGTGGTCTATTCGCAAAAATTAGTTTTCCCACCTTTAGATCAAGTTTATGGCTGTGATAATGTAGATGAATAATACAATGATATTGTCTTTGTCCTCATATTCGCCTAATTTTTTTAATATGCGCAGTTTGTATAGATACGAAATTTGTTATTGAAAAAATATCGTACAGGCTGTAAAATGTTTTTATAGTTGAGCTGTATCAAATATTTTTTCTCTTTTTTATTATTAAAAAAGGAATTTGTCCTCATATTGTGGAAAAACTCGTTTATGTTTTATTCCTCACACCTACATTTGATCGGTAACTGGATACGGTATTTTGCTAGGGCTGTTGAAGGTATTGATAAAGAATGCAAAGGGAACTCCCGACTCAATTCCTCCGAAACCTCGCAGATAGATTTCAGAGTAAAATATGATGAATATGCTCAATTGAGGATATTAAATGCAGGTGTACCGCAGGGCAGTGTTCTTGGCCCCATACTACGAGTATATTTTATCCCTTAAGATCCCACAAGGTCTAACTCAGTTTTTTGGCAAAATGAGTTAGGAATGGATACTTATGTGAAATCTCTCAGTCCCTCTTTCTAGCTGATTGGTTTGGCCTTTATTTCAATGCAGGAAAAGGCTTCTTCAAGCAGCGATAACCATAAAATTACTACAGTTGGATAATCCGTTTTTTTGACTCTCCTGAAATGTTGGGAAAACTGAGTTAGACCTGGTGGGATCTCAAGAGACCCACCACAACCAATGGAGACACTTACAGCAACGGCGGACAGATTGTCGTGTGGCTCTATTATAGGATTTCAGTCTGAAAAGACTTTTAAAAACTATAGTAGTCTCGTGATTTGCCTGAACATTTGCGTTTGAAACCTCCGCTGCAGAAGCCACCAGAAACTACCTGCTGTACGAAGCAATGGAGATTAAAGTTGAAAGAAACAAAAACCATCCATATAAACTTCACAGACCTGAAGACAGACGTAATCCCGCTAAGCGTAAACTCCACAAACATCCAAACGTTGAAGTGTTAAGACTCGACAACATACGAAGTCTGAAGAGGACCAAACCGATGGAACACGTCACGACTCAATAAGTGTGGAGTCATGTACAGGATGTACCAGAGGTCCACTAGACCACTAAAAACGCTATATTAAACAATATGAAATATTAATATTAAAAGTTGTTAGATGATGTAATATGGTTGTAAATAAGTTATTTAAAAACCTTTTAGCGGTTCAGAAGAAGGTGGAAATCACTATTTTATTGATACGGTTGTCTCAATCGGAAGTACTTATTCATACAACTATTTGATCTGATCGAAGAATAAGCAGTTTAAGTGGACGAGTGATTTTATGGCAGAACATCGGATTGTTAGTTGACCTTGGGAGAACTCTGATCACTGGCTACTGTGCGCTGAATAAATTTAAGCTCTATTTCTCCGGATTATGAAGGTTAATGTGGTATGTTTATGTGGTAAGTATTTCTCACTCCGCGCTACAAAGGAACCCCGAGGATCCATTACAAGAGGAGCTCATATTGGATTGCACTGCCCGTTGTATAAACTGCAATTATAGACGGGAGATGGAGACCCTGAGCCACTTTATGCTCTCGCGTCCCACTTCTTACATCCCATAACGTCCCTTTTACCCCGCAGAGTCCACTCCGGACGTTCGTAGGGATACTGACATACCCTTGGAGGAGAACGTCGACTCAATATTAGTTGACCTTTTGACTTGGAACGGCAATGTTGCCAAATTCGAGGCCACATCTAGATGTTGTGTCCAGTCTCGAAGGCTTAGGGCAATCCCACTGATTGAACAAGAGACTCCCATCATAACAATATTTAAGGAGCGTGAATAATTTAATTTTGAAACTTAACTTAGTACATAGGCACAGCTCTATTATTTTCATATCCACATCATAAGAAAGATAAAACCCAATTGTACATCCTAACAGTTGGAAAAGAAAGATAAGGTGTATCTATAGATTCGGTTGTACGCACTTGTACGGGAGATACCAAAAAGCATTCGGAGCTCTGAACGAGCTCACAATCATTTTTTAATTGTTCGTTAAAATACGATTTCGTTTGGTGCGTGGGCCTTGATTTAATCCACCGATTAAGATTCCACCATCAGAGATATTTTTTTAAATTCAATTTTTTACTCCAATTTCAATATTGGAAATTGTTTTCAACGCTATATTTGGCTCGGTTAGAGTTTTTTTTTTTTTAATGGAGTTTGCTACTCCACCCATATAAACAACAGAGTTAGAAGGTGAGCAGGGGAAGAAGAACTTCCTGACTCAGGACGCACAAGTTAAAAAAATCTGCGGTAAAGAATAGAGGGGATTTTCCTTAGGGGGCGGTATTACTCTGATCTCCGTTAACTCTCCAAAGATTACGATGTCACGATCTCAACGTTCACGGTTTTCAGTGATGTGAATGTTGGCGGGATGAAAATTGTCCTCGTAGGGCTCGAATTAGGGAACAACACGTCAGCCCCACATAAGGAAATACGTTGCAAAACAAATAGACGAACATGATGAGCAGATTTTTCGATGCTTTGTTTTTTGAGTGAGTGGAAGATGTACGAGTGGGACGGCCTTGATTTAGAAGTCGTGTTTTCGTTGAGATTGAAATAGAATGGTGTTCTTCTGCAGTTTGTTCTCGACATACTGCAGTAGCAGTGACTCACTGAGAGCAGAGGAAGGGCTTATGCCTACGCTTATGGGATGACTCACGTGATTTCACGTCTGGGACGATACAGACTCAAGGGCGGTGAACTTCCGGCAGGAAATGAAACCAGTATGAGAACAACAACCGAGTCGAAGTTATATACGGAGAATGGCGATTGAATCGAGATTTGATTGAAGAATTTATTTTAGGCTGTAAAGAAGAAATGATACATTGATTGCGCTCTAATTTTATTCCGTTCTATCTTGATGATGACATTTCATTTCCTATCCTTGTATAATTTTCTTTGCCTAGTTTGATCAACTCGAGGTTAATTGTTTACGTTCAGTATAACAACATACTCTTTGTGAGGGTGATACACTTGATAGCTGTCCCACGATATTATTTATAATACTTGATAGCTGCCCCACGATATTACGATATTATAGTAGGAAGGTGAAACAGGAGTGAAGGGACGGAGAGAGGATATCCTTAGTGTAGTTTAACAATAAATTGAACAGAAAAAGCTGCAAATTTTTCAACAACGATTTATTATCTGCTATACTGTTCTAGCACTGTTCTATATACAATATCCTCGAGAGTCCTACCACTATTCGAAACAGATTTATGCGCTAAAATATGCATGACAAAAATCTACAAACTCTGTGTTGTACTCGTTAATAATTAAGGGTGCAAAATAAAGGGAAAATGGCAAAAACCATTCCTCGATTTACAGCTCTGCGCAGCTGCCTTAATATGTGAAGTAACTTAATATGGTACGTTATCTATCTCATTAAATAACCCCATTGATGACCCTAAGATAGACCCTTTCTCGACCAAATATGACATGAGTAAGGAAAAGTATTCGGTCACAGGGTCCTAGTACCGCTGAAACTCAACGCAAAAAATTTAAGTTTCCTAGTTAAACTCTCGATATCAAATCACAGCAACGCTGCAAATCATTCTTCTTATTATTTTCTGTGTAGATCACTCTTCTGTACACATTATCCTTGTGAGTTCCCGTAACTATACAAAATAATTGGAGTAACGAGCTGAAATACTGTGTTCGTTCGAGATGGTGATCACATGGCCATCAACGAGCGGTGTTAACTACCTCGTGGGTGGTCTCTTCAGTTTTCTTATTAATTTTGGGCTAAATCAACGAGTTCAACGAGCTTCAACGAGTTGGTACAAGTAATACCCCATAGGGGTTTATATTATCAACGCAATTATAATGTACTCGTATAATAAGTTTTCGTTCATGAAACCCTTATGGGGTTTTACTTGTACTTAAATAATTTTTTATAGTGGATGACGATTTGATGGTTCTGCATTAATTATGTTGTTGTTGTCAATGAATGGTGATCAAAATTCCTATTTCAAGTGTTCTTTATAGGAAATTTTGAGTTGTAATTTAGGAATCAACATTGATAGGAGAATATTGATAGAACTATCTCGAGCCCTACCATCGACTCCAATTTATAATTCAAATAATTAGTTTATTCATAATTTAGATCAATAAATTATTATTTGATCAGTCCGGAATACAGTTAGAAATTTGGGAGAGGGGTTAAAGTTTGTTTTCTTGGTTTATTCGTATGGTTCATAAATCAAAAATCTTGACATGTTGGTGGGGTCGGTCATGTTATGTTTGACTCAACTAGAGAATTCATGTTTGTGGCTGAGAAATTCAGTTGAGCAACGAGGGGCGGCCCGTGTGCGTCAACTTAACGAAGTAATTACTAGTGGTAATTACCAGTGCTCCCCTTCAGTCAACAATTTACCACTGATTCGACACTAAATATTTTTGGTGTCGCGAGTAGCCTACTTAATACGGGAGGGCTGGTCAATAAAGCAAACTAGAATCCGGGTCCCTGCAGGACTGTGGCTTCATGGGAATAACAAAAATGAGATTTTCATTGCTTTTGATTGCAAAGAAGACTTTGCAATTATTGGGTAAAAGCTGGATACACTTTTTTGGTTTATTATCTTCGATAATGAACCTTTGAAATCGCCCAAGCCCAAGGACCCCCTTCCTCCCCTCCCATTGGCTGGTTTACGTTTCAACATATGCAGATTCCGAATTTCGAATTTAAATTCTTGACACAACGGTTCATTATCTTCTTTGTACAGATCACCCTTCTGTCTAGATCACTAGGTCTAAATGTCTAGATCCTAAATGTTAGATTAATTATTATTGTCAATTATCAATAATTATTAACAATTTCATCAAGTACCTAGTGAAAATTATTATAATTTATTGTTAGGTATTAATAATTCGTATTCATTATTAGTAATAATAATTATTAATTATGATTAATTAATACGATATAATTCTGGGGTTTTTAAAACTACGTCGGTAATAATTTTTCTATAAAAGAAGTACCTACCAACAAACATTCGAAATTACCTTCATTTCCGTAGCACGAAACGCACCTCAGAACAACAAACTCGACATCTCTTAAGCCATATGATGTTCCAAAGAGCTTGTTAGTATGAAAATGGACCTGTATTTCAACAATTTGATTCACGATCGTGTTGTGAGGCACAATCTGTGAGCCGTCATTGTGAACGAACGGCTGGTCGTACACAGCTGCGGATGGTCTTAAAAAATTCTACGGAACAAACTCTATCTAAATATGAAATAAAAAACATACCGTTCTATATGAATTTTTCGAGATATGAGATTTTCAAATTTTCAAAATTCGTTTTGAACCCCTTCCCCTTGACCTAGGGTTATGAAAAGTTTCGAGGACCATTGTGGGGTTGGTCGAAACCCATAAAAAAAATTTCGTAATTTTAACTCAACGCTAACTGGGCAAAGTGGCGCGGACGGCGTACGGCGTACGGCGTACGGCGTACGGCGTACGGCGTACGGCGTACGGCGTACGGCGGACGGACGGATTTTTTTTTATTCGATTTTCTGAATCTACGTATCTTGAAACGTAAACCAACAAATTTTGAGGGGGGGTTAAAAAATTTTTTTCTTTGGGCGATTCCAATGGTTCATTATCGAAGATAATAAACCAAAAAATCTGCCCGTCCGCTCTCCTTTTTCCTCCCAATTTTAAGAATTGGAATGTACCCAGGGAATCGGTGAATATTGCAAAGAGGGTTACTGACACCAGGCGTGCGACGCGTCAGGTCAGCTGCATATTGCAAAGCCTTCAGAACTCCGTCAGCCTCGGCCGAGTAGCTGGAGCAGGACTCCGGAAGCCTGCGTGTCATTGATACGTCATTATATGACGTCAGTGTCAGAGCAACAACCCCTATCGTCATCATTTTCATTGAAAATGAGTTATGCATACCGTTGGAAAGCCCTCCTCACGGCGGATCGAATGACCTACTCAAGTTTAAGTTAACTGCAATCGGTATCGCGCTAGTGGCTCACGAGATAACAAACCCTATCGCCGGGGTGACGGCAATAATCATTGAATACCAGTGTTTTGGTTCTCCTGAAAAGCTGCCCTGAAGGCACATCCCACCCAGTTGCCATTCTTTGATCCATCCATGAAAATAATTAAGTGTTGTGTCCAGCGGGTGTTCAGATATTCCAAAAACAATAGCAATTTACTTCATGAGGCAACGCATTGCAAATTTTTGAAATGTTGAAAAATTCATATGAAACGGTATAGTTTTTAGTTCACATTTAGAAAGAGTTTCTGACCGCCGAACGCCAATTTGGCTAGTTTGGGCACACCCCTTTTCACCCCCTTACAATATGCAAATACATATTTAAAAGAATAGTGTTCTAGTATTTCTAGACGTAATAAGAAGCATCTCAGAAGGTTTTGTGAAAAATTGTAAAAAAAAAAGCTCAAATGTGTTAAGGTCTTTGATCCCGTCAAGGTTTCCGAGATCAACTTGTGGAAAGTACAAAATATTTTCGTCGAAAACATTTCTCTGCTAACTCATTGCCAAGTTCGTCACCCCTAACGTTATCTTTCAGGCTGCGAGCGCGATTCAGGAATAGGAAAGTGAAGGCCACCAGGCCGAAAGTGCCAGTCGAACATGGGAAGGCGATAAAACAAGCCGTCGAAATAATAAGTAAGCAAAGGTGGGTTCGCATCATTAGTCTCAGTCGGCTCGCTTTCGTATGCTAAACCGCCCAGGGATCGTTTCGACAGTAAAGTTCGAGCATTACTGTTTTTATACATTGGACTGTAATTAAACTTGGGTAAATACTTTCATTCGCGTTGGGTTGTGTGTTTAAGTTAATCTCGAGCTTCTCTCGCCGTGAAAAGACACGGGATTGCTTAGAGAAACTGCTGGCGGCATTCGCCATTATACAGCTCGGATTCAGGATTTTCATAGGGTGGGGGGTTCTTAAGTAAGGCCGGTTTCTAAAGCCAGTTTAAGTCCAAAAACATTGAAATATTGCAATATTAATAATAAAACAACGATTTAATTGTAAAATGTGTATGTTCTATTGGAATCTCTACTATACAATTCAGCCTCAAATCACTTATCGTTAAAAAACATTTCTGTACCCTCTGGAACCGCCCCTTTTATACAGTACAGTTTATTTCCAGGAAGGTTCCTGGGGCAAATCAGTAACTTGAGTATAAAGCTCTTTTATTAAGGTTCGTTCAACAATCCTTCCACCAACAAGATCCACTTTCCTCTCGGTTAAGAAACAGTTTAAGCGAAAATCGATTGTTGCGTAACTCCCCAGAGACTCTCCATATACAAAAATCCACAGTCATGCAACATGGCTATAATATATTATGTTCAAATTTTCGAAGATTTGGTTTTATGTAAAATGTCTCCATTTTTCTGGTTTTATAACAAATTTTGTCTCCATTTTTTCCGAGTAAGACCTCAGTTTATAGATTTTTCAACGCTGAACATGATGGTGAAGTCAGAATTGCGATATCTCATTCCGTTATCGGATTAGAGCAGATGAACCGTGAAGAGCATCTCAAGTAACAACCACGTTTCTTCATCTTCAAATTGCTCCAGTTTGAAAACATGATAAGATAGGTATCGCAATTCTGAATTTAACATCGTGTTCATCGTTAAAAAAAAACTTTAATATGAGGTGTCACTTGTCAGACTGTTTCATTTTCGGAATTTATGGATATCCCCCCTCTCCCCCCAAAAACTGTCCAAAACCCCGTTTAGCCATTGTGGTTTCATAAGTCCCAAAATTGTACCAGTGATATATCAGTGATATATCACTCCTTGTTCGTTCAAATTGCTCTAAATTGAGAAGACCAAATGCAGTATGCCTACACAAAAATCTGGAAATTTACCTTTGTATTTTATATTAGATCTTTGATGTCCCCCTCGACCCCAAGCTATATTGAGGGGGACATCAAAGATCTAATATAAAATACAAAGGTAAATTTCCAGATTTTATTGTAGGCATACTGCATTTGGTCTTCTCAATTTAGAGCAATTTGAACGAACAAGGAGTGAACTATTACAACGAAGGGAACAAGCAAAATAACACTAACGCTAACAATTTCATTACACAGAAACTACTGTCAAGTTATAAATAATGCTCTTTTTTGTTTATTTAATCAGTGGATATGGATAATAGTGTTTCAGAGCGTGATATCTCTTGTTGCGCTACATGGATATCAATTTCATAGGTAACTAAAACGCTTGAATAAACTAAGTATAATCAGAATAGATTATTGTTGCGAAACTGAATCCCTGGCGTCACAAAATAGCAACAATAGGTTATATTAAAAATATATACAAATTAAAGAAAAATTGAAAGATTACCGTGTGTAGCCAATTGTTACGTAACGACATCCAATTTCAACGTTACATTAAATAAATTTTATTACACACCAGTCCATTTGATTTAGCACTACAATAAATACAGCGACAATTCTACACAACAACAATACTACAGTAAACAATATTACGTTATTACATCATGATATACATTGAAATGCAGTGTCAATACAAGTTCATCTTGAACTAGAGACTGCATTTCACTGTATGTACATCTGAAGGAGGAGCTGGCGGAAAACAATGAACCTTCCACGTTCCCGTCCAAAGACTGCGAACCATCGAAGGGATCGCCGAAAAATCGACAGGAGGTGTGGACGGTCTGTTCGCAAGTGTGGACGGGGCTTTAGAGCCGTAAGTACAACTTCTTCAGATGCGTCAAGTCTTTAATTTTTTCAGAGGATATTTGATATTTTTCTGTGATCTCATTTCGGTGTAGAGTTCAGACGGCTGGAGGAACAGGTTCTTGAATCGGAAGATTTCCTATAATCACCCAGTAGAGTATTTTTCGTGTTTGTTTGAATGGAATGAAATTAATTTCGTCTTTTTCTGTTGCTTGCGTTTCAGCATTTTACTTGGCTACGCGATTCAAGTGCGCGAGATGAAGAATGGATTATACTCGACCGCTCACTGCACCAGCTGATCAATTCAGTGTACACTATAGTGAGGCGTTGAGAAGACTTTGCGTTGTCTCAAGCCGGAGCAGTTGCCGTGAGGACGTCAGGTCTCTTCGGCCATTGACTCGGGGACTACGTGATTACGTCTCCTCGACAACCTCTTTCATTATGGCTGCCATCAATCAGCTTCTCGTCTTTCTCCACCACTTCCACGCAGATTTGCCAGGGCTTATTGTCATGTCAAGCTCGAACAGCTATTATACTCAACACCAACATGCACCTTCGTCCAAACTTCAACTTGAGTTCAAGTACAACTTGAACGGGCATTGCTCGAACCCATGCAAACCCGTATATGTTGACGGAACTCGAATATCAAGGGATCAAGGAAATAGTTTGAGTTAGGAAGAATTTTGAGGTTTTAAGCAAAGAATTTCGACTAGGTGAACAAAAAATTGCCAACACACGTACATATTTCGCATTTTAAACGTTTAAAATGCGAAATATGTATGATGTACAATGTGAAATGTAAAACCAGATTACGGGTAGGTATCCTTGATTCTTATTAGTAAACTTACTTGTAATGCAATGTAACTCATTCATTCAAAAATTCTGATGGTTAACGGCCCTTTTCAGGGCCATCACATACTTTTGGCGTGATATATTATCAAAGTGTTTTTCAACCCCGACACTCATTTTCACCAAATCTAATGACAAATGGTCTGTTCCAGAGTCACCAAATATTTTTGATGTAACAACAAAATAATGAATTTAATTCATTATTTTCGACGATATTATTTTACTTTGGCACACAATCGAAAAGCGACACCAAAACGCGTGACTCATCATCTCTGATGATTTTCGCTTACAACCCACGCTTTGCTACGGAAGTTGATCTTCTACAAAAGTCTCTAGGATCCTCCAAACTATTCCCATTACTACCTACTTGTACCTTGAGTTCTTCTTGAAGATTGGAAACGTCGTCGTACTTATCTTTAATTACAAAGAATGTAAAATGGTACTCAGATTGGGATATTTTTATATCCACCTCATCCATTTGACCTTTTGAGCCATCTTCATCGGCAGTCAGCAGCAATTCTTGTGACAATTTTACTTTAAGTTATTTAATAACCTTTTTTTTTAATTTTATTTACTTTTTGTGGAGTACCACTATCAAGTTAGCTTAGAAGTAACATAAATAATATAATATGTGACATGCAGTAATCAAAAACTATCCTACGATAGCTGATACTAATATAAATAATATTTCATTTTTGGCAATTAACAAGGTTGACTAGATAGTCAGAATTTTTCTTTCTTTGGTATTAACTGTGAGCTCATAAAAGGTCCTAATGCCACTTTCTTTTGATCGTGTGACGGGAGTGCTCAAGTATTCGTCTCACCAAAGGGCTAGGATGATTTGAGATCTGAGTGGCAAGCTGGGTGCCAGCAACCCATGGGAGATCCAGATCTTTGTGCAGCCAGTCATTTCTAATAAACAAAGGGCAACTTGTAATGTCTACCGAAGGTCTCGGTTCTGCACAGTCTTTATCCTTCGGATAATAACCTTATTTGATTATTTGGTTATTATAACCTTATTTGATTATTTGGTTATTATAACCTTATTTGATTATTTGGTTATTATAACCTTATTTGATAACCTTACTGGAGGGGATGGCACCCTAACCACCTGGATAGAGAGGGGGGGGGGGGTATCCAACCATTTATTTTCAGGCATTCGCCCACTCAGGTATGTTGAGCAGGCATTCACCCACTCAGGTTATCTATTCGTAATAACCTCATTCAAGTGGGACATCCTTCGGTACGTCATCTCAATTTACATTTTCTTTTGAGTCTCACTAGTTAGATCATTAATCGCGTTCACATCTTTGGTTGAAACCACACGTTGAGATCGTCTCTCGTTCACAGACATTTAAAACAACAAACCCCATCTAAAATCGCGATCTCAAAAAATTGAACTTTCACGGAATTCTGACTATATTTACTATGCGTAAGGAACGTCCTGTTACTAATATAGAATTTTTTGGCCGATCAAAAGACGATGAAAGTTCAATTTCAGCTACCGTCCGCTTACCAACCCAATGCTTTTTTTTGGAGGAATTTGAGGCGAATCGCAAACATAACGCACCATCATTCAGTAAAGATTCCTATGCAAAATCAAACCTACTTCAACATTTGACGAATAAAAGGTAAAAATAATGTGCAGAAAGTGCCAGACGCCGCATATACAATCACTTTTCTCCCCGACCTTTCAAAAACCTTCCAAGAGAAGGACGATTTTTTACGGTATTCGGTTTCTTTAAGCTTTTTGTAATTCATTTTACGTAAATTATACCCGTCACTTGGTCCGTTTTCTCATTCGGATGCTTTTGTGCAAATGGCGTTCATGCTCGGGGGAACTTTGATGATTCGCGTGAGAGGGTTTCAGTTTCACTCGGAATATGCAAAAGTGATGGTGTTGGTTGAAACAAAATAAAATAAAAATGTAAACGGCAAACGAAAGTCCAGGGGTATTTTGAAAGAGGTAACGAACTTCAAATTCTATTGTTTGGTCGAATATGTACATCATGATGGAATGTCTGCTAAAAGAAACTGGGATTGAGTTTTTCAATTTTCAAATTTTGAAAAATCGAGAATGCTTACTGCACGATGTTTAGGTCGCAGAAAACTCAGTGAAATCGATCTGAACTCAGTTTCAAAATAGGTAATTGGAATAATGAGGTAAGATATTAAAACAAATTCTAGGACACCAGATGGTCATCTCTAAATGGCGGATGGTCGGTGATTAACTCTTCAGTTTCCCACCTAAATTCGGGACTGAAATATAATATATTATATTAATAATAATCGTATATAAAAGTCATTGGCCTGTAACTACTGTAGTTCTACCGTTTGATTCAGGCAGATGTTGGCCAATTTTCATCGGCTCTACCTATGAGCCCTCATTGGGAACGAACGGCTGGTCGTAGAAAACTCCTGATGGTCTTGAAAAACTGTATGAATTAAATTCTAGTTAAATTTGTAGAGAAAACTAGGTTCCTACTTTCCATTTGAAATTTTCTAAACGTCATATTTCGAAAAATCAAATTATTAAATTTTCGACGTATGCCGTTTGGAAAATTTCATAATTAAATGATGACAAAGGTTTTTTGAAATTTCATGTTTCAAGGAGCATAGATAATAAATCAAAAGAAACTTAGAGGGGTGACGAGCTTATAGTGCCAAAAGTAAAAGGAGGTCGTTTGTTATTCTCAGTTGATGTAAGAAAAGGTTTTAGGTGAAGGGGATTGATCCAGAAAAAGAGACGTTGAGATGTAAGTTTCTTCCCAAGAAACTAAAAGAGCGGGAGAGTTTTTAATATAATTACAGAAGTTGTGAAATACGAGTATGAAGAATCCCCTCCACTTTGGCTCCTCCTCCTTCGACCGTCCTTTCATTTCAACAGCTAATCACAATCGACATCCTTTCTCTTTTGGCACTTGCCTCCCATAAGCTCCAAGCTCTTTTGGCACTTGTCTCCATAAGCTTGTCTCCCATCTACTTTCAGTTATTCTTTATTACGAACGATGGTTTGATCACCAAAACAGGTTACCAATAGAGGGGTGAAATAATGATTTTTTTCCCTTTTTTTTCAGTGTGCAACCCTACATAATATTGAAACGTAAACTCACCAATACGGGTCGATTTCAATGGTACATTATTGGGAATAATGAACCCAAATCATAATGAATACCTACCACAGTTTCTGATAGTCTTGGGAGGTTTAGAATTTCCTAACAACTCTTGTAAAAAATTTTAATTGAGCCGTTCCTGAGTTTCACAATTTAAAGTGGGATAGAGGAGGAATTGGAATGATTTGGAAGACTTGTTCACATCATTTAATATACGACTATATTTTGAATAACATTAGATAATGAACAATATGAGGTCTTACTTTAATAATAATCGTAATGTAAACTTGACCTGAAATACGGTATTTAAACATCCTATAATAATTAAAATTGGATTATCACAGAAACATGCAAAAAGGGAGTTAGTCGTTTTGCGCTGTGGAAGTGCGTGTTTTTACTAAGAGGACGTTCGGGGGATGGTTTCGAAGAGCCGAAGATGCTGGAGGTCCAGTACTTGATTCCCGAGCGAGGTCCAACCGGGGAGCAGGTACCTCGCGAAGAGCTCTAAGCAGGCGGGTTCTTCAGGAAGATACTCTTTCAGGACTTCTGCAAAACAAAATACGACTATTAGAATAATCGGAAATGTACACGGAAACCCTCTTTAAGCCTAACGAATATGGAGCACGATTTTTTCCATAGAAGCATATCATTTATTGTTTATTGAAATTTTATTTCAATCGTTAACAAAGTCTTTTATCACTTATCACGAGTATTCAGGTCAAGTATTTAGGTTAATGATGTATGATGTGTAATAATGTAGGTATGTAGGCTTAGGATTTAGATTGTATTTTAAGGAAATAATTGTTTAATATGCTGTTTGGATGCTCAGGATGACTTTTAATTTCATTTTTTATTGTTGTAGGAAATTCGGTAAAAACTCGAACTCCAGTAAAACTATAAGTATTTTGAGTTGCAGTTGTGTTGACTAATGATATTGATAAGTACCTCACACTCATGAGATGGATAAGCAAACCGCTCCTCCCTCAGAATTAAGGTTAACCTGCTTCAGACTGTTCATTTCGACCAATTGCTCCCATTCAGGACTCCCAATTCATCAGTGGACCCGAGTTAGTCACCACCCGAATAAGGGCTTCTTGGCAAGTAAAGACCGGCTGCAAAAGGGTTGAATAAGTTTCGGCCTATGCTGGTGGCCCAGAGATGTAACGACTGCGACCATGAGAAGTAAGTACTCAGTTACATAAGTTCTTAAAGTTACTTAAATATGAATATGAAAAACCACAGATTAGTTTTCTAAGCCTTTCACCATACCAATCTGGGTTCCCAAGAGAAATAGCCATCTCGTACACCATTCTAGACTATTCTGGGGACAATGGTCATCAGACTATTCCTGGACATCTTGCGTGGGATGACTCATATGCACGCAGAAACACGCAGATTTGTGTTTCCATACAGCGTGAACGTTTGACAGTTCGACAAGTTAAAGAGTTTGGTGTTGTGGTGAAGCTCCCATCGACCACTCGGACACCTGTCAACTGTCATTCACAGACAACTTGTGTCCACTTCTATGACGCCATCACAACTGGGCGGCCCAACGCAAAATAACCTCGTAATCTCCAGGTTCACACTTGAACGAATTAGCATAACTAATACGCCTTTACATTCCCATAGGGCGAAAATCAGAAAAACACTCGAACCGTTAGATGGAAAGTGTAACGACGAGACGGTTTATAACGTCACTAATTGTAGACTGTCAAGAGGAAGAAACTTAATTACAGAGGCTCCCAAATCCCCTGGCGCCCGGGATTGATGTCAGTCATAGATCTTCGGCTCGCATAATTTATTAAAAGTGGATTCGTGTTAGCGACTCTCTATCGTGCCCCAGAGCGACTGTAATACAATCTTTGAACAAGTATATGAGCCCTAATAACCCGCAAAACCACGCTTTTAGGAGTTATTCGCTTGACGGCTTGAAATTATGCGAGACGAATCAATTTTTGTGTTCGTTTCGCGTAGATTTTACGTAAAGCTCTTGTTGTAAAATAGATCATGCGGAAGGGAGTGCCGCCCAATACGTCTCGTCTGTCGAAAACGGTTTTGGGGTCAAACACGTACCTTAATGTGTATAATTAATCAAATTATGAATGCTGAATTGTGTAGAAAACTACTGAACACGTTGAACACTCAGACAGGTACCACGCGGGGTTCATAACTTTCACGTTGACGAACGCGAGGTGCTTAAATCGATCGAGAATTTCGTAACGTGAGGTTGACATTTCCCCTTTCAAAGGCCCGAGGCCCTACACAAGTTGGAAGCATCAGAACTATTAGAATTTATAACAATGGAATAACGAGAAAAACACACAGCATCAACACGTTTGGCCCACCCGACACCCAAAACTGCATGATCTCTGATGATCTAACAATTATTTAATTATTATAATTTAAGTAAATTATATTACCTACGCCGGCGTTAAACTGTGATTTTGAAGAAATTCGTACGGGGATCTGTGAACACCAATCTTCTGTGAACATCTCATATCAGATTCGTTGAGATGGTTACGTTGGATTGGAATCAGACAGACCCTAAAAGAAAATTTTAAATTTGGAAAACACCAATTTTTTCGATTTTGCACGCATGTTAATCGTGAAGCTGGAATGAACAGAAATAAATTTTTGTAATTCTGAATTTGATACATAATACTTTAGAAATTTGTTCCTCCCAGCCTCGTCAGCCACTTAATCGAGTTTACTCTTGAGCAATCACTCCCAAAGTCAGTGATTGTAGCCCAAGCCCTCTGGTTGACGAGCACTCATCAGGCAGTTGCTCGTTGTATGGCCTCAAGTAAATCCACCAACTGCACCGCTCTTCCAAACCTAAATTTAATGTTTATGACCATGCTGTTACCAAAGCTGTTTCAATTATTCAAAATTCCGAAATAAGATATTTTTGCTGCAATCAGACATTTCCATGTAGAACAATGGCGTGAGGCATACGAAGAGGACAGCACAATCCCGATGTACAAGTCTTGTCGACAAGGCTACATTGCCTACTTGATCAAGCTACATTGCCCACTCAGCCTTGGATGCTTCAAGTTATAACCAACTGTGGACTGAAGTTTTGATTTAAGTTTTTGGTTTTCATTTGTATATGTTTTCAGTTATTTAAGTACTTGTATTTTATGTAAAATGCCAAATAAAACGGAAAAAAATGATTTTGTGTATTTTATAAAATTTGAATTCTCCTTCATGTTTCTACCTTACTCAACACCTCTAAACGAAACATGATACATAGTTTTTTGAGTCCACTAAAAATATTTAATATTTCGAGTAATAAATGTTAAGTTTTGTTGGAAAAAACCTCCTCACTCATAGAATATTGCTAATATACAAAAAAAGTCCTGAAACCTGTCTTGACATAATATTCAGCTCTGGGGCTGTACGGAAAAGTACGGACGTAATGGGACCTCCATCGCAAACTTCAAGTGGAAAACCGTTAGTGGAGTGATTAAACAACATTCAGTTGGACACGAACAGCAGATTCCAGGACATAAATACTGAAGCTCTTCCCCTCCTGGACAACAGTAGACAAAATCGTTCGGCTTGGTAGGACAAAACCGTTGAACGGTGATCACTAGTGATGTGACGTGAGGTAGTGTAGGGTGTTAGGGTCCCCTCAGAGTTTAGATGTTGGGCTACTAAATCGTTTCCACCTTTGTATAATCTTCGTTGATTTTTTAATTCTTCATTGGCCAATATAATGCGCACCGCACTAAAATGTTTGCTTTGACCCAATGATACCCCGAAAATACCGTCCGGCGTGGGTCGGTAGGAAGAAGATTAACTTAATGTTTACCCAACAAGTCCGGATGGTTGTTTGTTGATGCTCCCGAGGGACGTTTACTTTTAAATCCTCTGCACCAGCTTCACCTCCCTTATGGTCTCAACGCTTCCTACTATGGCACAGGCCCTCCTCAATCGCCTTTCCAACGCGTGGTCTTTCTCAACTCACTCCCGATTTAGTGGTTTGAGTCATGAGCCGCCAAGAGATCTGGCGAACCTTTTATTGTGTTAGGATTGGGACGTTATGAAGTATTTTGAGTTCAGGAGGATTCCCTGGAGGGTGGGCGACGTCATTGTATCCGATTTCGGCAGGTGAGGCAGAGACAAGAACCGTTAGGCAGGATTACATGATGAGCGAATTTTTAAATCATTTGTAGAAGTTCTAATAATTTTTGGTGTACATATAATTGTAAAAAGTCGATCGATTCAAAATACACTGGAGACCAAAAAAACCTGCGCAGTTGAATTGTTGTCGAAGAGTCAAGTTTAAATCGATAACAGTTGTGTTTGAGTCAATAGTAAGGTCAATAACAAGGTTAAGAGAGATTACGTGCAGAGGTCCATCCCTGTTTTTCCTTAAAAATCCAGTTTTTTCCTGCAATGCTCTCTTGAATTCACGATAGAAGCCTACAGAAGCCTGCTGATGTTAATCTTCACTCCATAGTCCGTGCTTTAGGTCCTCTACTCATCCCAGCACACCGAACGGCTCGTCTTCAATTTGCTGGAGATCACGCTGCTTGGACTGAGCTGCTTGGGTTTGCAGCAGGATCCGTCGCCCTTGGACGCCCTGATGCCGGCCTTCTGGTGTAGCTACCAGTTTCACGGTTTCCTGTAGGTTTCTATCGTGAATTCATAAGAGCATTACAGGAAACAACTGGATAGTTAAGGAAAAACAGGGATGGACCTCTGCACGTAATCTCTGTTAACCTTGTTATTGACCTTACTATTGACCCAACTGTTATCGATTTAAACTTGACTCTTCGACAACAATTCAACTGCGCCGGTTTTTTTGGTCTCCAGTGTATCTAGCACTTTGATAAGTACACTTAAGTTAAATCCAAAATCCACAGAAAAAATAGTCCAAACACGTATCTACTTCGTAATGTCGACATCAATAGCCCAAGCGGTGCCAGTAACTAACTCAGGTTATGATGTTTTTAAACCCGATTACAACCCATAAATAACAATAGCAGACAACACATAGGCACCGCATGCCAGACACCCAATTTTCATAGTAGGTATTCCAGTAAATACAAATTCAAGCCTCCAGACCAACTCGTGGGCTCGTTTTCTGTTGAATCGCCAAACCAATTTACACACTTCAGAGATTTTATAAAAGCAGAAACTTAAATTTGGCCAAGTTTTTGTTTCAGACCATCCTGAATTCACTGCCAAAAGACACCTAAAATCATATCAATATTTCGTCGCTTAAGAGGCAACACCTAATAAACGACATTTTGCTGATTTTCAGGAGTCACTTGTGTGGTGTTGTTTCAGTCTGACAAGTGACACCTGATTTTAAAGGTTTTTTTCACGCTGAAGCACTTAGAAGATGAAGAAACGTGTTTTTTACTTGAGATGTTCTTCACGGTTCATCTGCTCTTATTTGATAACGGAATGAGATATCGCAATTCTGACTTCACCATCGTGTTCAGCGTTGAAAAATCTATAAACTGAGGTATTAATCGGCAAAAAATAGATACAAAATTCACTATTCTGGTCTCCGGAATTTGATATTTTTTCACTTGTGGGCTTTCGAGTTTGAGAATGGGATGAGATATCTCAATTTTGACTTCACCATCGTGTTTAGCGTAAAACAGCCTTTGAAATTAGGTGCCACTTGTATGACTGTTACATTTTTGAAATTTATGGGTAATTTTCTCCCCCTAAAACTTTCCTACCTAATACATTTGGTGGTGTTCGATTTTTTTGACCTCGGATTCGTGATCAGGAATGTACTTTTCTCGTCAGTAAGTCAGAAAAGTCAGTTTTCAGAAAAGTCAAGTAAGTCAGTTGATTTCTTTCTTGTGAGGCTGTGTAATGGAATGATAGAGCACGCGGAATGATGAATATTAGAGCACGCGTAGACGCTACGGTTGTTCCTACTGCATCGAGAAAATTAGTAAAAGGTTATGTACACACCTAACTACAAAGTCACTGAACACTGAACTGGATTGGGGCCGAACTAAACCGTGGAAGATTTCATGATGAAAGAATATTAATTTCTCGGATAAAGTTACTGTTGTAGCGTTTGAAGTGGCATATGAGGCCCTGATACTTCAAAGAGGTGCCAAAGATACCGCCTGAAATTACACGATAAATAATAAATTGAAAAAGACTCGACGAGGCAATTGTAATTGCACACAGACAGGCAGGTTCATATTTCGGCATCCTCAGTTTTGACTGAACTCACAAACGCTGTCGGGGTCGTATGTGTAAATGGTATAAGATTATGAGGAAACGGTCAGCGTCAAAGATCGCGCCTAAACGCACTGGTATTGCTCAACAGTGGTCCCCCGAGGCAGTGAAACCCGCGTTGGATCGCCTACCGGCTCGAGTGCAATGAAAAGTTTAATTGTCACGACCCCTCGTGTGGCGAAGATTGAAAATATGCTCCAACAAAAGGAGATGGTCTTCCTGAACATCAATCACCGCGAGTCCGGGCGTGGGAATGCAACCACGAAAACCGATCACGCTCGTATCAGTTCGGGATCAGAGATAAACAATAAATAATGCCAACACACAACGAACAGCAGATTTCTAGATACGACTCAAGAGTTCACGTGCGCTATTGTAGATGGTTTCAACCAGTACATAAAACGTCGGTGTTATTGCAGGCGAAGTGCCTAGTGGTATCACGAAAATCGCCTTTCCGGACAACCGCGTGAATGATGATCGTAATCGACGAAATGAGGAAATGTACGAGTGGATTAATAGGTACATAATATATCATTGAAGCTCCAAAGAGGTCAGCTGGTCTACAGGGCATCTCGAAGAATCACGATTATCCACAAGCCTCAGACGGTCTTCTAATTGTAACAATTTTTAAAAGCGGTCAGTCAGTAATTTCCCAGTGGACTTCACGTGGCAGACTATTCTTTACGTTACTCATGGACCAAGTACGAGTAATAACCTCTCAGCAAATATCGTAGTAACCTCTCAGCTAAGCGTGGCTAATACGGTTAATTCTTGGTAATAGGTTACCGAGTAACAGCAACCGTATGGCAATAGGCTACCGACGATTCGAGAACCTGTTACCAAAATAACCTAATACCACAACCTATTACCAGACGGTAGCTGTTACTACTAACTCAATACTCACTTGAATAACTTGTCGACTTAAAGCGGTTACGTTAAATATTCCCCACCCCTACTCTCAGCAAATGTCAGCCGTCCTCAAATACCTATAATTTTGCATGATTTTGGCCGATTTCAAGTAGCCATTACTGAATCCAGCGGCTTCGAGCTGGCTGAATGGTGGAATTTGTGTACACGTAGGAGTTTCGTACGAATGAATTAATGAATGAAATGAAATATATTTTCTTATCAGCGTAATACATAGTAAGGTCCAATGAATTAATGAAAAATCAGTTCCCCTAATGGGCATTGCCCGCGATAGGGAGAACGAGTCAAAACTTGAGCATAAATTACAAATCTGGGGTTAGCGTCATCGGTTGATAGGTTGTGGTATTATGTTATTTTGGTAATAGGTTACCGGCGATTCGAGAACCTTTCCAGAGCCCAACCTTTCTGTTAGTCCGCGTTGGGCAATGGAGAGGTTCTCGAATCACCGGTAACATATTAACAAAATAACCTAATACCAAAACCTATTGCCAGACGTTCGCTGTTACTTGATAACCTATTACCACGAAATAACCGTATTAGCCATGCCTATACTACATCGTGAGCAGGTCGTGTAAACATATTCTGTTTCAGAACATGTTTCAGGCTGCGCAACTCCACCAGAAATCTCAGTTTCAGAATCTGGAGTTCATTAAGGAAGGGAACAGTGTGCTCCAAAATTTTACTTCTTGTAGCTACTCGTAACAATATCTTCTGGCAAATGAATACCCCAAGCCAGTAGCCTATATAGCAAAACTGATTGCACTAATGGGAAATAAATCGTCCTCATGAGCTTAGAAGGAACAATTTTACTTAGTCAAGAAAAAACGTAAATACGTTTTCTCAACCTTGTACAAACTGCGTGAATCTGACTCTCCTATTTCATGCTCGAATCCAAAATAATTCCTAAATATTTGGCACTAGAACACCTGGTAATCTCTGGACATCTATTACATGTATTCACATCACAGTTCAATTCATGGAGGTGCAATTTTAAACTATAGGCTGGCCTACTCTAAAACCATCCTTTAACATTTTAATTCTTTAAGGGCTGGCTCCAGGACAATTTGTAAGCAACATCCTACGAGTATTATTGTAAAGCTCAGAACTAAACGAAACAACAACTGGCGTAATGTACTCGTATCTAATCATACTCGTACAAGTTTGTTTATATCAAACCCAAAATATAACAATAAATCAGTTGTACAGAATTGAAGTAGGTAGGTTTCATTCGACTTAGAATTGAATTGTTCATGGATACCTACGTTGAAAAATCATGTATTCATATTCAAATTTTAGAGTTTTCCAATATACACTTTAAATTGACTTACTGGATGCCGACAAAATAGGCCCATCCTGTACCAAACTTGTAGTATTTTTAACGATTTTTGGATTCAACGTAGAGCAAAAAATTTTGTTAAAGAGTCAAGAGAATTGTACACAATCATTATACGATAGCAACGATCGGAAGAATTTGGGAATCGCTCCCCCTGAAATTTGTAAATCCGATCTGTAAATATCTACGTAAGTTATTTTCCTCAAAATCTAAGCGAATCGTTAGCTGACGATGTGAAAGCGAGCACTCGCCCACGTTCGGCAGTTAGTTTGACCAGTTTAAACAACCGACTAACTTGTTTATATCCGCGTGTTTAGATTCGATTGGCTCCACTGATTTGTCGATTCACACCGAACTCGGTACTCCGGACATTTCAGGAGGCGGTAGTCCGCTAAGATCGCGATGAGAAGCGTCAGATATGACGTCAGACTGTGGGAGGTGATTCATCAGACGAAACTTCATGCGTTACGACGTCATAACGTCTCCCACGTAATTCTAAACGGTAAATGATGAATGATGTTCAGCAAGCCAGAGGTCCCTTAGGGTCGGTTTCTAAGGGCTGTTCCAGATACGAGTATACAAAGCAATATACAGTAAACCCCATCTCTAACATATTTCAGGGGACCACAAGTTTACCTAGATCGTAGCAAATGTTTAAATTAAATTCTGGAGGATTCGGGAAAAAATAGATACGTAGATTTTTGTCCGAAATGGGATGCCTACACATCGAGTAAAAGTATGCAAGTCGAATGCAACTCCTTTAAATCGCTCTAAGCCGAGTAAAGCCTCGAGTGGGCCGCTGAGCGACGTCGCATGCTCACCCCTTATTCACAGTCATCATCTCGAGTATATCCTCCTCGAGTAGTTACTTGGGACGACGAACATTTACTCCTAATGGATTTAGAATATTCTTACGGGTTTAGAATTTTGTAACTAAACAAAAAGGGCGTATCTCAATGTATTTTAGCGATTTTCGAGTTTTTGCAGTTATAGAATCTTTAGGAGCTTCTCCATATTATGATTACGCAAAAATCACCCTAGAGCATTGAAAAAATGTATAAGGAAGATGGACGTATTTCAAAAATTTGGGCCAATTGGGCGTATCTCATTTTCCTAAGCAATGAAACAGTACCCTTTGAGATACGTCTTTCTTGCCTAGTATTTTTGGCTACTTCGGAGTAAAACAAACTAAGCACACACTGTTTATTCCTAGATAATGACAATTTTTCATACAAATGAATTTTTTTTACTATCATCATTTACAGAATTTTAACAAAATTAACTTTGAATGGAATTTCAATTTATAATAACTATCAGTTCATTTTATAGAACTTAAGAATAAAGTTCATTGAATTAATATATCATTATGTAATTAAGTACGATTATTTATTAGGTTAATAAACTAAACTCAAATTGATTAAGTTATATAATATATAACTTCTATAATATATAATATTATTATATCTTCTAAGAAAAGTCGCAAAGTTTGTATTCATGAGTTTCGGAATTAATGGGGTAATAAAGATAATTTAACTTTTATTCAGATTCAGAAAGGTATTTTTATGAAATAATTAAGTAGCTAGGTAGGTGCTAGACGCATCACCTTCAAGTTAAAAGATACCTCTAATGTTCCAGTCAATTGGCTCCCGACCATTTTGATTGTTTGCAGTTCGAAAATTGTATGGAAAACCTGTGCATTTTTTTGAGATCCGCCTTTCAAGAGCTTGTTGTTTCCCTAAGCGAAAAAGGACGTATCTCAATTTTCTCGGTTAATTTTCCGAATGTTCTTTTGAAAACACATGGGCATTTGGGGGGCAAGTATACCGACCTCCATATTGAAAAAAAGTTATTGACTAAGTGCGAAAGGTTAATAAAAATAAAAATGCTTCTACCCAAAAATTCAATAATTCGCGATACGCCTTTCTTTCTTAGTATAGGTACGTCTTTTTTTAGCGCCCCAACACCTCTCGATCTTGTGATGTGACAATGGACAAGCGTTGTGATTTATGTTCTCCTGAGTTACAGCTCAAAACTCAACAAACAGTTGATATAACATTACAGGAACTTAATGGACCGATGCTCAGTTGTTACGTTACTGATATATCAAATATATATATATATATCGATTATTTACCATTAAAATAAGCAATTTTAAAAATGTTTGAATTGAGAAGTTTTTGTAAATAGTCCTTCAAAGCCGGCTTATATCCTTCGCCCCACCCTGTATATATTAGCCATCCTCAATTATTTTTTAATCTCATAACAAGATTCCTCCCAGAGATCCCATTTCCACATCACAACACGAGGCTTCCAATACTTGTGAACAAAGCTCCTGAATATTTAAATGAGTTTGCTTCGTTTCCCATCTTCATTATGATTAGAAGGTTTCGGACAAGAATAAACTGCCAGACACTGCGGGATGCAGTTGAAAATTGCGTAACTTCAGTCGGCAGGTAAGTTTTGTTAACGCATGCGCAGTGGGAGGGTGTTTTACCGAGTATCACCTTCACCAAAGATGCTCCGGACGTCATGCGGCGCGATCCCACAAACCCGATAGCTCACGCTGCCTCACGTATTCCCTTATTTATGACCCCGAACTCACCAATAGAGTCCTCCACTCCCGAATATCCTCGTCTTTTAATGGGACACGAGTCGTTCGTTATAAAAGATTCCTCTGCGCTTGTTAGTTCCCAACGAGAAAGTACTCAAAGTTTACACCGAGATATTTAATTTCGACTGTTAAAGCAGGTAATAGGGGCTAGTAGTGGGAGTTATAGTACGTTGTGAATGTCGAAAAATACTATGACATATTAAGGCACCTTAAACGCACGGATGGACGCCAGAAGATCCGCCCTTGACGTAACAAAGGCTGTACAAATGTCTGATATCCCATTACAAATTATGTGACATCGTTTACAACTCCTACAAAACTCACGTTAGCTCGTAACAAGAGGACGAGTCGTAACATTGAATAATTGTCTGCTAGTTTTGTAAGTCGTATTATGTCAAAAATATGCCTGTTTCAAGACCTCAATCATCCTTCATTTTGACACACACAAAACCAAGTAATAGCCATACGTATTCGTGTATTTCCATATGACATAACGGTTGGATGATCGTAATTTGAACGTAATAGAATAGTCGTAACCGAGCTGAAATACTGATGGGTTCTGTCATCCGGGTGAATGGTGGATCAAGGGG
Organism: Stenodema calcarata; assembly: GCA_963920205.1. Classification (NCBI taxonomy): domain Eukaryota; kingdom Metazoa; phylum Arthropoda; class Insecta; order Hemiptera; family Miridae; genus Stenodema; species Stenodema calcarata. The sequence goes on along the minus strand of OY986049.1, from coordinate 36,666,226 downwards.
GAGGGGGTAAGGGGGCTCCAGTTTTTTCATACAAATCAAGCGTATGATCCAAATATCAAAAACTTTGTAATTGACCGATACACTCGTATTGTATAATTAAAATAATTATTAATTATTTTCGTTTACCTATCACTAGAAAGGATTGCGAGTTATGCTATCGATCCTGACCTTGAACAGGTTTCACCTGTCACCACAGTTCATCTTGTCCTCACGTCACCACGTTTGTTTACACCTCCGTGAAAATCGTCAAACATCACGCACTCGCAATTCAGTGCGGTTATTAATGTAAAATCAAAATTATTATTGTTGACGTTATAAAAATTGAAACTAACTGGAGCTCAAAGTTTAATTAGCTTTTTTAAAAAGCAGCAGAAAACAACTGAGCAAAAAGATGTCATACAAGCTTTGTAAGTTCTTCCCAACCAGCCCCCCCCCCCCCCCCGCCATGATCCGGGTTATGTGCAGAAGGATAGAATGTAACAAGTGGATACAATGAAATACTCGTGAAAGGAAGGTACTTACATCAAGATGCAAATTTGACCATACACAAAACAGACATCCCCAAGAGGTTCTAGAGCCTGTGGCGGTCTTACGATATGACCAATCATCGTCTGGGCCATCATTGGAACTTGAGACCGTCCTCCATCAACAGACCAGCGCCGCACAATGGGCCGTGGGGTCAGTGGGAGTTTGGGGGCCCTCCACCAATAATATTTTGGAATTTAAGGGCCAAAAATGGCATTATTTAGCCATTTTTATGATCCACAGTCATGTAGCATGACTATAAGAGAATATTTCCGAAGAAATAAAGGGTTTCATGTAAAATGTCTCCATTTCACTGGATTTATAACAAATTTCGTCTCCTTTTTTTGCCGAGAATTGTATAATTTAGTTTTGTATAGTATAGTTTAGAATATTTTTTACGTTTTCACTATGCACTGTATAAATGAAGGCAAATTCTACAGTTTAGGATCGCCTTGGGTGGTAACTAAAGCGAGGAATATATATAGAGCGGTACTTTCCTTTCGCCCCAGGAACCACATTTAACTGGTCTGAGTAATTTTCAGGCTTTTAAAGGTCGCAATAACGTGAAAAGGCACTCATGCCCAATTTAAAGGCGTCGCAGATTTGCCTCGTGGGCCCAGCAAGGACGTATATCGACTTCACCCACGGACTTTATGGGTAACTGATGATTGATGACCAGGCGGTGTTAATCTCGGAAACGTCCACCAACCGCTTCCTTTAGCGGAAAACGCGCCGTTACAAATTCAACCACAAGTGCACCGTGGAAAATCTCCTTAAAAACGCGACCAACGTCTCCCCCTCAGGGATCTGCTTTTGTTCTCACCCAAAACGGGGTCTTTAGGTTAACAACGCCTTCTAACCCAGCAATCGAACCTCGAGGGAAACCCATGTGCTTCGACCCCTTACGTGCTCTGTTTGGGTTTAGACAGAGTTCCGGGGTAATGGGATTTCGCCAATGATTTATTGTCGTAATAAATGTGAAGTAACGGCCGCGTTTCCTTCAGTTAGACCCATTTTGGTTTTGGGAAAGTCGCCGTTTTGAATGGAAACGCCCACTTTTTGTTACGGACCGTATTTTTATTGCGTTGAGCACAGACTTTGACGACACTGGCAGTAACAGGGTCCACCTACGCTAAGAAAGATGTAGAGTAGTTCCTCTCATGGGTGTTCCTTATATAATCAAATAATCCCCCTTCTGGGTAGGGATGCAAATCAATTTTTAATTGAAAACATCGATGTTTGGTCATGACAGTCAATTCTTTAAAATCGATTTTGTCTCCCAATAGTTCTTTTTTTTCTTCTTCGTTTTCATTCTACTCTTTCATTGGAGATCAGCTTTGTCTCAATTAAGCTCATCTCCGGGGCGTGTACTTCCCTCGAGTTTCAAATTCCCTGTTAGAGCTGCAATCACCATGAATAGGTTTACCTATCAAACGTAGTAGTACAACATGAAATTTAGAGTAACAGAATTTCTCTGAATAATAAAAGACAATAATATCGTTTTCTCTTCCCTTTCTTTCGGCTAACTCCCTAACTCCATTTCAGACCATTTCGCACTTCACAGGAAGCTTGATCCTAATGTTAAGTGAGCAAATTTCAAGAGGCATTCCAGACTGGATATGCACACCAAGCGGTGGGTTGTCAACCTGTGTTCGGACATGGGAGGAGGCTATCTATCTTGTAAACGGACAGGGGTGGTATCTGTTGACGGCCTCCTGCAAAGTTGCGTGGAGATATCGATTCTTTATGGTGGGGGAGTTCAACTATTGAGCCATTAATTTTCGCACAGAAAACTTAATTTAATTCAATTAATTTTAGAGAAAACTTTCTTGTTTTAACTTAAGCCCTGTCACTCCGGCAGACGGCTAAAATTTAGCCGTGCCGTATTGTTTATTTGTAAATATTGGAGTAATAATTTATTTTTGTTTATTTCAATCTGTCAAAGGAGGAGAAAATAGAAAGAGAGTAACACTTAATTTAAACAATTGTAAATCTTACCATAATATCATATATTATAATATGATAATGATATCATAATATGATAATATATTTGAAATTTAGAGTAACAGAATTTCGTTGAACATTAAAACCACAATAATATCGTTTTCTATGCCCTTTCCCTCAGCCAACTCCCGAACGTTATCTCATTTTCCTTTATTTTCCCGATAAGGCCTTGATCAGACCTCACTCAAATCATAGCACACTCTTGAAGTTTATTCTCCCGAACTACGTTTTTCCAGTTTGCTTTAAACCTACTGAGTTTATCCCACATTCTCCGTTAACTGATAAACATAAACACACCCGGGTCGAGTCATGTACAAGAGCAAGAATGAAGTTTAGACGGCGTCAAAGTTGTTCGACTTGCAAACTTCAAATGTTGGAAAACAGGAGGGCGAACCCTAAGGAGTAGAAGTAGGTCACCCTGCCAAATATAACAATGAAGGGGAGTATTACATTTGAGTTTTAACAATTTTTGCCTTATAAAGCCTTGTAACCCAAACCATTGTATACCCAATACAATTAGGAACTAGGGGAAGATATCAAATTTCATTTCTAGGGATATCAAACTTTTTCAGATACAACTGAAGGTCGAACCAAGGAGGGTGTACATTTTGTTATTTGTTATGTTACCAAATAAATTGGTTCAATTAAAGGGCTATGAGATGAATATTTCAAGTTGATAACCGATACATCACTTGTAGGCTTTGTTAAGAAGGTCTTTAGAAGGTCCTTACGAGGATTCAAAGCCACCCTTCCTCCTGAGGACTAAACCCTGGTCTGGCTGTACTTGGTGAATCCAGTACTGGATCGGGAGTATAGACTATTCAATTTTCTCAGGTCGCTAAGATGGAGCATGTAAAAAGGTATTGCCCTAAGAAACTCCTAAGTACAGCAACTGGCGTCCGTATTGGACGATTCCTGAGGAAATTTGTAAGCTTTTAGGGTGTTTTAGAATATAACATGAGTGGCCAACGGATTTTACCCAAACAAAATCAAAAACAATTCTCTCTGACAACTATTATGAACCAACCTATTTTTATGGTGTTGCCGGAGATTGTGAAAGATTTCTTAAAATAATTGATAAAGTCAACTCACCAACTAAAGGTGGTTTCTGAGAGTGGATGGCACTTGGGACACTGACCACACACATGTCAGGAGGAGGGTTTTTGTATTGTCTACCATCCGAGCATCCGAAGACGATCCTCTCATAAGGGCGTTTTTCCGTCTGATTTCCAAAGGGTCTTATCAGCTCACCGCCTTGTGTCACCTGGAACGGCAAAAGTGATACAAAATAATTCGTAGCACTCGAAAGGCGACCTTGTGAATTTTGGCTGTTATACCTCAACAGGTAACTAATGTAAGGTGAGATAAACTAGAAAAGTAACTAAGTAGTACTGTGAGGTAACTATGTTCTGTATGGCTTGGTTGTTCTACAGTCGGTAAATTCTACTACAGTTTCTCTAAAAAGTGAGCTCTAAATCCTTAGTCCCTTCACTTTCAAAGTAGAGAAACCTGAATTCGCCTTGAAGCCTCAAAGAGGTAAGATGTAAGGTCTAAGGGAAGATTCACAGATCCAAGGTATCAGGAAAGTTTCCTGATACCTTGGATCTTTGAATATATAATATTTAATATTATACTTCTTATACTTCTCGTTTTATCATTTTCGTCAGTTTTAGCAACTAATGTCTTCCAAGTAGAAGGCCCGTGTATGAACGAGAAAAACGCAGGTAGGAAAAGCTGTAAAATAGTCAAATTCCAACATTTTCACGAGATGTTTTCACCAGTCGGTCCAGTAGTAGTTTCTCAGTCCATACGATCTGGGCTCATCAATTCTTGATTAACGCATATCATTTCTTGAGAACAACATTGTCGAGGCTGACATGAATTGTGTACCATACAACAGCTAAGGCTCAATTACTCCTTTTTGTCGTTGGAATTTTTTTACCAAATTAGTTATAAAAGAATAAAATAAAAACTGAGCCATATAAGCTACTCCACTTGCATTATGGACAAGCACAATGGACCATTAATTTTGGTCCTCAATAGGGAATGACAGTGATTTTTTTTCTTTTTTTTTTCATGAGGAACTCACCTTCAGAAGCAATGTACGTCATCTACCTCCCAGGCCAATCAGAGAGCAGTACTTAGACATGCTCCGTAAACCGCTCTCTGATTGGCTCCCGAAAGCGGTGCATGAAAGCCACTCCTACGCGCCCTTATCAGCCGCTGTATCAATTACAGCCCTGTCCGACCACGTTGAGCGGGAAACGTTCAAATTCGCCATTCTTCAGTTCGATCTGGCAGTTGAACAAGTATTTTCTCGTTTGAAATTACTCGTTTTACATGTCTGGTGAGTCACCAATTTTCGATTTTTGATTCTCTGACATACTGGCGTTCCTTATTTCTCGAAATAAATCAAACAAATCGATCGGATTTGTCCGATCCAAATACCGCACCGTTTCACTGTTGTCTAAGATCCCGATCATTTCCAGATTTACATGTCTGTGAAAAGTAGCATTCTTGATGGCTTCGCTGACTGTTTTCACTTTTAGGTCACGATGGAGATCGTCGTTCCTTATGTACCATGGGGCATCCATTGACTATTCCGCTAAGTACTTTATTTTGTAAAGTTTGAATGTGTTTGATGTTGGATTTTTTTTAGCAGCCCTGAGTCATTGGAATTTTTTTTTTTTTTTTTTTTTTTTTTTATATCCATTCTTATTGATGAGTTCCCTCCAATAATTTATTATTTCGTTTCCTCCCTTATATAATTTATTTTTTATAATTTGCCATTTTTGTCAAATGAGGATACGCTTATTCAATTATTCGAAACGACAACCCTAATTTTAACAAACTTGACTGACTTTGGGGAATTCCTAGACATAGGAAAGTAGTGAAAGAAATCTCACGATTTAGGTTTTGTTTTGGGGGGTAAACGGTTATAGTCGTATTTTTCGACAAGGCCGACTAGACGTTGTAGGACACTTTGCAATCAAGTTCTCCTCTAAGAAAGTGCTATCTATTCTCATATTGACTGACCCTATCCTCTTCCCACATTCCGAACCGATTCCAATTCACCAGAACGCCCCACTTTATGCGGAAACGATGCCCGACATTTTTTTGGCAGGAGGGCCCATGTCGATATCGGTGTTCCTCCCTTGACCCTAATCCCTATCGCTTTTGTATCGCGACTCAACCTAATTTTACCCTCGTACCAAACACACGGCCGCCTTTCTGCTCGAGATTTCCATAATCTTCGATTGACCCGGATTCTCCACACTTGATATAATACTCACCTATGCGAGCAGAATCCCTTGCCACCTTCTCGAGTTTTCCTCGTTAACTAATCACCAGTTTCAATTCAAAATTTCGTTACAATGAGATTTTATGAGCCCACTTAGATGTTAATTTGAAAAAATTAGTAGACCAGTTGCAAAACCAGCTAAACCAGTACAAATGAAAACAAGAAAAACGCGCCAAACTGGGAGGATTTAATCTCAATGAGATTGAGCTACCACTTTTTCTACAGGTACAAATGAGGAAATAAATCGTAGAATTGGCTCATAATTTTTTAACAAAGTCACGTCAATAGCAAATCAGTTATTGTAAAATCATCAAATTGAACAAATACAGATAAAATCAAACTATTTACCTTTATCCAAAACCAAGTGGCAACATGTTTCAAGCCCCAAGAAACGAAGAACTGTTCAGTAACTGCTTCTATGTGGGAGGGCGCGTTAGTGCACCAAACCCCTACCAAGCCGGAGACGTTTAAAAATGTCGAAACAGGAATTGCCTCAATTTCACTATTAGAAAGCATGCTATATCTGTGGATAAACAACAAAAATAACAATCACTATTAATCATTTAGGGAGGAAATGTTTTAATAAAAAATGTAATAACTTGGAACTGGCTGTGTTAATAATTAACACAGCCAGTTCCAAGTTAGTCCAAGTTTGGTAATAATTATTGACATACGAATCAGCTGTTGGATGCCCGCCATTTTGTGTTGGTAACAGACTTTAACGTGGTCTCGATTCGACGTTAAACAGGCCCCAGACTCTGATATTTTCAACATTTGAAGAGTCCGTGGACGAAAGGGCCAAACTGAGTTTAAAATTTCACCTAAACCTATGTATTTCACCCAAAAAGCGATCGAGTAGGGTAGTGAATTAATGTTAATGATTATTAGGTCATCAGGAGTTCGGTTAAAAATATCTATTGCACTTACATAATATGTAATATAATACATAGTATTATATTATAATCCTTTCAACAACCTTAACCCCCGATTATACTGGCGAGAGAAGGGCTCCCTTAACGAAACAAAAACAGTGGAGAAAAGAGCTGCATTGAGAAAACGAAAAAGTATTTTTTTTCAATAATGAAATTTGATGAAAAATACATTATTGTAAATTTCTAAGGGTGTTGTACAAGGGGGTCCCAAAAGTGTCTGGAAAAGTTTATTTTTGAGCGTGTATTTATTCTTTTGTACAAAATTCTTTCTATCTTCTTCAAAGTACTCTCCTATAGCGGATATAAACTTGTCAAATCTCGTCTGCCATTGTTCGAAACATTTTTCAAACTCATCTACTTTGATGACTGCAGGCGCCTTCGTCGTTTTTCTCTTCACCTCCTCCACGTCGGCGTTTTCGTAGTACGCGATTCTGTTGCTAGTTATTTGTTTAACCACGCTTCAAGACGTTCTTAAGAGATTGTGCGGGAAAAAGGCCCGAAATGTGGCAGTTTGGTCCACCACGACAATACCACAGCAAGAAACAGCATGACTGTCTTGCCCCACCAACCCTATTGACCCGGTATGGCACCCAATGACTTTTGGTTTATTATCTTCAATAATGAACCATTGGAATCGCCGAAAGATTTTTAATTTTTATTACCAGTGAAAAATTATTAATTTTTATTCCAACGAATGAATAGGAACTTGAAGCCAACTTGGGGGAGGTAGTCGTCAAACTGGTCGGAATCAGATATCGCAATTCTACCTTCACCATCGTGTTCAGCTTTGAAAAATCTATAAACTGAGGTTGTCTCGATCTTCAAAAGATCGAGACAACCTTTATTATAAAAACAGTTAACTGGAGACATTTTACATAAAACCAGTTGTTTCTTTGAAAATCGCTCTTATAGCCATGCTACATGACTGTGGATTTATCTTCTTTTCTTTCTGTTTCTTCTTCTCGTGCTTCGTCATTCCCTTCTGCCTTAATCTGTTTCTCCTTTTCGTTCTGCCTTCTTCGTATCGTTCTTCCAAGGTTTCTTCTTTTCCTTATGTCTTCATCGGTTTCTTCTTTTCCTCATGTCTTCATCGGTTTCTTCTTTTCCCTCTGTCTTCTTTCTATCATGCTTCTCCATGCTCCACTAAGGTTTCTTCGTCTCGTTTTCCTTTTCCTTCTGCGTTCTTCCACCCCTTAAGAGCTGCATATTGCCAACACTAACTCAAAACTGAAAATAAACTTAATTTCTCCCTTACTGATCATGTACAGGTATGTCTGTTCAGGCTGCATACCAAATTACAGCTTCATAGACTGAATAGCACTGAAATTAGCTTTAGAAGCCACCCAGCTGATCCCGGCCCTACACTACTTTAAGTGTAAGTCCTAAGGAGGCTACATTCAAAATTTCAAGTCTCTACTACCACGGGAATTGCGATAAACATAAGACAAACATATCCATGTCAAAATGCAGTATAGCCCTTTCCTTCCTGGACTCTACATACGGTTTCGTCGACAAGAATCGATTTTTTTAAATGTTTAGCAGATTTAACACGTTACGACCATAACACCCTATTGTCTTCCAAAAGAAACATCCAACAACTGATTTCATCAATAAAGAATCTTACTTAAGTAAATGTAGGAGAATATTATGCTGAAAAGTATACTCACCCTTTATTTGTCAAATTGGCTCTTTTTCTTCTAATAAATTTATTCCACCAAGGTGGATCGATAAGTATAAAATCGTACGTTCTCCCATTCAACTCGTTGACAATATTTTCTACTTGGGAGCAAACGAAGGAACATTTCGGGGGTATCACGTAACTTCTACCGCGTATTCGAGCGATTTGTGGATCGCCCGAGGTATTGCCGCCGCTCCAGGAGTTTTGACGAATGTCACTGTTACTGGATATGTCATTTGGAGAGTCGTAGATATCGGCTGCTTCCCGGGCCAAGTGGTTGTTTTCAAAATAGTCTTGCTCGCTCGGCGAGCGGTTGAGGTATCCATTTTTACGGGCTTCAACAATCAGGTCCTTTAAAGCTAGTTCAATAATATTTATCTGGAAAAGAGCATTGTTGAAAACAAAAATATTAGTCAGGTGGTAGGTATGTAAGTATACAACAAATAGTATCATCCAAGTATCCATTACTCTCGCAGAAATGAGCGAGCAGATGGTACGTATCAATAATTATTTATCAGTAATAGTTAATAATAATAGAAAAACGTATCACGATCATAATTCTTAATAATTAAGATCGTGGTGGAAATATAGGAGTAATTTGAACCTCCGTAGATTGAAAAATTATTGTAGCTGTTGAGTTTTTAGGGGAGTAAATATGGACATATATGTAATTTTGTCGATTGTCATTTTTTCATCAATGACTTTTCGCAAATTTCAAGAACAACATTTCACGTCTTTGGATAATAAAAGTTTTCAATTATAATCACCATTATTGGTTATGATAACTGAATTTTACTCGGAGGAAATAAGCGTCTAGGACGCCAAACTTGAACATTAGCCCTTACTTTTTATTCAAATTATCAATTTGTTTTAGAATTCAAGATTGTGTCATAGATTGTTCATAGTTACATTTTACTTCAATAATAATGGTAGGAAGCTTTTAGATCGAAGGATGTGTGTGTTATGGCAACACTGGATTCGTTCTGTGTATGTAGTCATTGTGAATCAAACATTAAACATTATAAGGCCTTATATCTACTTTTGGAGTAAGATTTGGATTTAGATAGACACGCGACTATAATAGTCAAAATAAGGGAAAATATGGTTCATAGCTCGGCATATTGATGTTTGTTGAATTATTTGAACTAGTACCACTTTTGACTAATAGATTCGTAGGTACTGAAGATCTCCTTATTATTGCATCTTTCACCCGTTACATCATAAACATCTCAACTCGATACAACTTTTGTTGGAAAAACCTAGATCATCTGAAAGGGTACGAAATCAAGGTCGCCCTGAGAAGGAAAACACCAACGGAAAAGACGTCTTGGACATGAATCAACGATTTACGACCTGAAGTCCTGAGTTAAAACGGTTGCGGTAGGGCCGGGCGTTATTTATCGAAGGGAGGTTTTGATGGGAGCGGTAGAGCCGACCCAAGGAAACAAGTTTTATTGGGAATCGAGAGTGATATGACAAAGGGAGTCCTTGACCTATCCGAAGAAACTTGAGAACTGTTACTTTAGGCAATAAACAACTAAATGTACGAGGGACGTCCGGAAAAAAAGGGGACAAATGCTGTTAAAAATAGAAAAATGCATATATTTTAATGAAATTTTCAGGATATGTTCAAAATTTAGTCCTTTATTTTTCAACATAGTCCCCAGCAAGTTCCACGCACTTCTGCATCCTAGGCACGAGCTTTTTTATGCCTTCGTCATAGACGCTCCGCTCCACCTCGAACAGCCACTTCTCCACAGCTACGTTCCCGCACTCAACAGAAGCGATCCTGGACTCAATAGTGACTGGGGACGAGACTTGGGTATGCCACTATACCCCTGAGTCCAAACGACAGTCCCTACAGTGGCGCCATACCCACTCCCCCACTGCCAAAAAATTCAAGGTGCAATTTTCAGAACGCAAAATCATGGCATCTGTGTTCTGGGACAGGAAGGGAGTGTTATTGGTTGATTTCATGGTCAGAGGGACCACCATCAACGCCGATGCCTATTGTGAAACCTTGAAAAAATTGAAGAAAAAAATTAAGGACAAAAGGAGGGGAATGCTGACTCGAGGCGTGACTCTCCTTCACGACAACGCCAGGCCCCACACCGCACGTGTGACCCAGGACCTCCTTGTGAGATTTGGATGGGATATCATTAGCCACCCACCATATTCCCCTGACCTGGCGCCCTCGGATTTTCATCTCTTCACAAAACTGAAGGAGTTCCTGGGTGGAAAACGGTTTTCCAGCGACGAGGAGGTCAAGGAGTCTGTGGAGAAGTGGCTGTTCGAGGTGGAGCGGAGCGTCTATGACGAAGGCATAAAAAAGCTCGTGCCTAGGATGCAGAAGTGCGTGGAACTTGCTGGGGACTATGTTGAAAAATAAAGGACTAAATTTTGAACATATCCTGAAAATGTCATTAAAATATATGCATTTTTCTATTTTTAACAGCATTTGTCCCCTTTTTTTCCGGACGTCCCTCGTAGAACGAGAGGTTTGTGAGAAGAGGAGGGGTGGGAATTGATCTATTGACTAATTTCTAAGAATAAATGCGCCAATTCGTGCAACGGTTGGGTTCGTGGTGGTATTAAACAAATTACAGTCCCTAAGTTTTGTAAATATTTTATGAATATGAAAAATAGAGATGACAGAGAAAAGCACTTCATGAGATGGCAGAGAAGAGCACTTCATGAGCTTGAAACCCCAATCCGATCGATAAGGTGGGACGTTTTTCTGTCTTCAAAGACAGAAAGGAAGTGGTGAAACTCTCGTTCTGATTAAAACTCGCAATTTCAAATAATTCTCCTACATTTGATTGTTCGTTAACATTTGGGAACTAAATTATTTTTTTTTAAAACGTACGAAATTATGCAGACAGCTCTTTGTACAATATCACACTTTTCAAAACTTGAATCGTAATAGGCAACCGCAGCATAGTCCAGAATTCAATTGAATATTAAATATATTATTAAATACAGAAAATTCAATGGGCAATCTATTTTTGATAGAAGATTTAATATTTTTAGGTACAGGATCATATCACGCTTCTATGAAAATTCTCCGAAATACCGATATAGTCTTCAAGGAAGTCGTGGAGACTTACAATAATTGTAAGTAATAACTCGGGACTTAATAACTATTTAGAACATTCAATTTTAAATAGAATGAGAACAATATTGTTTTCATTCGATTTAAAATTAAATGTTCTAAATAGTTACCTACCTATATAGTTATTAAGCCCCGAGTTATTCATTTTCGAGAGTATTTTGTACAATTTATTCATTATTGAAAGAGCTCAAATACTACTATCCCAGTACCACCAGTAGTACCCACAACCGAACGAGCCAAAATGGCGCTCAATTCTCTCTGTGGATCTTCGGACTGGCTGTGGGTCGATTAGGACACTTTGCATTATAGAGAATAAATTGTACATCTCAACATTTCAACTCGCATTTCCGTGTGTTTATGAACAATTTTGATCCGAACCAAATGCTATCTTAGTGGCAAACATCGATTTTGCTGAAAATATTCCCGTTTTTTGCATTAAAACGTCATTTTTCTTCCTTAAACTCGGTCACTAATTTGTTTCGAGTACACCCGTTGGAAAGGTGACATTTCAAGCATAGAAAGGATTTTAAAAAAGTCTAGGAGACACTTTTTTCGCAAATTAGTTGTAGAATTGATCCCTGAACTCCTTCGGTTTTAAGTTGAGACGTCTTGTATAATCACCGAATGTACCAGCGTTGCAGATGCCAGTCCTTCTCAGATTATTCTAAACCCCTTGAATGAGATCTAAAAGTGACATCTGTTCAGAATCAAAGTTCCTACAACTTTGGTCCTATGAAATTTTTCAATCGAAGCAGTGATTTTCAACCCACAAGTCTTCAAATTTTCAACCTACAGGGTTGCCAACTTTTAGGAGAATTTGGAAAACATCGCCAATCTTTGATGGACGAATTGTTTGAAACACCGTTCGATGCGGAATTTAATACTCTTAAAAAATAAAACAAGTGACATTTTCTGTAGGATGCGTACTTTTCGAGTTATACGCGAAAAAATGAGTAAACTGCGACGATTTCGCGGTTTGTAGGCTCTCAAATTAGATGCACAACCTAGAAACCGTGGCAAAATCATATACCGGTTATTTAGGACCTCCAAGATGGATTAGAACTATTTCCTGCTCTCGAGCAACTTCTGGAAGCTAGAGCCTTTTTTTGCACTAACTTTCCTGGGCTATTGTTGTTTTCATTAATATAAATGGGACCCATCTCAGATGTACATCCTTGGAATTCCTCCCAGATGTACATAGAACCCAAGTTCTATCAGTCCTCAATCAGGCCTTCAAGGGAATTTTTGATTTGTGGGCAATAAATATGTTTAATCTTATCGAATACAACTGGGCAGCCCAACATTCGGGCGTGAAGAAGCGCAGAAGTTGTCGGAAAAAGTAGGTAGAATTTCCTCTGCAAGTAAGCAGTACAGTACCTAAATATATTGTACGACTGCAAGCTGGTTAGTAACGCAGGACATTAGATCCTGAGGGAAAAATGAGTTCTTGCTATTTTGCGAGCGTTCGACATTCATAAAGTTGATAACAACTCAGATGTTTTTATTTTGCGTCCTTGACATTGTTTGTGAAATGGGCTGCAAGACAATAAAATAGACAGAGAACGGCGCATATGAGAAATGACACGAGGCAAAAGGAAGGATTCATACTCCTCGGCCGACCGTTAGACCCACCAGATAATCTCATTTCAGTTGTGCATCGAGAAGGGACATAAACAAACAGGCTCGAGCGGTGTGTTTAATATTGATTGCCACGACCTGGCGAGAGGAACGCACGAGGAGACGTTCTGTGGCCTAAGTATAACTTTTCACACTCAGCACGGGCGCCTGCATAAGAGGAAAACTTATTTCACCGTCCAATCGCCAGAGTCGGGAGTGTGCAGCTCGTTGAGCGAGTTCTCCACGTGGATTCACAGCTACTTTTCCAATCCCGATTCATAAAGTTTCAAGAGCCTGTCCAGTTGTTATCAGACGGAGGAGAGGACTATTTGCGAGGTGGTCGGCAGACCGTACTTGGATTGATCAGAAGTTGGTGAATGAGATGTTATTTCCATCAAGTTCCGCCACAAGCGGAATCCGATAGGCTGAATCCACTGAGTAACAGGAAAATTACTCGATTCTTCTACAGAGTCAACCAAGGGAGCAGAAAAGCCTTGAGAAAAAATGTATCCATGTCTGTCTGTGTCGTCGAAAAATCCTTGCACTGCCTGCACAAAAGAATTGACGACATGAACTGAATATGGTTCGACTTATTTCGTCTACTAGTCCAGTAAAATAAGGTAAGGACCTCGAAGTGACCTGGGGAAAGCTGGAAACCGTTCTAAAACCTTAAGATAGTCTTGAAAACGAGTAATCTGAGTTTGTGCCTCACCAGGGGTTGAGCTTAACTTCTGGTGCCCCGAAAACGTTCGAGCATATCCAACAGGAATTGTCGGACATTCGTCAGTGTTTCGCTAATAAATCTTAAGCAACGCGTCCTACAGGAAACTTTGAAACTTTACCAATTGACAACCGAAAGAGCATTAAATCCTGCGTTGAATAACCACCCAACATTAAAATGGGGCTTTTTTTAACAAGACAGTCAGATTTCCTAAATGTGAGTCACTCTAAAAGTGTTGTAAAATCATAGATTTCAGACGAGGAACTTATTTTTATGCTCTGAAGAATGTCAGGTTTCACAATACAATTTTCATGACAGTCGAAAATAGGCATTTCCAAGCTCCAAAGTTTGTGAAATAATCACATTCCTTGGTCAATAAATCAATTTTGAACGCAATGCCAAATACATTTGTACCTACTTCCGTATTTGGCTGCCATTAACCTCAATCACTGTTGGGCATTGCTAAGTTTCCTTGAGGTATTGTTTGAGCGTCACTGGTGCACAATACCTACACATATTATGTAGTTGTGTTATATCTGCAATATTGGCGTTGGCTAAACCTCAGAATATTGATTATCGATGAGCTTGTTGGCCTGCTACCATTCAAACTTGGAGGAGTGGGGCAACAAGAACAACTGATCGCTTGTTCTGGGGGATTATACCAAGGCAGCGAAAACGGGCACTTCGTGCTTGCAGGGGAGCTAACTAAGAAGGCTAGAAGCAGAAAGAAAAATCACTCAAATTATCCTTCAAGTCGTATCTGGTGTTACACAGATTAAGGGGTCAGATCACCTAAGCTTCAGTTGTTCCTAGGGAATTTCCTCGAGTTCCTGATGTTCAAACTTCCAAACAGGGTACACACCGCCACCACGAATCCATTCGCCCAATACTTCACAATTATAATTGTATAAATACAGAAATATGGATTCCTACCAAACTAAATAGACAACACTCCAAACATACTTGGAAAACTCAACAAACGACTGTGAGGGAGTTTCAATTCGAAAATTTACCAGTGTCTAAGCTAAGACAACGATAAAAATGCAGATTTTGTACTCCTGATTTCTCGGAAACAAAATCGACAATATATTCCTGATCATTCAAGGGTACGGTCAGAAATAGGGCACTCATGCTTGGAGGGGGATTCAGTATATTATTAAGTTTTAAAATCTTGGGTTGATCATCGAGGGTTCGACGAGAAAGCCAAGTAACTAAGTAACGTTCTCAATTGTCAATAATGAAAATGATAGGTACCTGGACGTATCAAGGTATAGTAGTGATCAAGTGATGTCACTGACAGGAGAACTGGGGAAGTCTGTTTTTATATCAATGATCCCTAAGAAGAGAAACAGTGCGTGAATAATTGTTTCAGAATTGTAGGTGAAAATGACAAATACAACTCATAATAACTACCTCATGGACAAAGCAAGCAGATCTGGACCGTTTCTTCATCTTGACCTCACGAGAAAGGACGTACTCTTTTTCCGAGAGGTTCCTGATGAAATTCCTCGCTTCTTGATCGCGCATCAGAGGAGTTAGGATTTGAAACAAGTTTTTGTTGCAAGTGAGGTCTATTTCCCCGGAATGGGAGAGCACGTTCGTGTAAATCTGTTTAGTGTGGTCATAATGAGAGATCACCCAACCCTTGTCAGTTCTGCAGATAATGCTCATTTTTCCACCGAGTCGAATCACATTCAAGATGAAAGCCTATTGAATCACTTTGCAACTTCTCACATTTGTTTTACGGAGGAATCACAGGATATAATCACAATTTATCAACTTTTACAGCTTTGCTGCATAAACACAAGCACATAATTAGCAAAATAATATTGATAAACATAACCTTTTTGAAACCTCCAGGTGGTGGTGGTAGTGGATCTCTTCGACTTTTGCCTTGACTCCAGACTTCCGGCGTACTCATTTCAGTATTTTCCCACACTGGGAAAAGACTGAACTACAACGAAGAGGAAACTATGAAGAACCAACTGCAAACCATGATAATGGGATTATTTGAAACATTCCGTTGGAATTTTCGGTGGTGGAGGAAGTATTTATGGACAATGATACGCCCATTTAATACAATTTATCTCAAATTTTTCTATAATTTAGATTATTTTATGAACGTCAGCATAATCATTAACTGACAAGCTAAGTAGGTACCTAAAAAAATAGGTACTATCCATATTGGGCAGGGTCAATGATAATTTTTGTTGGGAAGTATAAACAGGTACGTGATTACAGGTACGTGATTGCTATGCTCATTTGAAGCCAATTTCATGTGGTCATGCGCCGACGATTCAAGATTCTAGTGCCCATGATGTAGTATCCATGATTGTAGTATCCATACTTAAGGAATGTAATACAGGCATACGTGTGGATATTACAAACATGGATACTACAGTTATGGGCACTATATTCTTACTATCCATGATACTATCACCGATGGTGCGAGGTGCAAGAACAGGTATTATGACTGTATACACATAATTAATGTATAAATTAATTTACATATTAATTTGAGATTTTATGAAACCAATATCCGGCTCAGGGTGTGGGGGATTGGACAGTCTGATATTGCTCCATGGAGGAATCCACAGAAACAGGAGGCAGTTCGTTGCCTGTCAGCAAGAAACAGACAATTTAATAGAATGTACATTTACATTTAATATGTTCATTTCACTGAAACCCTCAAGAATACTGTTCTTTCTTATCTTCTTCATTATTTCTGGCTTCAGCTTCTGACTGTCCTCCAGAACTGTTATCACTCGTGTTACTGGCAACACTGACAATTACAATCAGACATTTCTGTGATTCTTCACTTTGTCCTGTGTTTTGGTGAAGATTTTGTCAAGTTTCTATCGGAATTGTTTGCCACTTACGCTATTCCAAATTTCTCCACACCGTTCCGTATGATTCGATTAAGCGTAGGGGAGGATATCTAAAAGCTCCTTTACTTGTCAAAGTGAAATGTCAGAGCTCACTCTCGGGGGCGGCCTCTGACGTTTATCCATTGACAGTTGCCCCTCGCCATTCCTAACATTTTTATCGCTTCTGTGCAAAATTTACGAGTTTCTGTTGCCCCGAATCGCGGAAAATGGAAGCCGTTCCAAGACTGCCGATGATCAGTTTTGACTTGAAAGTCAGCCCTAATCGTCCACCTACGGATTTCTCCAGATTGAAACAGGTACGTTGTCGGCTCCTGTAATGCTCTTCTCTTCTAATTGGTTTACGACGTGATGAATCATAGACAGGTCATTCAGAGGTTTTGCACACTCATACCACTTTGAGGGTCATATCATCTCTCGGATACGGCCTACAAACCATTATTCAAATGGTACTATTGAATTACAATACCTAGTTAGGTCAATGATCTGGCTGCCAGTGTTACACTTAAGATGAAATAGTTATGCGCATGTTGTTACATAACTCTATCTTCTTAGGCCATAAATTAAGCGTAATGTCCTTGCTCATCGCAGTAGTTATGATATGACTCGTTGCACCGTTACCACGAATTTTAATCAGGTTGTTGACCTTCGTGAACTTGAGACGTCGTAGAGTCCAATCTGTGGACTGGTCTAAATTTTGTCGTCGAAATCTTGACACCGTCTGGAAATCAAGTACCTATTAATAGCACTAAGCAACAATCTTACACAACTAGGTACCTGTGACCATTTTGGTTCGCACAGTGTACTCATACACAGGTACAAACGTTCTGTCGATTTATTTGTGATGCTTACAATTACAACTCATTACTAAAACTGATTCAGTCAGTTTTGGGTCTTAATTCGATTTGACAAATGCGAACGACGACTTGTAATCACTAGTTGGCGTCTGGCCGAGTTAAAATAATTTTTATAATTATTACCTATATTTTGCAAACTTCATTTGAATTGCACTTTTGGACTTATCAGTAGTTTCGCAATGTTTGAAAAGGAAGGATTTTTGTTGTGAACAAAATTTGAACCCATTTAATGCTTCCTTTGAATAACAGGTTTAGTGAGGTTTCATAAGGTTCCTATTGGATTCGATTTCATCATCTTCGCCCTGCATACAAAATTCTTGTCTTTGAGATTTTAGTTTTGACCTGAATATGTCTATGGGCTGGGGGGTCGTGTGTTTTTTATTCAACCCAAATTCAGATCAAAAATCGTAACGCGAGACCAATAAACAAATTCGGTAACTAGACTGTAAGAATGAAATCAGAAATCATTAGAAATACGTTGATTTAAAGTACAATAAAGGTACCTAAGCCTCCTTAGGACTTGGACTTGAAGGAGAATAGACCCAGGTTCAGCTGAGTGGCTCCTGCAGCTAATTTCTATGCTATTCTCTCTATGAAGCTGTAATTTGGTATGTAGCCTCCTTAACACTTCAAGTGGAATAATCCCAGGTTCAGCTGAATGGTTCTTAAAGTTAATTTCTATGCTATTCAGTCTATGAAGCTGTAATTTGGTATGTATCCTCCTATGGACTTACACTTTAAACAGAATAGGCCCAGGATCAGGTGAGTGGCTCCTACACCTCACTTCTAAAAATTGAGTTACACGAAGAAAAAAATTGTAACGCGATACCAACGAACGGGCAATTATTATCAGCACTCTTCGGTTGCTTTATAACGGCCCAATTCCTATTACACAACGCTAAGCAATTAGAAATATGCCTACTTTATTAACGCATTGCTACTTGAGTATTACTTACTCGAGACATAAAACACTAATGAGATAATATCATGTCCATGTACCAATGTAGATCTATACTACGTGCAGATACATTGGTTCATTTGGCAATTTTAAGAGTTTTTGTGTAGGGGGAAAAAAAGGTTTGGTCTGTTTTTGGTCGTCTCAGGTCGTATTTCATTATTTAAGTCATCTTTAGATAGATAGATAGGTAAGTCTTTATTGCCTTTCGGATAACATCCATAGCAAAAAATACAAATTATACTATAATTGTTACAAATTGTGGTGTGTCTTAACCAGTTCAAAAGAAAAGAAAAAGAAATCATCCTATTAGGAACTTACAATAAGCAGTCTCACTTCGCTAGCTTCGCTTAAATAATAAAACAACCTGTTGGCCACATTTCGATCACTCGACGTCAGTATTCGCTTGTACTGTTCTTGAAACGATAGGGGCAAGGCGAGAATTGGCAGCAGAAACTTCAGGCGGGGATTAGACAGCATAGGACATTGGAGAATAAAATGCATAGCTGTATCGCGTACACCCCAGTTGCAGATGGGGCATGCAGACAAAAGGAAATCTATCCTGACGCCCGCAACCAGGATCCTTGGGGCGTGTTGGCCAAGAACCCGTAGCTGAGCTAGTGTGCGGAGGACGAACATTGGCCAATCGTGAGTTAGATACCTCTGGGGCCGGAGTGAGGATTCCTGGAAGGCTATTGGTCCATAATTATTTAAGTCATCTTTAGCCAAAATATGACCTTAATAACGACATATGGCCTGTGATAACCAAAAACAGTTCAAACCTATTTTCCCCTAGGTACTTCAATGTTGACAAAAACTCTTAAAATTCAAAATTACATCGAATCGGCAAGTGCAAGTCGGTAATTGTTGATCTGTAAAACTTGTTTGTTTGCTTGGAAGTAACTATTGATTAATGTGTGAGATTTTCACGTTTATAATACGTTTATTATATTTTGTTCATAGTATATTCGAGATTTCTACAATGAAGATCCAGAGTCATTCAATACTGAACTCAACATTTTGCACGTTCTCCGATCATCTGCTGTGCGCCCTGAAAAAGACGTTGCTGGTTGTCGAGTCCTCAAAAAGTACTTCTGCCAGCTTCATTTCCTCCAGAGTAGATTCCCAATGGCCAGAGAAGGTTCGGCTGCTGTGGAGTTCACCTGGTATGTTGATATTCGGATCGCAATATATTGTAATGTGTTGTGTGTATTGGAGGCAAGAGGTAGTTGTTGTAGTACCTGGAGCGAGTTAGACATCTCAGAATTCCTAACCGCCACGTACAATGGCTCTAGTCTGCTCTATAGCTGGAGAGAGAGTGAGAGAGTTGAAGCGTATATTTACAAGTTCATCTTTACAATTTAATAATTACAAATAAGTTTCATAATACCACCTTTGTGTTTTTAGGAAAGACATATACAACGGAGGCACAATGACTGCGGCAGACGTGAAAATTGAAATGGTGTCCATCCTGTACAACATTGGCGCTCTCCATTCCCATCTGGGCTCAAGTGAAGATCGCTCTTCTCCGGACGGCCTCAAAATGGCCTGTACTCACTTCCAGTGTGCGGCTTGGGCTTTTCAGGTAAATTTAGTCACATTGGGGAAACCATTTGGTTGTGTACAGCAAGGCACGCTTTTATTACAGAGATCACCCGAAATGGTTGATTTGGAGGTTTCATTTCAAGGATGTCGTACACAGGGAAGTAAATTGGCTGATCGCATTGAGTCCTCCGATTAATATTTTCCTATGGTAAACTTATTATTCGAGCTCTCGATAATATCAATCCCTTAGATAAGTCCCTTAAGATCCCACAAGGTCTAACTCAGTTTTTTGTCAAATTGAGTTAGGAACGGATACTTATGCGAAATCTCTCGGTCCGTATTTCTAGCTCATTGGTTTGCCCTTTATTGCAATGCAGGAAAAGTCTTCTTCAACGTAGAAAAGCCGCTATAACCATGGAAATTCCTACAGTACGTTGGAAAATCCGTTTTTTGTCTCTCCTGAGAAGTAGGGAAAACTGAGTTAGACCTTGTGGAATCTTAAGGGACGATACTATATTGATTTGGTTGAGCTGCAAGGGGGAAAGGCAATTAATTATCTCACACCACTTGTAAGCTGGGTTTACATGGGGCCTTTGGAGCGGCTGCGGTTGTGCGTTATGGCTAACGTACCAAACGCAGCTACTGTATTTCATGTTGTTCCATTTGTGCGTTCGTGCGTTATATATTTTGTTAACGCATCAACGCTCAACACAGCCGCCATTACTGCGTTAAGCTCTCGACCAATCAAATTGCAGAACTACAGTAGGCGGGCCAAATGCTGCATGTGAACCTAGCTTAAGTTATTTCCACCAGTTGTTTTTCAAGTTCCTAATTATGTTTATTGCGTTTTTACTAGGTGGCAATGGTTTTACTGATTGTTGGTGCGTTTCCTTTGTGGCACTCAAGGAGACAAAGTACCATTGATGAAGATTTGGTGATTATTGATGGGAGGGGGGTTACACTGGGTTCATAAATTGACAGTTCTCCGCCTAAATCAGCGTATATTCCATTGGCCTATGTGAGAATGAAGTAGCAGAATATCTGGGGGTTGTACCGGATTGAACGGTAGTTGGAACTCGCATATTATGAGTAGTCATCCATGATTGTTCGTTGGTTTTACCCCACGATAATGCGACCCTTCGTTCTGGGGAAATTGTAGGGGGTTTATGAGCATCTGAATACAGAAATAGGGTATATCTTTTGATTAACAGAGCCACCAAAAGCGCATTTTTAGTGGGGATGGAAATCTGCTGGGGCTCACTGACTACTTTCGAGTACATTGAGAGATAGGATCAGAACCTCCTCCCTATGCGTACTGATGAAACTGTTGCGGGAAATGGCTTAAAGTCCAATGTGACCTAGTGGAATGAATGGACGGATGCCAGACCTCCTGGCCAGTAAACAAGCGGTCATGCTCACCGAAGGCTACAGTCTAGATGGAAAGTTGGGAAGTATGAGGCTGGTCAAGTGTAGTTTCGCCAGAGGCATTTTGGACGCGCACACCAAACCAGGTAGAAGATTCAAAATTTTTCGTCACTGGCATCAAAGGCAATTCTATCAACATGCCACCATCACCCGTCTGAGTGGCCGTCCTCTGAAGGTGGTAAAACTCCCGCCAAAGATTCCATTTTGGAGAAGATCAGGTTCGCTCAACATGTTCTTTCATTTAACCACCGTCTTCGCACATGGTTGCTGTTTCCAAGGAAATAAAATCCCTCTTGGAATAAATGAAGCCCGACGCTCAAGGGCTATTGCAGTATACAGACTTAGGTAGTGCCAATCAGTGCGCCACTTGGGTACGCTTCCAGTATACTACACTACTTAGTCTACTG
Source organism: Stenodema calcarata (assembly GCA_963920205.1). Classification (NCBI taxonomy): domain Eukaryota; kingdom Metazoa; phylum Arthropoda; class Insecta; order Hemiptera; family Miridae; genus Stenodema; species Stenodema calcarata. The sequence goes on along the minus strand of OY986049.1, from coordinate 36,644,262 downwards.
GTGACGATTGATCCCAGAATCTATAGAGAAGTTTACTTATTAGGTTCCGCACAATGTAGGGCGGGGGAAGAAGAGTGAACCCCAAACAAAATCTACACTCCCTTCATTGACAGAATCACTTTGATTATGGTGTCGTGGTGTATCACCATTGCTACAATATGTTATCGCGCTCATCACCAAATCTTCATGTTAGAGGACCTGGTGCAATCCCATACTAATAACTTATTAGTAATAAGACAGAAAAATCAATACACAGACATTTCCAAATAGATGAACACATTGCTGTGGTAAAAACGTGGCGATTGAACCCTTGAAACTATTATTTTCCCTAATTATACCTTATAAATGTATGTATTTATGTATTTTTTTTATTTTCAATTTCAGCATCTAAAAGATACGTTTCCCCAACCTCCTGGAACCGACTTATCGCCTGACATTATGCATTTCAAGTATCATTTCTGTTTGGCTCAAGCCCAAGAGTGCATTTTGGAGAAGAGCATGACTGACAATAGGAAAGCGGTAATCAATGGTGAGTTCATTTTTCTGATCTGGAATTTTACTTGCCATAAAAAATAACATCGCATACCTTCAACCTTTATGATAAGGTCAATGGCTGAAGGTATGCGATGTTCGTTTTTAGAGTTAAAATAGAATGTGTGTCACAATGGAAATTACTTGATGGAAACATCCAGACTTTTTAGTGCAAAAGGAATACAACTCTAGTGAATTGAAGTAAAGTTTGAATGGTATTGTGATTTTCTGCAAATATTACCCTCTGTATTCTTCGCCTAACATAATGTAATTTTTAGACATCAATGCGTGATATGCCTTATAAGGCAAATCACGCTAGTTTTCAGCCCAATAACGTCACGTTGTGGCTGCCCGAACGCCATAATGTAAAGAGTTCTTGGTACTCACCTCCAAAGTAAATGTTTTTCTAAATTTGTTGAAATTTTATCTTTTCACATTCCAAAAGTTTTGACAATCCTAACATTTACTTTGAAGGTTATTACCAAGAACTCTTTACATTATGGCGTTTGAGCAGCCACAACGTGACGTTATTGGGCTGAAAACTAGTGTGACTATTCGTTAGGCCGCAGTGGCTGTAAACAATTCTGATGAAGACCAGTTTCGATTTTGACAAACTTCTCAAACATGGTCGGAAGTTGATAAGGATAATTCTAGTGTCAAATGAAGAATTTGTCATAGCTTTTGGAAACAATTCTAATTGTTTCTTTTCACTATTTAGGATTTCTGCTGGAAAGAGTCAGGTAATTTCTAATTTTCACATTGGGATCAGGGCATGTGGAGAACTCATTATCGTATTGGGACCTATCCTCCACCAACCTGTCAACTTTGGTCACAGCTACATCTGATTTTTCTGGTCGAGTTCCAATCTAAATAGTTCACTTTAATGTTGAATGTGGAAATTTTGATAGAATATTTGTATGTTTCAGCAAAAGTAGCTGCTCAAATAGTTGATTACTACAATCTCGCCTTGAACACACTTGTTCAACCACCGTCCGACATCCTCTCCGATGGAGCCGTTCTCGACGTAGTTGGAAACAAACCATTCAAAACCTGGAAAAAGTACATCCGCTTCAAAGTCGCCTATTACTCGTGTATCTCGCTCCTTTACCAAGGGATGCAGTCTGAAGAGCAGAGGAAGATGGGAGAGCGCGTCACTTATTATCAGGGAGCTCTAGACAAGTTGAACGAGTCCATCAAACTCTCTAAAGGCATCGACAAGTTGGAAGCCGTCATGGAGTCTCTCGTTTTCACGAGGGACGTCGTCGAAGGGAAGAGGAAAGCGGCTAAGAACGAGAACGAGTTCATCTACCACGAGGAGATCCCAGATTTGGACTCTCTGCCACACGTAAAGGGCGCTTCCTTGGTCAAGGGCATTCCTTTCGACGTAAATGACACTGACATTTCTGGGGCAGATATTTTCGCAAGACTGGTTCCCATGAAAGCCCACGAAGCCTCTTCAATGTACAGGCAAGTACAAGTCATACTTCGCATAAATGTGGACTTGGTTTTTTGGCCCAATACCTGTCTGTCAGGTTGATTATGTAGAAATCGTTGAGATGAGAGAAGTGTAATGAGGCGTTGGAACACTTAGAAATCACTTTGAAATCGTCCTATGTAGCTTTTGAATGGACGTCTTGCCAGCTGACCCATAGAGGCACAAACCGTATTTCCTACACTTGTACCCTGTGCATTACTTGTGACTAACTTCAATTCTCTAACTAATTTATTTTATAAAATGGGCCCCGACATTTTTAATTAGCTCGGACACTCATCACTTCTTTTATCCCTCGAGTTCTCCCTTTTATTTGAAATGCACTATTAGGGACCGCGTTTGTTGTGTCAAACCAAATTTTATGTCAATTTTCAATGCTTTTGTCTATTTCAGTGAAGAAAAGGCAAAACTGCTGAGGAAAATCAGTGGTTTGATAGACGCCAAGGACGAAGAAGTCGTCAGTTTTATGTCATGTCTACAGCTCGACTACTTGAAAGCACATCTGGGCTCTCCAATTCTTCCGCAGGTGAAGTACTGAATGCTGACTATTTTCCTTAGTTACTGTGATTTTGTGGTCTGGTGTAGTGTTAAGTGCCGATAACTAGGAACTTGAAGCGGACCGCGACCAAGTTAGGGGTCTACTCACTCTTCTGCAAGCTGAGGCTGCCCTCAGCTCTTATGGTGGGTTTCATAGAACAAGACAAGGGCGCACTTGGAAAGATAACTGTGAACTGAACCTGCCAGAGCTGAGTGAACTCTCAGCTTCTTAAGGTACAGTCAGGGCTTGTTTTCGCGGTACGTTGGCAACTCTGGCTGGCGAAACAGTGTGGGAAGGTGATGTTTACGCGTTGCTCCAACAGTATTTTACTTCTTGTGCTGTCAGATTGTAAACAACGTTTTTTCGCATTATTCGTGGTTTTACAATGGAAAATAAGAGAGCAACGGAAAAGGTGGAAGAAATTAAGAGTTCAAGGGAGTCAGACTCACCCAAGTCAACCTGAGTGCCCACGACAGGGGACTGCTGACTGCCCTTGGGTTTTGAGCCCCCCCCCCCTGAGCTAGTGTAGACTCAGCTTGAAGCCAAGTAGGCTTTAAGAATTAGAGCTGAGTGTACACTTATACACTGAACTTTACAACGATGAATAGCATTAAGTGTGCATTGGCGTTAAAATGGCTCACTTGAGGGGCAACTATGAATTCTGCCGTTAGGGTCTGTCGTGTTTTGATCTTTCGGTGTGGTCTAGCAAATCGTTGCGAGACGTATTCAGCAAAAATCTTGAATTTTCTTGAGTTTCACGATTATTGATCTATACAAACTTAGCCCCAATTCGTAATTCTACGACGTGGTGGGGGGGGGGGCTATTCCATGCAATGGCTTCAAATTTGATAGAACATGCATTTCCGATAAAACCGGTTTACTGACAGCCGAGACTGGTCTATGGTCTAGAAAAGTCGTTTTTTTTTCTGAAGATAGATTTCGCCCAACCTCACATTATTTTGCGCAAATCCTTGGGGGGGAGGGATTATATAGACCTTTTGGAGGGACAAATAAGTAGGTACAATTTCGGCGGTAGCTTCTGAACTTCATTTGCGTTTGAAGTTCTTCCTACACACCCTACTCACCATGGCCTTTCTTCGCAATCTCTCTATTTCTCCACCTGTTTTTCAGACTCATTGCTTGTTGTGATTCTCCATTCTTTCACTGCAGGTCGTTGATTAACACATGATCTTCTCTATTTGGTTGTTTATTCAGGAAGTTATAGATCGCTGCGCTGCTCTGAGTGACAAGCCGGACGCTATCCCTAATTTGGTCCAAGCCATGGATAAATTGACCGACGCATATCACGACGTGGATGGAATGCTTAAAGAAATAATGGAATTGGTAAAGGTTGGTGTCATTTTTGGTTTATTATTATTGCATTCATAGTTGTCATCACAATGTATATCTACCTACACAGATATTTAAGTGTTCACAGATTATTATTAGCTTTATGACTTCTAGTTGATAAAGAAATGAAATAGTACCTACACTCAGAAAATGTATTTCTGCACTGAGAACTGGCGTTGCTCTTAGATTCTGCTCCTCCTACAATAATAAGGCAGATTCTTAACATACGGTTCGGCGATCTCTGATTCGCAGATTGTTGCAGAGTACTGTAGTGGTGGATTTCACCACCTCGTGTTTAGGTTCGAGTTATCGCTAACTCTAAGTCAGCTAAAAAAATGAGTTTCACCACTCCGATTTAGTCGTAATCCTAGGACGCTAACTCCCACATTCTGATCCTTACTCATCTTCGTGTTAAGCGTTAACACCGAGTGTTACTGTGGGTGTATTGAACGTTTTTTGTTTTCTCTCGTTGTGTGAAGTCTGTTTTGCGCCGTCTGTTGTATTTACGTTTCTCTGTGTCGTTCGTTCTGATTGAAAATTGTCGGGAATGGCATAACGTCGACTATCACTCGGGGAAATCTGCATCGATCATAAAACTCAGCAGCTACACTCTTGCAGTCATCAGCAGTTGTATGAAATGAGATGAATCTTGGCCGTAGCTTTGCGATAGCTCTACACACTTGGTAAACAAATCGACAAGAGGATGATAACACCAGCAAATTGTCCGCTGACAATCAAAACGAACCGGTGGCCAGGCATATGAGAGCCATGTACAGCTTGTGTATTAGGTATTGCTGTATTTTTGGAATCAGGAAGTATCAATTCAGGTTTGTCGTCTCTATAGAATCTGTGTATAGCTACGTATCACACTATAATGAACTCACTACAATATTGATCGGTAAAAATCGAATTTTGGACCTACCTCAGAGAAGGAGGAGTTATATCACTTTCGATCATACTCAACACAGACGAGAAAGTTCATTTCGACAGACGAAATCGGTCCATGAAATCTATAGGTACATCGTCGTATAGTTCCAAATAACTGAAAACTCGCGGGCGCTTTTGTAAATTTACGATAACCTGCATTTCCTCCTCGTCATCTTCGAATGTGGTCGATGGGATGCCATTTCACCAACATTTTCACATCAGTTTTTGAAAAACAGATTTTTTTCCTCATCTTTTCCATAATCCCACATCAGATGCACAAACACCTTACACGTCATACGACGGCGAATATACATTATCACTCATTTTATCACTTCTTATCTGAGTTTAGCCCGGGTTACCCAGTCTCGGGCCACCTATCGCGAAGCTAACCGCGGATTAACTACCTCCCACCTTTAATCTCATGGTGAAATGGAATCTCTCATAACTCGGAGATACGAGAGATTCCATATACCCTTAACATTCACTTGGTGCAATTCATCATAAGAAAGATTGGGTTTGGGGGCTAGGAAGGATCTTAACGATGGGAAAGCCGTACCTATTAATACACGCCAATAAACTATACACGTAAATTGAAGACAATCACTTCGATACTCCCGAAAACATCCACGTGCGCGGCACAGATCGGTTTATCATAATAATGACGGACTTGGGGGTTTTCGTGGTGTAATGGTACTACACTAGACTATGTCTAAGGTTAATTCTAAGGTGCCTTTAGAGAGGGTCTGCGCCAGGCTGGCTGGTCAGCATGTGAGATGACCTCACCCAAAATCCCTGTAGCAAAATTGCTCAGAGCTGCAACTTCTTCTGCCCAGTCATAAATTGGGGTTCCTCCAGAGGCATCCTGCGATTTCACAATTAATCCTCAATTCTCAAAAAGCCCCAATTTTGATTACCTATAGTTGGCAAAAGTAATAGCTTGACATATCATCAATACCAGCGTATTGATTCTATTATAGATTCATTGAAGAACCATCGAAATCAAACAATAAAAATAAGTCCGAATCTTTGTTTGCGCTCGGAGAAAGCATCTTGCCTCCCTGTTTATAGTACATCACATTTATGTTTATTGCGCATTTTACACCAAACTTTCACCACCTTACCCTATTCGTCGCAATTTGAAGCGACATTTGCCGCTTTTACCGAGTTTTGGCCCGTCCAAATTCAAAATTTTACACTTTTGCACACTTTAAAAAAATCAGCCACTCGAATTCGTTTTGAATTAACAAAAAATCTCAATTATAACCCATCCCCTCATAATTAATTATTCGTATCGAGCTAAGTAGAATCGAGTCTACAGAGGTAAGGTAATTTGGAATATTTGTTGCGGGTACTTCCTGTTATATATTATTCTCGACGTAGGTACAAGTCAATACCCATAGTATCGAGATATCAACCTGAACCCTTCAACAGAAATAACAAAAGGAACCACGAATCTCCGTCAAACAGAGTTACGTACCTGTCTACCTGAAATCCACGTGTTTCTGTGATTGAAATGTTTCTATTTTATCAATGCTTTAAGCACCTTGTAAATAGAAAATGTATGGTTGTAAATTACGTAATTGTTGTTGTAAATAAATTATTAAACTAAGTTATAGTTAATAAAATTTATTATTTAATAATGTTTCTAAGCAATAAGCCTAAAGAAGAAATGTCAAGAATTATCAAAACACGAATGGGATTTGAAAATGAAAGTTTTCTTCTTGGATGGGGCAGCTGTTGAAATATGGCTCCGAAACCGCGCGGTATAAATGCCAGCTATTTACTCAACTAGCCTTGTAACAGGCTCCATAATAACAGGCTGTAACAGGCAGACTGTCTGGTCTTATCGAGTCTCAAGAATTAGGAAACCACGGTTATTGCAGCCAAGACGAAGGGTATAAATAAGATTTCCCTCACAACATTCAGTTTTCTAACTCTATTGAATATTTCGGCCTCCGTCTCTAGCCCAGTCCGTAGAGAAATTTATCTTGCAAAAGGTGATGTAAAAGATTTTATTGTTTTAATCGGTCTGTGTGGGACCCAATAACATGAATTCAGAGTGTGCACACAAAATTTCGAGCGGCAAAACTTTTGGTAGGAAAAACCTCGTAATTTTCGGATTCTGTTCGGTTTTTGGTTTATTATCTTCGATAATGAACCATTGGAATCGCCCAAAGTAAATTTTTTTTTAACCCCCCCTCAAAATTTGTTGGTTTACGTTTCAAGATACGTAGATTCAGAAAATCGAATTAAAAAAAATCCTTCCGTACGCCGTACGCGCCACTTTGGCCAGTTAGCGAAGAGTTAAAATTACGAAATTTTTTTTATGGGTTTCGACCAACCCCACAATGGTCCTCGAAACTTTTCATAACCCTAGGTCAAGGGGAAGGGGTTCTAAACGAATTTTGAAAATTTGAAAATCTCATATCTCGAAAAAGTCATATAAAACGGTATGTTTTTTATTTCATATTTAGATAGAGTTTGTTCCGTAGAGTTTTTTAAGACCATCCGCAGCTTTGTACGACCAGCCGTTCGTTCACAATGACGGCTCAAAGGTTGAGCCTGTCGACGCGATCTTGAATCAAACGGTTGAAATACAGGTCGATTAAATACAGGTCGACTCGATTTTCATACTAACTAGCTGTTTAGAACATCATATGGTTTTAGTGATGTCGAGTTTGTTGTTCTGAGGTACGTTTCGTGCTACGGAAATGAAGGTAATTTCGAATGTTTGTTGGTAGGTAGGTACTTCTTTTATAGAAAAATTAAAAAGTATTAAAAACCCTAGAATTATATCGTATTAATTAAATACAAATTATTAATATTTAACAATAAATTATAATAGTTTTTACTAGGTATCTACTTGATAAACTTATTAATAATTAGTGATAATTCATAATAATAATTAATCAAGAATTTTGCAAATTCTTGACACAACGGTTCATTATCTTCTTTGTACAGATCACCCTTCTGTCTAGATCACTAGGTCTAAATGTCTAGATCCTAAATGTTAGATTAATTATTATTATCAACTATTTCTCATTGCAAACCTGTTCATTGTGTACCCAAGATCCTTCCATAAAAGACCTGGCAGCGGGAAATATTATTCAACATGGTTTGAAAAGGGAAAAACAAGTTTTGTAAAAAATCCCAATGCTCTAGGTAGTAGTCGATACCAGTGACCAACATTTTCTTCAGTAGTCGCCATGGTTTTGCACTAGTAGTCGACCTACATGTGTTAGAAGTCGACAGTATCACTTGAGTCAGTAGTCGACAGGTTTCGTCATTCCATCGTTTTCGAATTTTACGACATCTAAATAAAATACATTCAACTGTGAATCGGAATTTGAAAATAGATTAATAAGATGTAATAAAGTAGTTATCAGACTTTTTATTTGCAAACAGCTCATTATCAGTCTCAAATTGCAATAAGTACTTAAGTAAAAAGGTATGAAAACTATAGTCGAAAACTCATTGTCAGAAAATTGACATTACAGTTGGGCTTAGGTACCTATTTACATATTTTTTTGACATTTTCATGTCTTTGCTTTGGCACATAAACTGAAACGGGAAAAATTTGTTCCCTTGATTCACCCTTTCCCTCAGATCACGTCAGAACACAAGCGACCGGCGGGCCATTACGTCAGAGCCTATGACGCACGAGCGTATGACGTAAGACGGCTGGCAGGAGGCTAACTAGTACGTCAGAGCCTATGACGCACGAGCGTATGACGTAAGACGGCTGGCAGGAGGCCAACAAGTACGTCAGAGCCTATGACGCACGAGCGTATGACGTAGACGGCTGGCAGGAGCCCAACAATTACGTCAGAGCCTATGACGCACGAGCGTATGACGTAAGACGGCTGGCAGGAGGCTAACTAGTGCGTCATAGCCTATGACGCACGAGCGTATGACGTAAGACGGCTGGCAGGTGGCCAACAAGTACGTCAGAGCCTATGACGCACGAGCGTATGACGTAAGACGGCTGGCAGGAGACCAACTAGTGCCTCAGAGCCTATGACGCACGAGCGTAAGGCCAAGTGTAAATTGCAACTGTCTGGAATTTGATGAATGCCGTAACGATGTAAATATGAGTATTTTACCGTACAATTTTATTCAATCTGTTGAAAAAGAGAATGAAATAAATGACCTTTGTGAAATTTCAATAATATCTGAAATACTGGATAATTACGAAAATTCTTTTTACAAAGATAACATATTGTACTATCTTAGTGGGTACATAGTGGGCCCGAATAATAAAGAAAAAATTAAGATGCGAAGAATGTGTTGCTCTTCCCATGACAGATGAAACCGACCTGAGTCCATACACCCATTTTTGCGATTTTGTAACCAAAGGAGGCTTGCTGAGGGCGTCCAATGATGTTTTTAGGATAGTGAAATTTTGCCACCAAATTTTGACCCATCAGACAAAAAGACCTACTTCAGTTGACGCAAATAAAATGATGTGCCTTACCTACAGTAACTTTAGAGGAACTCTCTTTAAAAAACATTCCACAAAACGAGAGTGGGCAGGCAACAGTCATGAGTACACTATGATTAGAATGATTAGTAGTTTATCGGCAAACGTTATAATATAACGTTTATTATAACGTCATATTATGCCACCATTTGGCGAAAACTCGCACGATTGATGCTGCTACACCAAAGAAACTCGGTGTCAGACAGAAGTTGACAAAGATTATAATGTTCAATAATGCGTAGAGAATTTGTACCTATTGTGGTAGTAGTAATTGTATATACGTTGTATGTAATTGTAAGGTTTTAATTAATTAATTGTATGTAATTGTAAGGAATTAATTAATTTTATGTAACTATAAAGAATTATATCTTGTTTATGCTCTAAATGACACCAGTTTTATTTTTTGCCTACGAATCATTCATTTCATGTCACCTCTCCGTATGGTTTTCTGATATCCTAAGTCCTTCACTATTGGCTTGATAATTTTCTAACTTTTTAGTACCTACTATTAGGGACCTAGATATTGATATTTTTTTAGGAGAACGCAACTTGATCAAGAAAATATTTGCCAAATTCCTTATGTCATTAGGCGTTTCTTATTGAACTAGCTACGAGGGCTCACTCTTTTGCCGTCCAGACAGCGTAAGGAACGGTGGGAGTCCGGAAAGGGCTAGGGGAAAGTGTGGTGAGGGGGGAGGGTCGCCTGGGGATTCCCAACTTTGGCGGCCCGAGTCACCTCAATGCAGTTCGCCATCCAGGTATATAGGTCTATGGTTTCGACCAACCCCACAATGATCCTCGAAACTTTTCATAACCCTAGGTCAAGGGGAAGGGGTTCAAAACGAATTTTGGTACGACATGGTATGACTATGGTATGGTATATTATTGTATGTATGATTTAGTATAGTACAGTACGGTATGATAGGAAAGAAATGGTATGAGTATGGTGAGAATATGGTATGGTGCCGATTTGCAACACAGTCTGGTATAGACAGAAGGGTGATCTGCACAAGGAAGATAATAAACCGTTGTGTCAAGAATTTGCAGAGTTTTTGGATTGTAACTCCAAAACTGTCACTCATACGCCAATACTTGCGTGTATATGTATGTAGGTACACATCCATACATAGGTACTTTGATATATTTGTATAGGTACCTAGTTGATACATTATTCCGTCATATTATAGATACTAACTACATTACATATCGAGGGTCTCACGGCAACTTCCCACATCATCATTTCGGCGACTTTTCAGCATAGCCATGAAACCATCTGCCAACGACTATGCTTACTGAGTAATTCAGTGAAATAAATCCTGAGATTTAGTGTTACCTAACTTAGGTTCCTAACTTATACTTAGTTAGATCGATCCACCGGGGGAAGACGCTTTGAATGGTATGCACAACTCATTTTGGCCAAAAGTGACGATGTGGGATGTTGCCGTGAGACCCTCGATATGTAATGTAGTTAGTATCTTTAGGTATCTTGTGGTTAGTATCTTTAGGTAATTGTCTAACAATTTTCTGGTAGGTACGTTTTATAGGTCACTGCGGTAGTGATTGTCGAGCCACGCCGATAGGATTATAAGTACCTACTACCTGAAATGTCAAAACATTGACCAATTTCAAAATGTTGGAGATTTTTCAACTCTCAGATTGATGCTCTACGAATTTAAGGGCGAGGGGTTGGCGATTGGATTTGATGTTGTAGCACATTGAAAATCAAGTAGTGTCAGTTTTTGCAAAAATTGTAAAAAATCGCCATTTTATTATCGATCGAAAACCTTTTCTATTCAGCCGATTTCGGACTTTCTTTTTTTAATCGACGCGGTATTTTATCAGTTTTGTATATGTATAGTGACTTTTGGCCTAAGAGTGACAGTTTTGGAGTTATAAGCCAAAAACTGAAAAAAGTCCAAACATTTCGAGGTTTTTTGGCTACCAAATGTTTTGTCGTTCGAAATTTTGTGTGCAAACTCTGAATTCATGTTATTGGATCCCTCAGACCGATTAAAACAATAAAATCTTTTACGCCACCTTTTGCAAGGTACGGCCTTTTTAAATGCTCCACGGACTGGGCTACTCCACAAACGACACACTTTTCGATGAACACGAAGTATTTCGTACAGTTATGAAACTCACAAGGATAGGAAAACTCGTTCTGGGAAAGTATGCAGCGTTTTTCCTACCCCTTATACTTTACTATTTTCTTGATATCTAATTACCTATATTATTTTACGTAACAATCACAAATGACAATAGAATGTACGCCTATGAGCCGCTGTTGAAAAATAAATGAATCTGAACCTTCCGTCCAAAGTGAGCAGTCGGTTTAAGAGATCTTAGATGCACCTCGTACCCACCCAACAATAGTTTTAATTTGTTTACAACAACCAGTATCTGTCCTATCTCACTCCTTTCACTACTTATCTCAATCCAGTTCACTAACTCACAGTTCAGCTCGGTTGGTATCCTGAATCATAGTTTCCCTTCATCTAATTTGATCTGATATTAACTGTTAATTCAACCACTTCCAATGGAATTATACACGCAGGATTACCTCTTATATGCATCTTGATGACAAATGACTTGGATTCAGCAGTGACAATAATTGACCAAGTCGTGTTTAAATTAAATAATTTCCTGTAGATCGAAGAAAATGCTGAGAAGGAGTACCAAGAAATCATGGGCCCCAGACCCCCTTCCATCGTGGCCACTGATTTGACTCGAGAGGCTAACAAATACATGGAAGTCCACAAGAAAGCTGCTGAATCCAACGAGACGCTTCATAGAGCGATGACCCAACACATTGAGAACTTGCGGGCATTGCAGCAGCCGCTCTCTGAAATCGAAGCGACTCTTCCTAACTTGGTGTCCCTCAATCGTAAGTCAGCAGATTCCTTCATTTCATTGTCTGTCGTTTCTACGATAGACTGTTGTAATCACAGTGTGGAACCTTATTTAACTCTCTATGTATGGGTGCTTACGTAGTGTTTACCATCATGTTATTTCAAAGCGTTTTATTCCTCTTATTCATTAAACATGGGTGGTTTTATACACAGTGGCTGATGATCCAACTTTGAACGAAGTCATCCTGCTGGTGAACAAGGTCGGGGAGATGAGGCGTCAGCGAGCGACTCTCGCTTCACAACTGAGAGAATCCATTTGCAGCGATGACATCACTGGGCAGCTGGTAACCAGAATCAATGAGAAAATGGAAGACATATTCACAAAAGAACTGGAAAAACATGACAAATATGTAAGTTGAGAGTATTGAATCAAATATTTTAACTCAACCTAAAAACACTTGACCTCCATCAGTCTCAGTAGCCAATCATGTACTTGCTAGGACTAATTGGCCGCCCTTGATTTACCGTTATTTTGATAACTTACCTCGATTTACCCTGAATTATAAATTAATAAATAATATCATTGAATTTTGAGAGAACGAAGTGCATTTTTAGCAACAGAAAAAGTCGAGTAAAATAATAGTTTATAAAACAAAACCGAATAATGAATGTTACAAATGTATGCAGATGCTTAACGATCAAATTGTTAGTCTTACAAAGGCTTAGACAAAATTCCTGTGGAAGGAGGGGGGGGGGGGTAATTTAGTATGGCCTGACGGCCGTGCATGGATCAGATTTTTATAACCCGGCATCTGGAAACCACATAGTAGGCTAATTAATTTTCCAGTAGTAATCAACAAAATAGTTATTTAACAAAACTTTTACATTTCAAATTAAAATATTTCATTTTTTCATTCATTTCATTCAGAATATTATTGTTCAAAAAGTAAAACAACACGTCTACTTATAAGTGTCATCATTATCATAACAATAACAGCTCACACATCTTTCATTTTCAGGTTACTCTCATCGAACAAAACTTGGCTGCACAAGATAACATACTGCGCGCACTGACTGAGGCTTACGCCAATTATGCGCCGATTAGAAAAGCAACGACTGAGATCATGAGGCAGCGAGACCTGATGCTGTCTGCTCTCATTTCGTCATACGATGCTTACGAAGATCTCATCGCTAAGTCCAGTAAAGGCCAGGAGTTTTACCGCAAGTTAGAAACAAACTTAACTAAACTATTGCAAAGGGTGAAGGGAACTTGCAAAGTACAGCAAGAGGAAAGAGATTCGATGTTATCCCAAAACATGAAGAAAGCTCAACAAATTGTTGAAAGCGGCGTCACATGTCTTAATAGTCCGAGTTCTGGTGAAGGTTTGAAGTTGAAGGATTATTTGCCGAACAAAAAGACGTCTGCTGCAGGTTCATCTTCTGTACCAGGTTCACCGTACTACAACAACACCATGGGGACTGATGGGAACCCCTCGTGGCTTCCTGGAGTAAGGCCTGCTCCTGTTGGATCAGAAGGAATCCCTACGGTATCTGTGTGCATGGGGTCAACTAAGCAACCTGATAGCACACCTCAGTCTACATCAGTCTTCAACTCTCAACCATCAACTCTAAACTCGTACACTCCCCAGACATCTAGTTATAACTCTTCATACTCTTTGGCTGCATCAAAATATCCTGACCCCCAAGCCTACTATCATCATTTGCTTTATTCCCAGAATCCTGCACTAAGTAATTTGCAGTATCCAACCATGGTAGACGCAACTGTTCCTGCAACCCACAGTGCAGGAGCTGGGCATTATGATCCCAGTTATTCAAAAGCTCCTTACAATTACCAATCAACCAAGAGTAATACTGGTTCTGGGGCATACAGCCATGACCATTCCTATTCCAAATCTACTGGCAATGTTGAAATTCCTGAACAACAATTTTCATCATTATCTCTCAACCCGCCGGTTGGACAAATCAGCAGTGCAAACCCACCTGAGACATATGGCAATTACAGTACCCAGAATCCTACAAGTTATGGATATCCTAATCAATCCCAATCTATAGGAAATACTTATTCGACTGCGACACATCAGACTTCTCAAAGTTCCTCCGATATGCAAAATTATAATACTTATTATTCAATGTCTGGTCAAAATGATATAAGCACTTCCACATACGTCCCAAACTATGCTGGATATCAAGGGTATGATGGGTATTATGGAAACCAAGCTTCTGGTATTTACAGCTCCTGGCAACATCCACCTCAACAGGTAGTACCACAATCAGTTGACAAGATCTCTAACCAGCCTGCAGCTATTCAACAGCCACCACCTCAGCCTCAAACGCCAACCTCTAACGGAAGTGTTGCACCCCAATGGGCAAGTCAAACGGCCAATCCATCAAATTTGACTTCAGCTGCTGCTACAGGAAACTGGCCTTCCCAAAATAACCCAGCTGCTGCTTGGCAGATGCAACCCGGTACTTCATATTCAGCTGCTACTGCCTCGAATTGGCCGCAGCAATCAGTTTCTACATCAAACGTTCCTACCCAGAATTGGCAATCCCAAGGCCCTACTACCAATGCTGCAACTGCTACGTGGGCGCAAACTCCTGAGGGCGGAAAAGCGACTGCATGGCAGGCTCAACCTCAGGTTAATTCTGGGATTGCAACCGATTGGCAACAGTCCAACACTGTTGCCCCTGTTTCTTCTGTACCTGGTTGGCCTAAACCGGATACACCATCAACTTATGGGACTTCATACGACAATCAACAACCTGTTGATACCCAACAGAACCCTCAGTATTATGGTCAACAGTATCAATCGACATATAATTATTCTGACGTCTACCCCACACCTCAATTTCAGAACACTCCCGGGACACAGACTTCCCATTACAGCAATGCCAAATCGACTGAATTAACCAACCCGACCATGTCACCTGTTGGGAACACTCCCTACCCATCAACCTACACACCTACCTACTCTAGCAGCGATCAGACTTACTACGTTCACCCTTACGGCCAGTACACCACGCCACCAGGAACGCAAAACGTGCAACCCATCGATCAAGCCCAATTATCAAAGCTGAATACCGTCACTTACATGCAGGCGTCCAACGGAGTCAACGCCCCTGCCACAACGTTCAGCCAGCAGCAAGCCGAATCTGTCAAACCTGCTTCCAACGTCGATCTTCTGGCCGGCCTGGACTTTGCACTTGCGGATGCTCCTCTCCTGCCCCAATCGAAAGCTGGCCAATCGGTCGAAGATTCGAAAGAGAAAATTTCCAACCTGCCCACTTCTGATTGTGCGCCTCCCACTGGCTCCTCAAAATCCGCAGACTCGGAATCTGATAAGGTATTACACCATAACAGTAACTGATACTTTGTGTTTTTACTTCCACATGGTTTGTGTATCCTACTTACTCTTGTCTAACCAAACTGGCCTTTACTTCGATGTTAATATACTGTAACTCCAGTCTCCAAAAACTTTAATTTTATCATTATTTCCTCCTGTATTTATTGACTATGGCATTAGTTCGACATTTTTCGTTCATCGTACGGTTTACTAAATCACTGAAATCTTACGATAGTAACAATGTACATTTGCCCATTGCATGCTTCTTAAAAGTGAATATTTTACCATTCAAACATTATTATTTTATTTTTTTAATTAGTCATCCTTTGTTAACGTGGATGATTTCAAGCATGTCATTTAGAGAGATCACTTGAACTAGCTGTGGTTTTATTTTAGCTTGTGATAAATGTTATTAGCCTGTGGTAAAATTGTTATCCAATAAACCTGTTCAAGTTATTATGTGTTTAATTTATACCAAAAATGTACGAAATACCGAACGTTGCATACATTTACGTAGAGTTCTCCATTTTTCCAGTAGAATGCATTGTCCATCCCTTACAGCTCATATTTCAACTCTTTATATTAGGAAACCTGTCGTTTCTGTGTTCCTTGTATATAGTTTAAGAGGTATATTTTCTCAGTCAATTTGGAATCTATGAATTATGAACAAAAATTACTCTAGGATGAATTTTTTCCAGGTTCCTATCAGTTCAACCTAATCAGTCATATTGCCCTCTGATTACTGAATTGACCACCCGTTTAATTTATTTGACTACTGGTGGTCAAGGTTTAGCCAATTTACCCCAGTTATTTGTTATAAGCATGGGTGAGCGGAAGATGAGTCAGGGAACGAAACTGTTGACCAGTTGTAAATTACCTATAGTTAATGAAATTATGTCAGCAAAAGCAGAACAACATGTTTCTACAAGTGGAAGTACATACATGAGTGCCTAACATTGAACAACCGCTCAATTACCAATTAAACACGCTTATTTACAATTCTTATTGCATTTGAAAAATTCTGATACTGACTTGGAAGTGTTATAATATGTTGTGTATCTATTACGTAAGCTGTTAACTTCTGTCGTGAACCCCATTCCAAGACCGAACTCGCATTGCCCCTTGTGTTATTCGCTCACTGACCCTCATCTTCATTTTACATTTATTGTTCCTGTTGATTTCTTGGGGTTGCTGAAGTTCAGTGAGACCTTCAAATTTTTCTTTCTTAACTTCACCCGCTTCATCAGGTCCTGTAGAATCGAATTTCAAGTGTGTATTGCCCTGATGAATGAGGCGACGTTTTCCCTTAAACCACTTGCTTGGATTGTGGATTGATTGACCGGTTGCAATAAGAAGAAATCGTTCCTTCCATTATCTCACTTCCAATCTACTCGTCAAAGGCTCATCCTTCATTCTTAACCTCAGCGTTTTTTCTACAAGGATCATGTTGGTGATTTTTTCAAGTTCTACCATAAGATTTTGTTCTTGAGATTTTCAGCTCTATACAACATTAGCTATGTGTTGCGTTTGGGAAAGTTGTTTTTACTTGTAACTACCCAACTTCTATTCCAACATCTGTTAATCGCGGGTGGAGCCAATGGCTATGTCAATCCAGGTGTTTCTGCTTCGAATCCAGAAGCACCACCAGATAACTTTCTTCTCTTCAAGAAGATGCTCTATCAACAGCAATGGACCAACGTCGCCTCGATTTAAGAAGCTATGGCAACAATGCTAACCACTTTTAAGCCTTGCAAAGTGGGGGTGCCCAAGTTTGACGGAAGGAAGGAGGAACTACGATCTTGGATCACCACCTACGATAAGGCATGCCTTGCTAATCACTGGATCACAGACGATCTGAAAATAAATAATTCAGTGACGAATTTCGAAGCTGGCTCCACAGCAAACAAGTGGTTCTACGCCCGACTGGTAGAGGACAATCAAGGAGATTGGGAGACCTGGAAATCATCATTCCTCGTAACAACAACAAGGGCAATAATAACATATGTTCGAATAGACTTTAGTTAGGTAGTTAAATTACTATTGCAGCCTGGGGAGTTCCTGAGGATTGAGGTTATGTCTATTGAGAACGTCAATGTTTGGAGCAGAATCTTGTCACATTCGGAGCGAAGCTGTCCCCCTGCGGAGGATTGGATCAATTATTGATCCTGTTACGTTTCATCGCGGAACACATCGTCACTTCCAAGAAGCCTTGCACAGTCATTATTTTGGCTCACATGGTGTCGCTCTAAAATCCGTTCCGATCCCAGTTTCTTGGACCTGGCGCCCATTTCCAAAAGGGCTTTTGCACTACAACAACGGATCTGGCCACATGGAGGCAACTTCAAACTCAACACTGCTTTGAACGTGTTGAGAGACTGCTATGAGTTTATTACAACGGGACACGACTCATCCCTCCCACCTGATGCTGGATTCGTCATCAATATTGATTCCTGACTCCTGGTGAAATTAGAGATGCCTAATGCCTCTGCACGAATAGCAACCTGGGAACGGATTATCACCACATTTCACTAGTGAATGGGATCATCTGGAAGCAACTTCTATTTCATTCTCAAAAGTCACTGCTATTTCCCCTGCACAACTTGGTTTTCAGCTCAGTTGATGCTACCGTTTCTGGCTTTTCATGAATGTATCAATTGACGTTAAATGCGTCGTCTCAACGACCTGTGTCTCCTCCAGGTACGTTCTAACCTTGTGAAAGTGAGTCACTACCATCTAAAACGAGCCACCTCTTAGAGTCTGTAGCCCTCCACTAGAACATTCCATCTTTGTAAAACATGGCTTATCATTTGAAGTGAGTACCCAAGTATTTTTAGTTCCATTGATGTTCAATAGTAGGTCCATCCTGGAGTTGTCTACTTTTAGAACGATTTGAAGAAGTACGTGAGTTGTGAAGATCTACGTGAAGGGCAGTGTTAACCAAAATACTTACTTTCAACAAACGATCATGGATAATGAACAGAGTTCAATTGCACGGAAATTATGTGATGAAGAATAATGGGATCTTTGGAAAAATAATACAATTTATTCACCCAACTGATATGAGAAGAATACGAACAGGTGTTGGGGATGAGGGTATGCACGCACAGTCGAGTTCTGTATGTATTTGGTTCAATGAGTAGGAAATCAAGTTGGTACAGGGACGTGAGCAGGGGGTGGTATAGGGGATCCAAACCCACCCCTTCTGGATTTTTTTTCATACCTCTGTGGGAGTGTTTCATACCTCTCGCGGTAAGCCCTAGTCTGGACCCCCTCCCTTATCGAAATTCTGGCTACGTCTCTGCTTGGTATGAGGAATCCTGTATTGGTCATCAAACTAACGAGAAGGTATAGATCCAATTAGGTTGATCTCCTGTTGGCATTAATTCCCACTTTGAGATCATTTCAGCAGGATATTTCCACTGAGTGTTTCCAATTGTCAATTATTCCATTTCAAACGAATTACTCATGTTGTGTTGCAAATAACATAATCTGATAACTGAATGACTTCCTTGCAGGTTTTGATGCCAACCGGAGTGAATGACGCCGATCGGCCGTCACCCAGTAAGACGCCCGTGAAGGACCCCTTCACAGATAAGGATCTGCTGGAGCAGTTCGTTCAAGAGGTTGAAAAGTTTGAGAAGTTTGTTGTCGGCCTCAACAGTAAGACGCTGAACGGGCCCACTACGTTGGATCTGAAATGGAACGAACTTCAAGACATTCAGGTGGGATATTTCAACTCCTTTAACTGGTAGATCCGACTTGGTTAAGTATAAATGCTCAAAAGTTGTGTTTGATGTTATTGTTATATTTAGAAACAAGAGAAGAAAAGTAAGGGAGCGGGATAGATAAGAACTTTATAAAACTTCGTTTTTGATCAAGAACAGAAATGACGGTTTTGACGTTTTTTTTATTCTTAACAATTTTGAGTTCTAATGAAAGTTCGTCAAAGTGTTTAACATCAACAGAAAAGTGATCAAGTAAAATTATAAAAAGAGAAAAATCTCATTTAAGAAGTGAAGATGGTGTGTGATGAGGAGGCGTATGGCAGTCAAGTTATTGTACAAACATTATATAAATGGACGCAACAATGGAGAAAAACTTGAAGGAATTACATCATTCGAAGATCTGCCTAACCTATCACAAAATAAATTGCCTGTCTGCAAGATCAAAATTGAAGCTATGATTTAATTCATTCATGTGACTTGCACAATCAGAGTCCCTAAAATCTTTCCCTAAACTTTCTACCAGTTTGGCCGCAAGAACATTTAAATTTATATACCCCCACTCTTATCCTGTATAGGTAATAATTTTATCCTTGACTGAACCTAATGAAGATTTGACATTATTATTAGTTTTGTACCTTTTAGGGTTTATCAAGGTAATATTTTACCAATTCTATCTGAAATGTTCCCGTAATACAAAACGCTAATCCAAATTGTTACTTCAGTCGTAGCTTCCCTGACTAAATTTAAAATTCCTTCCCTACTCTTTTCCCTATGAACCCTAATTTTTCTTTGGCCAAACTTTCTTAATCCACTGGTTCTGTTTTCTTCATCCTCCCGACCTAGTGGTTGGTGGATCTGTAGGCAATAACTGTTTGAGGTAGAAATAGGTCTGTATCTTCTTCTTACTTTCTAAATGTACCCCAGGAAACCCTCATTTGACTTCTCATTTCAGGATAAAGATACTCACTCATTCATCATCTCGGTCGCCCGTTGTTACCCGATGAAGAATAGATTTGCCGACATTTTGCCTTATGACCTCACCCGAGTGGAACTCCCTTCAACAAAAGACGATTATATCAACGCATCTTACGTTAAAGTAATCAACAGTTCATCTTATTTCCACCAAATTAAACCAACTCTAATTCTGTCTTATCAATTTCTGTCTGTATCATCCAAATTCCAGGATCTCAGCCCGGGGTGTCCAAACTTCATCATTACCCAAGCACCTCTGAAATCAACCTTTACTGACTTCTGGACTATGGTTTTGGAACAACACGTAGAGCTCATCGTTTGTCTCTTGGCTGAATCTCAGGTTGGTGGCAGAATTGGAAATGTTCCAATTCATATTTCTTCCCACTCCAAACTTGTGCTTTTAACTTCAAGTAATTTTCTTTGTATCTATTTATATTTTCTATTCTGTTTTCAGATGGGCAATGAGGTCTACTGGGCTGTGAATAAGGGAAATGACCTGATCTTGGGTAAAATAAAAGTTTCACTTCAGAGCTGCAATGTGAGGAATCACTGGGTCGAGAGGATTTTCACCGTCAGTGATGGAAAAGCTTCCAAAGTCGTGATGCACCTGGAATTCACGTCGTGGCCCAACAGGTACCGATAGGAATCACTCGTGTTCTTGTTAACTAGTCGTCGTAAGTCGATTACGCTGTCGATTATACGATTACACTGTCGGGGTGACTAAAAGTGTCGGAAAATACATTTGAGCTCATTGGGGCAGGATTTGGTGGGTGACGACTTAATGTTGACCGATAGGCCTTTGGGGCTCGAGTACTCACACAAAAGTGGCCATCCACACAGGCTATATTCAGAAATGTCCCGGAAAAGACGAAAGGAACAATAATCCACAGTCAATGCAGGAAGAAGGAGCGGAAGAGAAGAGTTTGGCAGAAACAGTGGCTGGCGGATCGTGAAAAATACGGACACATGAATTTGCTGTGCGAACTAAGAGGAAACAACCCGGATTTCCAAAAGGAAACAACCCAGAATTTCCAAAACTGGATACGTCTTGTTTCGACAACCTACTAAAAATCGTGGGTCGATGCACCAATGAGACAAAGTATGAGCCCAGAAGAACGACTCGTCGCCCCTTCTGGCCCGGGTTACTGGACGTTTTACTAAGGTCTAAAATGTATGCAGGAGGACTGGCACGAAATCCCCAGGAATTGTGCTGTGCTAACTCAGAGTGAATTTACGATTGTCAATAGACAGTAAGGTATATTGTATCAACAATGGACTTGAACAATAACTTTAAAAAAAAAAAAAAAAACAGACTGATGAGAGCGCAGGCTTACATTGACGGTTAGGAACCCCCCTATCATCAGGTCTGCCAATCATCGAGAATAAAACATCCCCGCTCTCTCCAGGGAGGGCTTATTTTCAGGATATTTCTCTTAACTGTATTTAGCGTACTTTTTGAGTGACCTCTCATCAGAGCTGGACACCGTATTGTTATCTTGCTTCCCATTCAATAAGTGCTTTTTGTGTGTTACAGTTGGCTGCCCGAGTCACCTAAACCTCTCCTCTGCCTTGTCGACGAGATGTTCTCCGTCTGGGGTCAGCAACGAGGAAGAGGACCGGTCGTGATTCACTGCGACGCTGGAGTTGGACGCTCAGGCGTGTTTGTCGTTACGACTCAGTGTCTGACCGAACTCAAGCTCCTCGCTCACCTTCCAGACGTCATCCCTCTCACGGCCAAACTGGCCAAATGCAGGAAGAACCCTTTGAGAGATCGGCATTTCCTTCAATTCACCTACCAGTGTCTCCTGTACTACGCCCAAGACCTTCTCATGAAAAGTAATTGATATTTCATGTCACCCGCTCCCCAATTATCCTCATTGATTTGATTGTAGAACTCAGACTTGTCTACCGATTTCGTTGACTTTACTCGACTAGAGCTTCGTCTTTCCATAATAACGCACAAGCAAGCTGTTTGATTATTTCCATCCAACTTCCATGTACGTGTATTTCGGTTGCCAGAACAGGAAAAAAATATTCTTTGAAATCATGGACGTCAGGAATTGCCACAACATGGTTAAATATTTATGCTGTTTTTTCAATGAAGACCCAGCGTCTGTTGAATATTACATTTCACCTCTTATACGAGGTGAAAACTCTCGTAGGCAAAAACTAGTAATTTGTCCATATTTTCCAGTGGATTTTAAAAGCTTGGTATTCAATCAATTTGATTTTCTACAACTTTTATTTTGAATCAAAAACATGTCAAGATTATTATTGTCCTTATCGGACTACAATTGAAAAATATGCAGGAAAACCTGAAAAATTGAGGTTTATTGAGTTTTGAGGTTTATTAATATTAGGTTCAGGGACAGCACAAAATGCCATAAAGAAGTAGCAAATAAAAAAATATTGCCACCTAGAATCGCATTTAAGCCCACTGTGCGCCGTATAGTTGATGAAAATGCACTTGATGGAATTTGTGCATTGAACCTCCTAGTTGTAATGTTGCGCTTTCCTAATCCTGCTTGTATTTTAGGAGGAATTTTGACAAGTAGATCCTCGTTTGAAGAGAAGAGAAGTAAAACTAAATCGCACACCCGCCACCCATCTGAAGATTTCCTGTTGAATTCCCTGAAAGATCCCACCGAGAGACGAACGTCTGGTAAGCTTCATCACTTGTTATTAAATAGTGGGTAATAGTTGACTCGTATCCTTGGTTGCCGCCAGTTTGAAGTAACCACTTTGGAACGTCTCCATTGGATTATGATGGAGATGACATGTAGGTACATTTACAGCCTGGTTGTTTGGGAGGTAGTTTTGAAATGGTCTGTAAGCCCTGTTTGCTCTCCTAATGTCTCGCGCAATTCTGGATTTCGGTATTAAACAGTGCAAACTGAGGTATGAGGGGTCTTCCACAGAGAACGCCTGTTAGCGCAGCTGGGGCTGGCATCACCCAAGACGGGGCAGAATTAGGATCTGGCATAAGCACTGCAAGTAACAGTTGGACCACAGAGCTCTATATACAGTACAATAGTCTTATGGTGCTGGAATCCCTATTCCATTTCCTGCTTGAGTGCCCATTCTATGATCCCTACAGGACATACCACCTAGCACGGCATGCCATCCTCCAGGGTGAGGTAGGAGTGTGTTCAAGGGCGGAAACCATGTAAAATTGTAGCAATCGTAGTTTGATGTTCTACTGGAAAATGGATGTCAATGGTATGTGCCTTATCCCACCGTGTTCATTCTAAGATAACTTCATAGGCCTCCAGGTAACCTCCAGCTGGGCCTTGGAGCCACTGAATAAAATGGCTTTACACGCATTTAAGAGGCATGCGGGATCAGGGGGCAAAGAAAATTCTCTCGTGCTATGGGCCCACGACTCTTCAAGACGCCCTAACAAGAGCTCAACTGATGGAACCCCCACCAATGATTCAACCGTTTCAGAGCCAAAATGTTGGGGGCTCGTCCGGGATATATGTGATGTGGAAGGCCCAGCCTGTGTAAGAGTGGCAAGTTCTTTCCACCTTTGGTTTTCCTGTTCCAAATGTTCAACCCGATCATGGTACATCTTTTGCTGCTGCTGGATGGATTCCAGTGAAGGCTGCAGTGGCAGCATTTGATCCTGGTAGTTTGGAGTTGGTGTTGCCGATTCCTCGTCATTGTTGACCACATGACGGAGAGTAGAAATCGCCCTTTTGGGTACTTGACGTGTTCTTCGATGTGACAAGTTGATGCCGGACCGGCCCCCAAATTGTAAAAGAATTAATGGAACTTTTGTTAACAAGGGATAACAAGATTGTATTTTTTTGCGGTCACTCAAAAACTTAAACTCTTTTAACCACTACAATATTATAATCGATTATTTGGTTCCGATATGGCATCTTTAACACCAACATCGTCTGAATATCAACCCGAGGGAGGAATGGGGGGGGGGGGGGGTTCTCCGTCCACAATCAGGTCATAAATGCCTTTAAAGACCGGTTTCAACTTTCCACGTCTACTATTGAGAGGGGGAAAATGTATTGATTTATGCGAGGTTCAACCAGGACCACAGAATCTGCCCACTACTGGGAGAAGTCCATAACGGAGGTTTTACTCTACATCATTGTTTCAGATGCCAGCAGCACGAGCAGCAGCAGCAAACCCGCCGACGCCGACCCCCTCAGTCAAATAGACGCCCTATGGCCTATCAAACGATACTCGTAATCCGTTAAGAGCCCTTCAATTCTGTCATCGATCAAAACCGTGACACTCAACCGAGGGAATCCCTGGACAATTTTCGTATGGGACGACCCTTAGAATTGATGTCCCAAATAGCGACACGCCCCCACCGACACTCATCATTTTTCCGAAACGTTTTGAACGAATAATATTTTGATTAACCAAAGGAAATCAGAAGGAATTGCATCGGTATTTTTTAATGGCATTAGTTAAAGATCCTACCCGTATCCTAGTCGTTCATCTTTGGCATTTGGGAATTAATCGAGTCTGAAAAACGGTTGTCAACTTATTGGCGATTTTTTATTATTAAGAAAAAAACCTGCTACATTAAGGTTTAATACCCAACCCAAGGTTTTGAAGGATTTATAGTTGTTCTAGGAATACATTCAACAAACTGTCATCGAATGTGTACCATTGACCAACTATTCCCTTCAACCTACTTTTCTCCCCCAAGTTCCAAGATAGCGGCGATGCATCGTCTTATAAATGTACGTACTAAAACTGGATGTACTCGTATCTCGTATCCTAATCAATCATCTTTATTTTTATTTGGTTCGTTGTCCACTAAACAATTTAGGTGGATTTTTATTATAATTTATTGTATTTTAGAATTCTAATTAAAGTAGAAGCCCTTACAAATATTTCATTTGAACGATATTGAAATCTTTAGTTGGTAGACGTGTAAATGTCCCAAGATGGCGGTCTTTTATTCATTTTTATTTAGTACCTGTGTACAGATTCACCTATTGGATATCACTTGGAGAGACTGACGTGAGATTCACGAGACCTTCCTGGGAAAAAGTGGCCAAAACTGCTCAAAACAATGATAATCTGAATGTTCAAAATTACCTCGTCTCACAAGTGAGATTTTTTTAACCTCGACTTTTGGCTCGCCCATCATCCCATAATAAATAACCTTTTTCAAGATCGAAATTCCAACGTATTTTCTCTCGTAGGGTGCAATACTGTGTTATACTCCAATTTTACACCCTAACATCAAAATGTTGTTGTATTTATCTTAAAACTCGCTCTTTTCCATTGAAAAGTTACTATTTGCCTTTCAAGATGTTCGTTGTAAACCTGTGTTCGCACCTGAACCAACTTAGATTTCTATGGTTTATCACGTTCGCATATGTCCTGATCATATCCGGTTGGCCAGACGATATTTTAACACTTTTTGTTTTAATGAGATTGCGAGATAATTTGAGATACTGATTCATTTCTGTGACATATTTGATTTATTTATCAAGTTATTGATTTATTTATAGTTATTAAAATTCAAAGATGTGAGTGAACCTCAAATTTAATTTCTATCAAAAGATGTGATAATAGTAGACATTTTCTGTGAACTAAGTCGTTCTAAATCTTACTATCTAAATGAACCTTTCTCACGCGGAAATTTGAAGATTTATCCTGTTTTATTTGTACGAGGCAATATACATTTAAAGTATTATAGTGTAATAGTAACTCGCATATTTTCATGTAAGTACAGTTATTTTGTTTTTTTGAAATTATTATAAATTCTAGGATTTATCTATGTGATATTACTCGTACTTGTTTAGTATTATTGTACGAATTTTAATAAAATTAATACAAGTTTGGTTGTGTTCATAAGCTTCCTTTGTTTCACCGAAACTGCCGCGTCGATTACAGTACAATGCAGAGCGTCAGTGTTTAAATCGTTTTGGTAAATATTGGGTGCGGCAAAACACATTTTGCAGTTTTTAGGGGATATTATTTAAAAGCTGGACATCCTCCAAAATTGGGGGCGGCAATTATTGGACATGGTTGACTGGAAAACGGGAAAAGACGGAAGAGAAAAGACTATTATGCAACTCTGGTATTTTATTGTTGAACTGCAAGGTCGGACAAATTAAAAGTAAATCGTAATGGAAGGTTAATAATTATTTAAATTATTAAAGGACGAACTGAATTCAAGTGAAGCAAAAGTGAAATGGACCTAGCCTTACTTCTTTTCCATCAGCACATCTGTCACGGTCTTGGGCGAGGTGGAACCAGTCTGCTGCTGGGTGAATCTCCATCCATCTTCGAATGTTGGATAATTTTGCAATAGGCTGTACTTGAGACCATCTATCACGTGCCCCAAGTATGCCATGTCAACAGCCCACGGGTTAAGGAATTTTGCTGCGGAATAATATTGGATGGGTTCTGACTAACCTTGTTCTCTTTATTCAAGAGAGGACCACCCTGGACGGGGCAATTTTCAGGTGCATATTGAGAGCAGCTACGTCCCTTTGACACCTCCAGGTTTCCTGATTGAAGCGTTCTGTTTTTTAAATATGATAGATAATGAGCTTGCAATGTTTTGATGGAGTTGATTTGTTTATGAAATAACGAGACATCATTGACTGTCAGTACAAGCGGATGAAGGATTAAGTCAATTGTTTATCAACACAACATAAATAGTTAGTTACAACGTTTGGGGGTTGATTGCCAATTTCAAAAGAAAAAAAACTACCGATCAAAAACGATGTTTAGAAACTTTTGTGATTGAGGGATCGAGATTTTCAGTCGGTGATTCAGTTCCTGCTTTCCTTCCAGACGTCGAGCGCCCTTTTCATGGCTTCAAGATCTTTGGCCGTGTTCCTGCAGCAGCCGCCGACGTAGGAAATGCCCATGTCCAGCCACTCGGGGAAGTATTCGGCGATTTTCTTCTTAGACTCGCAGGGTGTCCACCTGTCAACAGAACAGCTTCCGTTAAATCGAGACAATTGAAGAGCGCCATCCGACCTGGTATTCCTCCCTAAAGACAGTTTCAGTCCTCAGCTTGGCCTATGGAATACGATTTTGCCAGGTAACTAATTTTAACTACCTCGAATATTTGTCCAAAGGTGGTCCTTTAAGCCCTTGGGGCTCAAACCAAATTTAAAGTAGTGAACCAGCTGGCCCAAATTTTCCTCAGGATTTTGCTCTTTATATCTCCATATTGTAATCCTCCACAACTACGTTTCTTCAACATCTTACAGAAAGCGTCACTGGCAACCTACTTCTTGTATCAGTCCAATAGTAGGAGGACATACTACTTCCGCCAGTGGCGGAAGTTACCTGCTGCAGGATACCGTAATCATTTAAGTACCCAGAACTCTCACTTTTTGGAGGCCGTGTCATACTTTTCCCCGCTATTGGGATAAGCAACGAAAGGGATTGAGGGATCAGCTGCTTTGAGATTCAGGAACAAAGGCGTCACCCAGGCCGGGTCCAGACAGTTCACTCCAACAGCTACCAGTTGGCCTTTTCCTCTCTCCCAGCACTTGACGGCCACCTCTGCAAACTTCTCACCGTTAGAGATCTCCGATGTATTCTGAAAAATTGGTGAATATTAATAAATTATGGGGCAACCAAGAGCTTGAGAAAAAGTTCAATTGAATAGCACAAGGAAGTTAACTGCAGCAGGCCTTGGCTCAACCAATTTTTTTCCCTCAGCCCTTTTTTGTCCAATCATGAACTCAGAATGGAAACAAATTGGCTGACGAAACGAGTGGAGTATGAGCTAACAGTAAGTATTTTATAATACAGTTGGCAACAATCATGAATGGAGAACAAATCTGGAGATCTCTTACTGGCAGAATGTGCTAAACTCACCCCATGGAGGTTCTTACATCGCCAAAAATACTTATTTATAGCTTAATGAATCCACCGGGACAAATGCTCTTAAGGAGGTTCTCCATTTAAGTCGCACTATGGCCAAGTCCTTTGGTTTGGTTGGATTGAATGCCTGAAACTTGTCAATCTTGGCGTCTCACTTTTTAAGCACTTTTGTGAAAGCCGCAATGACGGAGTGATTACTAATAACACTACTCTTACCAGAGCACTTGGTGATGGTACCCACTGTTTGCAGGAAACAAAAAACTGTTGACACTGGAAATATGGAATCTGACCGATCATATATTCTTGCAAGGTTCAGCAGTAGATGATATTATATTGAACTTGAAAAATATTTTAAACGCTGAATTTTCAAAGAGGTCCACTAATGTATATATTTTGGAATTGGTTTATAACAACAGGCTTTAGAAACAACACTTATTTGAACTCAGAACACAACGCCTATCTTAGTGCTTCTGGTTGTAGTCACTTACAGTTCTAGCCATACAGGCCTACAAAAGAAATTCATCAAAATCCCACATACACCAAATCTAAATGTCGTTTAAACTGCAGGTACTCACTCTGCCAAAGAATGAGATCCATCCCCTGACCTTAGGGAACTCCTTGAGGAGGTCTATGAGAGCAAAGGCTTCTGCAGAGCAAGGAAGAGTCTCAATCACAAAGAAGTCGACTCCACCATCAACCAGAGCTTGAACACGAGGGCGGTGTTTGGCGATGTATTCTTCCTTAGAAATACCTGAACAGAACTCCCCGCTGTACTCAGAGCCGTCTGCTCGCCAGGCGTTAATGGACCCCACTGAACCGCCAATGATGGTCTCTGGAAAGGCAAATAAGATCAGAAGGAGTTAACTGTACCTATTATTATAATACTTCAATGTCTTTCATTGGTGTATAAGACATATGTTCCACCTTGCTCAGTTTCCAGAGCGCCAACGAGATTTATTTTAGTATTGGAGAGGTTGGACATTTGCACTTGGAGAGAATGAAGGTGTCCATACAATCCACCATATTTCTGGAAAGGCCAGTCCAAACCAGGCGTTGGTTTCACTCAATTCAACAACCGCCATGAACCAGTGGGCAATACAAGTAACTTGAAGGCTCATTGCATTCCCAGTATTGCTCATGGCAGTTGTTTTAGTTCCTGCGTACCTGGCTTTCCCTCCTCTTTGACAGCTCTTTTGCACAAGTTGACGGCTTCCTTGAACACGTTGACTGCCTCTGATTCAGTGAGTGCAAGATGCTCGACAAACGCTCCTGGAGACGCTTGGTAAGTATTTGTATGAACCATACCTGCTCCTGCTGCAACAATCATGATGCCATAGAAATAATCCAGAAAGATAGAAAATAACGCTCTGGAATGATCCAATAACCCTGTTTTGATTAGACACTGTGGCACTACTCACAATCGGATAATCAAATCTTGGATACTTCGCAACAAAATCTGGCTCACACAGTCACAGCAATTCAAATAAGTAAGTAATCAGTTCCTATCAACTGTTGGCGAGTTACCTTATCCAGTGGGTCTAGTGACTCTAATAATGATGAGGAAATGTGGTTACACACTTACATCGAGAGGAATGTGTGTGTACCTGGTGGGAATGTTGTGGTGGAAAATACTTCTTGATCAAGTTACTGATTGTCTATGTAAATCTACTAGAAATATAACAACAAATAACCAGAAAATGTCAGAGCTAACTTTTGTAATTTAACCAGGAAGCTTGTACTGCTCTTAAAACCTTTAGCTCAAGAATGTAAGTAAGGGAAGATTCTAGAGCATTGAAATATACGCAGAACTGCATGGATAAGGAACAGATGGAACTAGAGCATTAAATTTATTCACCATTCAAGGCTTGAGAGCAAACGGACTCAGAGGTTCCAGGAGGCGTTGAAGTAAAGGAACTGCCACTTCAAATTCCAAATATCCCAAAAAGCCACACATGTCACAAAATGCCACACATGTTTTGGTTTTTAGTTGTATAGCTCTAGATATTTCTGTGCAGTACTGACAAATTTCGAATTATAGGCTTGCTCCCCCCCTTGACGGAAGCAACCTGTGCAACTGAGCGACTCGTCATGCTGGTCTCTCAGTGACATAGTCGCCACAGCTGGAACATCACTGAGTATTTGAGTTCCTCATCAAGTAGAGTATTCCTTTGTAAGTAGAGCAACCGCCTGCGACATTGAAACCTAGGAAATGTTGAATATTGGCTCACATCTTAGGAGTGTTCTGTAGGTCTTGACGACGGCTTCAGGATCGGTGACAAGGAACCTGGAGGCCCACAGTGGATGTCCATCGATGGGTTCGCTCGTGTGAAACTCAAGCTCTGTGGCCAACTCTGTCGTTGTCAATACCGGATCTACCATCCTGTGAACAACAGAAAACTATTGATAAACAACGAACTGGGGTATTCATTCAGTACATTTGGAGATGCGGTTTCGGAATAGAATATGCTTTAAAGCTAAATAGCTGGGATCTACCAGCCTGAAAACGTAGCGAAATATTGACACCAGCGGTTTTGCGATGCTTTACATGTACAACAAATCGCTGCTAGGGTAATGAAATTTCCTCATTTTCCACCACTTGAAAATCGTTCACTCCACAACATCACACCACTTCTCAAGCTGCCCATTTTCCACTCCTTGCCATCCTGAGAAGTATTAGTTGCCATTCTGTTCCATCATTTTTGCCGCCAGG
This sequence comes from Stenodema calcarata, assembly GCA_963920205.1. Lineage (NCBI taxonomy): Eukaryota > Metazoa > Arthropoda > Insecta > Hemiptera > Miridae > Stenodema > Stenodema calcarata. The sequence goes on along the minus strand of OY986049.1, from coordinate 36,613,490 downwards.
CTTTAAAGTGCTCATCATCCGGGGAGGTCATGGAGTGGAGGGGAGCTCCAGGTTTGCCCCCACCAAGAATGTTAAGTTTGGAGTAACACAAGGCAGGGGCACACGAGTGAGTATACTTATAAGTACTCTGCCCCACTCCAAGATAAGTTGATTGCAAGTTGAAGTAGGTAAGCAGAGAATAAGCTGTATATTGAGAGACCAGTGCTAACACTGAGTAAAATTGCAGCAGAGTAGAGCTGGGTTCACATGGATGCAGAAACTGTTTGTCGACCTGCGGAAGGAGTCCCCCCACTCGATACCTTTGCTCCAGCCAATCAGGTGGCTTTCCGCAGTTTCTGCATCCTTGTGAACTTAGGTTCACGTCCTAGGAATCATAACCTTCTAAAGCGTTAACCATGCTCTGCCGAGTCCCGTCTCTCTCTTCAACCGTGTTTGGTTACTTACACAATTTTCGATTTTAGTGATTATCAATAACCAATAATACATTTTTTCACTCATCCAAAGAAACAAACTAAAATCGCATGAACCCGAAATGTCAAATTCCAACATGGTTGAACAAGCAACTTCTGTATAAATCCGTCAACGGAAATCCATGACGGTGCGTTGAAATAATCAATTTTCCGTTGGCAAATAGCAATGCACAACGCGTTGCCTGGAATCGCAACCAAAACTTACCTGGTTGAGGACACGCGAATAGCCTACCACTTTTCAAGAAACTGATAAGCAGACGAAAGGCATTTCTACCAACAGAACAAAGTGAATTCTGAAAACACGAGGATCAGCCTGTCCAACGGTTACACCTAGTTTGGAGCTTCTAGTTGATTGTATTGCTTTTTCTGATGATGAAAATTTCAATCAGTATTGAAGTTTAATTCAAACAAAAAATAGTAACTCTTGCCAAATATGCAGCACCACTGGATGATAGTGTGAATAAATAAACTACCCTAGGAAAGTTCGAGCAAACATTGCTCGAAAGCCGGAAATAGTTCTATTCCTGAATAGCGGGTAGGTACTTATACCCGTTATACATGTGCGTTTGCGACGGTTTGTAGGTTGTACTTCAGAGTTGACATTTTCGCACTGTTTTCAGTTTTCGCGTATAACTCGAAAAGTACGCGTCCTACAGAAAATTTCACTCTTTTCTTTGTTTAAGAACGCTAAATTCCGCGCTGGATGGTGTTTCTAACATCAAAATCAGTCCAGCGGTTCAAACGAAGTTTCCTGCGTTGGGCAGCCTTACCTGAAATTTGGCGCTACGCTTTATTGGTTCAAAATTCATATCCCTGCACTGGAGGGAATTCATTTCAAATTTTGATAAAGACCTGATTCAAAATCAAATTTCCTACAGCTTTGGTCCCATGACATTTTTCAATCGGAGCAGTCATTTCCAACCTGCAGACGTTAGAGGTTGAGGGTTGTCAACTGTTTAGCGACGTAGGTCAAAACCGCCTATCTTTGACGCTCGTTTGCGGCAGGACCGCTGAACCGATTTCAATATTTGAAACACGATTAGGCTCAAAATTTAATGTTCTTCGTAAAAGAACGGAGTGACATTCTCTGTAGGATGCGTACTTTTCGAGTTATACGCAAATAACTGAACAAAGTGCGAATATTTCGCGGCTTTTAGGCTCTCAAATTCGAAGCACAACCTAGAAACCGCCGAACAGGAATTGAAACGATTTCCAGCTCTAGAGCAACTCTCGGTAGCTTGAGCACTCATTTGCCTGGGCTATTCTCTTGTCTCGTCATAATACTTGAAAGGGGCTGTGGATACTACACTTCATAACATTGGGTGGCTGCCGCTGTAATGGAAATGAAAGTTGACGATGATTTAGAATTTTCAGTTTACTTCTGTATCAGTTTTAGATCTTTTTGAGGGATTCTAGAGTACTGGGCTCATTCCCTGATGAGAATTCCTACTTGCCTCATCAATTCAAAAATACAAAACTGGGAATCTACTCCTGAATACAAGCAGTGTTCACTTACCTTATTTTGTAATAAACAATAAATTCCACCCTAAATCTACACTCACAACTACCCAACAATCTCTAACAATCTTTACTTGATACGATGAACTAAAAAAGAAGAGGTCGCTAGGAGTAGCTCCACTGTGGACATTTCGTGAGTTGTAGTTATTATGTAATTTCACTTCAACGGACGCCCCCTCCCCCTCCCCGGGGCATTCAGCCCCCACGACCTTGATAGTGAAATCATTTAAATATAAACTACTGAACGGGGAGCTCTAGTCAGAATATTAGAACTGAAATATCAGATTAGCGATTCAACGTCATAAAGGCTGCCCCAGTCATTAGATGAGGGACATCCTACAGTGACACGAAACCAACAGTTTATTTTATTCATTTGACCCTTCATTCTCCAACTATGTATTGATATCTCAGCCGGCAATTTAGACATAATGGGAAGAAATAACCATAAATAAATCAAATGTTGACTCTCTGCACGCAGAAGGATGAAAGCAAATGAGGTAAACGACTTTCAGTAGGACTGTACATTATTGTATCTATAGGACAGGGATTGACGCGATAACGATTGACTTATAGGAAAGGAATAATAGGATAAAACGTGATTGCACTCAACCACCGACTACTACATTAGTTAAACATTTTCTAAATTTCAATCGTCGTACATGTATGTATAATGTACGTGTATATTTTACATGTTTACTGTATCGAGTCTATTGATAGTGATAGGGTAATATGTGTATGCCTATATACAAAATGTAAATATCATGTGTTGTATTGCATTCTCATATTAAATATTAAATTTTGTACTCATTCCAATACTATTTTCGATTTCACTACTCGGAGGTTATTGGACTAAACTAGTTCAGTCGATATACAGGGTGTCTACTGCAACTATGTAACAAACTCAGGGAATCCATTCTGCAGGTAATTTGCAACAAAAATGCCTCGTAAAGTTTTTTTTTCTTACTCAACTAAAAATCCGACTTTTTTAACTTTTTAAAAACAGACCTAACTCCCTTAAATAAACGTGTAAAATAAAAGTGAAGAGGAAAATAAAATAAATCTTGAGTCAGTAGTCGACAGGTTTCGTCATTCCATCGTTTTCGAATTTTACAACATCTAAATAAAATACATTCAACTGTGAATCGGAACTTGAAAATAGATTAATAAGATGTAATAAAGTAGTTATCAGACTTTTTACTTGCAAACAGCTCATTATCAGTCTCAAATTGCAATAAGTACTTAAGTAAAAAGGTATGAAAACTATAGTCGAAAACTCATTGTCAGAAAATTGACATTACAGTTGGGCTTAGGTACCTATTTACATATTTTTTTGACATTTTCATGTCTTTGCTTTGGCACATAAACTGAAACGGGAAAAATTTGTTCCCTTGATTCACCCTTTCCCTCAGATCACGTCAGAACACAAGCGATCGGCGGGCCATTACGTCAGAGCCTATGACGCACGAGCGTATGACGTAAGACGGCTGGCAGGTGGCCAACTAGTACGTCAGAGCCTATGACAAACGAGCGTATGACGTAAGACGGCTGGCAGGAGGCCAACAAGTACGTCAGAGCCTATGACGCACGAGCGTATGACGTAAGACGGCTGGCAGGAGGCCAAAAAGTACGTCAGAGCCTATGACGCACGAGCGTATGACGTAAGACGGCTGGCAGGAGGCCAACAAGTACGTCAGAGCCTATGACGCACGAGCGTATGACGTAAGACGGCTGGCAGGAGGCCAAATTGTGCGTCAGAGCCTATGACGCACGAGCTTATGACGTAAGACGGCTGGCAGGAGGCTAACTAGTGCGTCAGAGCCTATGACGCACGAGCGTATGACGTAAGACGGCTGGCAGGTGTCCAACAAGTACGTCAGAGCCTATGACGCACAAGCGTATGACGTAAGACGGCTGGCAGGAGGCCAACAAGTACGTCAGAGCCTATGACGCACGAGCGTATGACGTAAGACGGCTGGAAGGAGGCCAACTAGTGCGTAATACGACGAGACCTTTTATGTCTCTGCGCCCCCTCCCACACCCACACCGCGTACCACGTACATCATTTTGGTTTATTATCTTCGATAATGAACCATTGGAATTGCCCAAAGAAAAAAAATTTTAACCCCCCTCAAAATTTGTTGGTTTACGTTTCAAGATACGTAGATTCAGAAAATCGAATAAAAAGAAATCCGTCCGTCCGCCGTACGCCGTCCGCGTATGACGTAAGACGGCTGGCAGGAGGCCAACAAGTACGTCAGAGCCTATGACGCACGAGCGTATGACGTAATACGGCTGGCAGGAGGCCAACTAGTGCGTAATACGACGAGACCTTTTATGTCTCTGCGCCCCCTCCCACACCCACACCGCGTACCTCGTACTTCATTTTGGTTTATTATCTTCGATAATGAACCATTGGAATTGCCCAAAGAAAAAAAATTTTAACAATTATTTAAACAATCACGCTCATACCGCAGCTTTTCGGCCATGCACTCCGCAGTGGTTAACGTAATATGGTTAGGTAAATCGAGAGCTATCCAACGAGTGGTGAACGATTTTTGTACGATGACAACTGGCGAAGATAAAGTTCCGTAGCAACGAATCGGTTGTAAGCGAAAATCATCAGAAATTTTCGTGACGATTTCGTGTAACGCTTTTGGTTTATTATCTTCGATAATGAACCATTGGAATCGCCCAAAGAAAAAAATTTTTTAACCCCCCCTCAAAATTTGTTGGTTTACGTTTCAAGATACGTAGATTCAGAAAATCGAATAAAAACAAAATCCGTCCGTCCGCCGTCCGCCGTCCGCGGCACTTTGCCCAGTTAGCGTTGAGTTAAAATTACGAAATTTTTTTTATGGGTTTCGACCAACCCCACAATGGTCCTCGAAACTTTTCATAACCCTAGGTCATGAAATTTTTTAAGACCATCCGCAGCTTTGTACGACCAGCCGTTCGTTTACAATGACAGCTCAAAGATTGTGCCTCACAACACGATCGTGAATCAAACTGTTGAAATACAGGTCCATTTTCATACTAACAAGCTCTTTGGAACATCATATGGCTTAAGTGATGTCGAGTTTGTTGTTCTGAGGTGCGTTTCGTGCTACGGAAATGAAGGTAATTTCGAATGTTTGTTGGTAGGTACTTCTTTTATAGAAACATTATTACCGACGTAGTATTAAAAACCCCAGAATTATATCGTATTAATTACTCATAATTAATAATAATTATTATTAATAGTAAATACGAATTATTAATACCTAACAATAAATTATAATAATTTTCACTAGGTACTTGATAAAATTGTTAATAATTAGTGATAATTGATAATAATAATTAATCTCACATTTAGGATCTAGACATTTAGACCTAGTGATCTAGACAGAAGGGTGATCTGTACAAAGAAGATAATGAACCGTTGTGTCAAGAATTTGCAGAGTTTTTTCTTTAGTTGTTCACTTTGTTATTACGGAGGTCATTCGGCGGGCACTCCAAACACTTGTCCAGAATCTCAGCTTTCCAACGGTATAATTAGTTTTTATTTTTAAGGGGGAACTTTTTTGAGAAAATTGAGTTTGTATGCGAAAATACGTGTATTTTCAAGGATATTTCAGGCACATTTTCACCCTGAATCAAGTGGTGACGTACCCAGACCTCTCTAGCAACGAATTAAATGAGTTTTCAGTTGCAATCTCTCCATTTCAGGGTGTAGAAAGTGTCAAATCAACGGCATTACTTAGGAATTTATTTTTTTTAATTATGTAAAACTGTTAATATTACATAGAATGTAATCATCTTGACAGAGAAAAAAATTGAGTTATTTCCCTTAGGTCGATTTGGTACCAGGAGGTGCACACTGTCAAGAGATCGGGTGAACAGTTTTAATTCAGACGGAGAGGCTCGGGAGTGTCTCCATTCGATTCAACGTAAAAAATATTGGAATGCCGAGCAGATACACCCTCTACCTCCAAGTCCTGAAAATATCATTTTTCGTGCAAAACCCTCGATTTTGCTAAAAAAAAAAAAAAAAATATCGCGTTTTTCCGCATTTGAACGCCGTTTTCTTAAAACATTAAGTATGTAGGTACAAATAAATTTGAACACACCGTTGAAAAGCTCTTGAATTGCAGATGTTTTTTCCGATCAGAGAACGATCAGGCATGGGTAAAAAATTGCTTTTAAAAATGCCATCATGTTCAACCAAAAAGTTGTAACTGACAACATTTTCAATTTGGCGTGATTTTTCAATTACTAAGCTCGTTCATAAAATGTTGATTATGTATTGAGAAGAAAGCAAATTAAACGCTCTTTCCAACGTTACCCTCAATTTTCATTTTACACAGGTAATTAGGGCAGTTATTGTAATTTTAGTGAGTTAAGGTCGGAAACACTAAAAATATCTTAGAAGTAAAACAAGTCGGATTTTCAGCGGAGTTTAAAAAAATGTTATAGGACAAGAGTTGTTGCAAATTAGTTGTAGAATCGATCCCTGAAGTTTGGACCATTCATACTGGGACACCCTGTATACATGTTACTGTTATTATATGACCGAGTGTTTCCTAACTATATAGTGCTATCAAGAAAAATGTTTCTGCTCAATAAATAAAAAATATTAAAAACTCAAATCGAAGGGCCAAGCTTATCAAGAATGGCACCAGCATTTAAGATTGACTACTTTTGATGTGCTCTCAAGTCCCAGTGAAGTTTGCCACACAGTAAAATTCCATATTGTACAAGTAAAACCCACAGACCACCTGTTGCCGTCAGAGCTACAAGTAAAACAAAAAGTCGGAATGAGTGGGGGGGGGGGGATCCTTGTGAGATAGGAAGGAGGTGCGTGCGTGGCGTAACAGAGTCAAGGCCCGGCGAAGAGGGTCGACTTGCGAAACGGCTCGGCCCTGAAGAAGGTCACATTATCGGCCGAAACCACCCTCTCCCCAGCCGTCCCACCTGCTCCGTATCAATGTCGAGGTCTCGCACTCATCGTCATCTCGCCCCTGACATTATGTCCGTTCCAAACTGTACATGAAAGGATACGGTGTCTCAAGTCCCAGTGTCCTCATCAGAACCCCAAACACACTAACTAAAGTAGGCTAATATCACAAGATACACACGACAACCTCACTTTCAACTTATTTCTGGCTAATCTGGATTATAAAGATGCAGTCCTTTTATCAAGGTAGGCTCATTATCAACAGAACATAATATTTATTGACAAACAAAAGATATATACGTCTATATATGTAGAGAGAGATAGAGAAACTGTTAGACTGTTTATTTATTAACCTACACAGAAATTAGGGTCATAAGGCCCTCTCTACCACTCTGGCAAAAAACGTGATCATACAAATGCAAAGAAAAAAAGAAATAACTTTGATCACTCAAAGTTCATCAAAGTGTCCACTCATTCTTATTACTACACATATATTCATGTTTACTCCAATTTACAACACAAAAATCGCTCTCCATCAATATTGCCCAAGTTAATCTTCGTATGTTTTTAATAACTTTTCCTTTAATCTTCTCTCAAATATACTCGTAGCCAATTCCGTATCGAACAGTTCAATATTATCATTATGCATGCGCACTGCTTGAACATGAAATGATCTATTAAAAATCATTGTTTGATGTAAAGGACATTGCAGGAGCCTATTTCTATTAGGAGTATCAATATTATGAGTATTGCCCATGTACAAAAAATCATCGTACAAATAAGAAGGTTGACTATATTTCAAAATTTTAGAAAACAAGCACACCAAGGCGATACCTTCTCCACTCTCTAATCTTTAGCCAACCAAGTTTTTGGAAATACGGCGTGACATGTTCCCACCTAGGAAATTTAAAGAGCATTCTGAGCACGCTGCAATGTATCACATTTTTCAGAGAACATGTCGCCGTACGCCACAGCAGCATAGTCGAGAATTGGAAAAAGCATCATCTGCACAAGTTTGATTCGCACACACTCTGGCAAATGAAAGATGTTTGCGGTTAGTTCAATTTTATGATTTACTTGATATTATTTCATGGAGATTTGATTAAATTGACATTTTATGTCTTTATTTTATGACATATTATGGCACATACCTAACTCAAAAAGTGTGACATTGTGACGGTGACGGTGTGACGAAGAAAGCGTTATGAAAAATTTCTAATGATTTTCACGTACAACCGATCCGTTGCTACGGAACTTTAACTTCGCCAGTTATCATCGTACAAAAATCGTTCACCACTCGTTGGATAGCTCTCGATTTACCTAACCATATTACGTTAACCACTGCGGCGTGCGTGGCCGACAAGCGGTATGAGCGTGATTGTTTACACGCAGGTATTTATGAAGTTCACCATAATAATATTATCATTATTGAAGTACGAGGTACGTGGTGTGGGTGTGGGAGGGGGCGCAAAGACATAAAATGTCCCTCGTGGTTGCGTACTTGTACGAAAGCTGTACCCACTTTGAATTCGAATGGACCTTCAAGAAGAGCGATTGTCAATTCAAATACGTCGTAAAACTCGAAAAAAGTAGACTTAATATCGACTCGAGAGGTTTATTATTAAATTATTTTGTATAAATTACCATTATACTTACATTCATTTTGAAATACAATATAGTAAAAAAAAAGGCCCCATATTACGGGGAATATACTCGTATTTACTGTACAAATAATGTACTTTTATCAGGTCAGTAAGGGGAGGGGCCTTGGAATCCTAGGTTGCTTTCATTCGATATCTATGAAATTATTAGGGTCCTTTAGTTTGGGTCTAATTCACTCTAAGTATATTAAATTGATTATGGTAACTTACGAGTATTTTATTTTGGATGATTAGCCAAGGGCTACTTCTGTTGACTAAGATATTTGCAGAATGTTCAATTTTACATTTCACCTAATATCCACGGTAATTTAATTTGATTATTCATTTGTTAGAAATTACTACTCTACATTCCTAAATGTTTATTCTTGAATTTTAAGAAAGTACTCCCAATAGGTCATTACATGCTGTATTTTACTGTCCTAAAAATGAGGGGATTATATTAAATAATGACTGAAGTGGGAAGTAGTCTGATCTCCTCTCACCTCACTTTCCATAGTCTGGTTCTCTCACTGTTATAGTATTTAACTTTTCATAAACGGTTATGTAAGTAGGCACGCTTTCAAAATTGTGATTCGGATGAGTCACGTGACCTCAGCAACACGTGTCAGGGCTGTCGGTCCACGTGGGGCCCGCCCACGACGAAGGCGCGAACCTCCTAAACCTTGCGGATTCCGTTCGAAACTCATGCGCTTAACCCTTTGGATCGGGGTCAAGTCAACCTGGCTTCTGCGACCGACCGACATTCGCAATCTGCACATCGCCCCCTTCACCGCCTCTTATGACAACCAACCTAAAACGGCATTCCGGTACAAGGTTGATATTACAACCATGTTTCCTTTTGAAATGGGAGCTATACAAGAGAGCATAGACTAGACGTGCCGGTCCCAAACAACACAGTCAGGGGAGAAACTAACATAAATAGGAGGAACAACGTTGTTTCGTAAAAGTTGACCAAACCACGCGAGTTACACTTTATATTAATTAGGGAACTCCCTTCGGAAACTCGAATTGGAAAAATAAAAACATTTTTCAGATAAATCAAGAGCTTTCAAACGAGTGGTGAACCATTTTCGCACGATCAAAAATGACGAAACCGTAGCAACGGTTTGGCCTTGAAAGGTTCTCTAAGTACAAGTACCTCGGATTCAGTACAGTGCAGTACAGTACCTGCATTCAGCACTCGTGTGGGATCATCGCGTTTCCTACCTCTACTCCAAACTCCGCAAATTTATGTACCTACATATTATTCTACCACATGAAACCCGATTTGTCTCAAGATAGGCTGAAACTTGTGTATTTGTCTTTGGCGCAGTCACTGCTGTACTACTGGTGTACTACTTCAGTGTACTACTGTGGGGTGGAACATATCCTACCCGCATACGGAAATAATGTACAGATTCCGAAATATTCAAGAAAATTTTAAAATGTACATTTTTGTAAATGTATATGACGAGGACTTAGCGAATCTCTAATAACGGATTAAATATAAATATAAAACACAAAAAATTTGAACTAAAGTCAATCAATAATTAACATATTTTATCTTCATTTTTATTTAAAAAGTAGTAAAACAAGTAGTAAAACAACTTAGAAGTACCTAGTAAAATATGCACACAAAAATATGCAACAAAAACAGGAATAAGATGGGAGAGATATTAGATATTCGATTAGTTCTCGTCATTTATATTCACAATATTTACAATATGGCATATTCGGGATATTTTGCTGCATAAAGATCCAGTCTCTAGTTATCACTAAGTAGGTGTTTTTTATCAGCCGGTGTCGTCAACCAAGTGGTGCTAAAGGAACATCTCAGGGAGAGGAGGATTTTCCCGTGAAAAAATGGCGTGTCTCTTCAATTCCTAATCAGGAGTGTTAGGTACCTACCAGTGTTTTGTTTCTAATGATCTGGTTCATTTTGACGGTAACACTCCTGACACCATGCTCTTGTGCTATTTTCAAAAAATTGAAACAAAAATTAGCGACAGATGAAGGATTTTTCAACGTGAAGATGTAAATGAATGCAAAAAGAAATGAAGGCTTATTAAAACCCGATCACCTAGCCAGCCAGCCCTCTGACGTCATAGGCTCTTACGGCATAGGCTGTGACGTACTAGTTGGCCTCCTGCCAGCCGTCTGACGTCGTACGCTCGTGCGTCATAGGCTCTGACGTACTAGTTGGCCTCCGGCCAGCCGTCTGACGTCATAGGCTCTTACGGCAAAGGTGCGTCTGACGTAGTGGCCCGCCTGACGCTTGTGTTCTGACGTGATCTGAGGGAAAGGGTGAATCAAGGAAACAAATTTTTCCCGTTTCAGTTTATGTGCCAAAGCAAAGACATGAAAAAGTCAAAAGAATGTCAACTCCATCCTGTTGTTGATACAGTCGAGAATTAAATGCTTGCATACGAGTCTGCAACACATTGGGACATTTTATGTCTTTAAAGAAGTGAATCAAGAACCTTCGAACAATGCTACATCACCTACCCCAGTAGCGTAGTTGTTATACTTAATTGTAGGGTTCATCATAAATTATTTATGATGAACCCTACAATTAAGTATAACAACTACGCTACTGGGGTAGGTGATGTAGCATTGTTCGAAGGTTCTTAATTATTATGAAGCTTGCATTCTTATAGACAATAATATTGTAAATCTTATATTATAAATGATTGAGAATGATCACCTGTGTGTAAACAATTATTTAAACAATCACGCTCATACCGCAGCTTGTCGGCCACGCACTCCGCAGTGGTTAACGTAATATGGTTAGGTAAATCGAGAGCTATCCAACGAGTGGTGAACGATTTTTGTACGATGATAACTGGCTCATCGGTTGTAAGCGAAAATCATCAGACATTTTCGTGACGATTTCGTGTAACGCTTTTGTGTAACGTTTTTCGAGTTATGTGCCAGAGTAAAGACATAAAATATGTCATAAATTCGAATAGCCCAAAAACTGGTATTGGGAATGTGTTCTGCGAAGGTCAAATGGTACCCGCATGGGCAAATTCAGCATGAGAAGTTGAAATAATTTCAATAATTAATGTTTTCAATTTTTGACAACTTTGGAGACGCCAAATTTCAAACACATGTGCCGGTAAAAAGGAAAACATACAGTCTTGTATGATGGTATTAGGTTGCATGTGTAGTTCTTTCGGATGACGAAGAAGTCGATTCATTACCCAAGAATAGATATAATACGTAATAGATGGAAAAATAGCGGTATACAAAGCAACGCCGAGCAGAAAGAGTAGGTTTCGAAATAGTTCCAACAAGGTCTCGGCCCAAGTGAAGCAGCAGAGTGTTGGTATTGGTCTCTTTCTCTTATAAGAGGTGGGAGATTTGCTCTAACAGAACATTTGCATCCAACTCACTTCCTCCTCAGGCCTGTCATAACGCATTGGAGCTCCCTGCTGATGGAAACATAAAACGCCGACAAGGCCGCGTCGTGACGGTCGGAGCTCCTTTCCATCTCTGACAACCTTGATGTTACGTCACTTCTCTTTCGTACTTTAATGAAAGAAAAGCCGTGATAATTCAGTTTCTCGTCACATTTTAAACACCACCCCCCGCTGTGGTTTTATGTAGCTGTAGGCACTTGTGGAGCCACCACATTCAGTTTGGGTAGTGCATCAACCTACTGACTTGGTGGAGATGACAACTTGGGCCACAGAAGAATCATCACCCAACTCCAACCTAAACATAATATGTTTAGGTTATATATTATATTTAGCGGAATTTTGAAGAAACCACGCTACTTATTGCAATGGCTACAAGCTGCCGTACACAGTAGAATAGCCGAAGACATACCTAATTATGGCATGTTGTAATACCTTGTACCTAACATGAATAAACAAATTTTGTAAAAATACAATAAAACTCGGCCCTCAGGGCCTCTCTAAGGGGGGATCCCCCCCCACCCCAACCAACTGGATCACCATTTCGTTTTGAGCCTTACGTCTAAATTTCTATATATATATATCTAAATAGTGGAGGTTGTTTTGACTAGGAAACAGTAGATTGCGGGTAAGGATGACCAATGGTAATTGGGTAATAAACCCGAATGATAACAACGACTAGTGTTGGTCATCCTTACCCGCAATATATCTAAATATATCTAAATTTCTATCTATATATAAGTATGGAACATATTTTAGCCACTCAGCTGATCTGGGACAGAGCAGCGTCAAGTTCAAGTCCTAAGGAGGCTACATGCCAAATTACAGCTTCATTGTGTGAAATTAGCTTTATGAGCCAATCAGCGAATCCTGCTTGAAGTATAAGTCCTAAGGAGGCTATAGCTATAGATAGATTAGCGTAACGGACGGTTTTCGCAAGTTATGTGAAGGCTAAAACATGATCCATGTTAAAAATCAACTTCACTACCAACCAACTACAGTGAGATTACTCTTATAGGAAGACAAGTGTGGAACTTACTTTACAAAATCTCCTACGAGATAAATATTACTCGTAGTATAAAATACTATGGTACGGCCGATAAGTGTAGTCACATCAGGGATTAGATTTAGAATTGAGAAATTATAACATTGCTCCATCGGGCTTGTTAAGTAGGCGGGTATGTAAAGTGTGGGCGACTTTATTGTAGGTAGATAGCTATTATAGCGGTCGGAGGTAAATATCTGAGGGAATCGCACCTGCCTCGACCTTCGGATGCCGCGACCTCTTGCACAACGTCGAAAATTACGTCAGCCGCCTCGCAGTTATGTTTAATATCAAGCGCGAAACTGAACAATGGAGAACAACGCCTTGATCTTATTCAAGTCCAGTTAGATAACTTTACTCGTGATTATTCTGTTTGTAAGTTTGACTTGAAAGGTAAATCAACGTGGAATGTGTCACGCAGTTATTAACAAAATTTAATAGTTACGGTAACATATTATTATAAATTTTATGTTAGAGATTAAAATTAATGAGTGGTAGATGTTCATTTTAATATTTTTGGTAAATTGTGTTGTTCAATTTGGGTTATTGGGCTGAAAGAAATGGAAACAGGAGTGGTGGTTGGTTAATATCAGTACTGTCCATAGTACTTTTCTGTAAATGTTGATACAATTCACACAATAGTCCAGTAAAGGCCCGTTTACAAGCTCAGTCTTATCGTACGTCTTGTCTGTCATGCAAATCGTATCAGATAAGACGTTGCGTGTAAACAGCATATCGGACGTCTTGTCGAATGGATTTGAGATCAGAGGTCGGATCGAAGAACTGAATGATCTCGTCCGATCTCGGCCCAATTCACCACTGCCTGGGCTACGGACCGGGTCGTTTTCTTCCAAAAGACCGTCGTGTCCTCCAAAAATGTCGGACTTACGCCAACGTAACCACGAATTTCTTGCCAAGTTTATTGAAATCTATAAAAGTTTCCCATGTTTTTGGTAGGTAAAAAATAGAGCGTAGGTACTCAGACCGTAATAAAAAAGAACCTAGCGCATGAAGAGATGGAACTTATGAGGGAAAAAATAAAAGAAACCAATTGGACTTATTCCTCCATAATTAAATTAATGATTAAGAAAAAGCTAAGAAAAAATTCACTGTGAAAACTCGAGTCTGGATTGGAACTGAGGTCGAAATTGGAAGGGAAATCGGTACTGAGTACGGTAAGGCTGAGCGTGTAAACGGGCCTTAAAATGGGGGGGGGGGGGAGCTAGAAATCGTTTTTCAACCTTAATAGTCTTGAAAACAGGTAACCTGAGTTTTTACCCCTCTGGGGGTTGAGCTTATCTTTTGGTATCCCCAAAACGCCGAAATTGTAGGACTTTCTTCATACAGACTTTTCGGACATTATTCCCATTATATTAAATTTTACAACTGTCTATTAATTTCGATCGTAACATGATTAGTAACCTGCTCATCCTTCTTCCTTGGCCTTGCAGGGCAAAATCAGTGTTCTCGTCAGGCCTGCGTGAACAACGTGTTCGTGTTCACTTGGGTAGACCATGCATATCCCGAAGGAACGAATGAAATTATTTTTTCAGAACAGCTGCAGCTTGCTGCAGAACACTGATTTTACAAGGATCAGGGTCCTCAGGTGGTTGGGGAAGAAGATAAAGCCGCCTTCATTCGTTGTTTTTTTTTTTTTTAAATATAATTTGGTTACAGAAAACAGTGTTGATGATTCGCAAGTACGAACCCTGGTACTCACTAGAGATTCAGTTGGAATGGTATTCTAATTTGTTGCAGAAACGCCCAACTCCAGAGTGAGTTGCGAAAATTGCCTAATCCTAAATTAATACCTTAATTGAAATTGAAATTTAATTAATTTAAACCATTTATCATCATTTCCCTCGTAGCCCAAATGATGGTTCACAATCTACTACTCTAAAGTAACTAAAACCAAAGAGTTTTGATTCTCAACTACACTGGAGACCAAAAAAACCGGCGCAGTTGAATTGTTGTCGAAGAGTCAAGTTTAAATCGATAACAGTTGGGTTAGAGTCAATAGTAAGGTCAATAACAAGGTTACCAGAGATTACGTGCAGAGGTCCATCCCTGTTTTTCCTTAACTATCCAGTTTTTTCCTGTAATGCTCTTATGAATTCACGATAGAAACCTACAGGAAACCGTGAAACTGGTAGCTACACCAGAAGGCCGGCATCAGGGCGTCCAAGGGCGACGGATCCTGCTGCAAACCCAAGCAGCTCAGTCCAAACAGCGTGATCTCCAGCAAATTGAAGACGAGCCGTTCGGTGTGCTGGGGTGAGTAGAGGACCTAAAGCACGGACTATGGAGTGAAGATTAACATCAGCAGGCTCCTGTAGGCTTCTATCGTGAATTCAAGAGAGCATTACAGGAAAAAACTGGATAGTTAAGGAAAAACAGGGATGGACCTCTGCACGTAATCTCTCTTAACCTTGTTCTTGACCTTACTATTGACTCAAACCCAACTGTTATCGATTTAAACTTGATTCTTCGACAACAATTCAACTGCGCCGGTTTTTTTGGTCTCCAGTGTATTTTAGGCTACTTGAGGCCTTGAATCATCTTTCCTGAAAAATTGACAGTTTTGGAGATCGTCGGGTTGAAACTAGTGACAAGTAGTGACTAATGATATAAGGGCATTATAACATTAAGGACATAATTATAACATAAGGACAAAATATTATTATGTCCTATATTTTAGGCAGGATGTAGGATGTGAGGATTAGTCATCCTCGTCAACCAACTTTATAGCTGTTCGCATAGAATTATTTTTCTTCAGTTCGAGGCAAATCAGGAATCTTGATTTTTTCGAGACGACCGGGTTATTTTAGAAAATTTCTAAAAATTTAAATTTAAATTTAAAAAATGTAATTTGAAACGAATGGCAGCCCTTATGAGTCTATGTAGCAGTACTTATGAGTCGTAACCAGTGGTGATGATACCACGTTCCTCAAGACCTTAGAGTTGTGCTGGTTAGTCTAGTTCATCGTAATCACGGTCTACTTCAACTTTTGTGGGTCAAACCGCGTTCAAGAACTGCATGCGGTTATTTCAAATATTTACAGTTCGCAACTACCGATTCCCTTTAAGTACGTAAGCAATATGAACAGAGTCCACACCATCCAGTAAGTTCGAATCGTACGAAAAACATACAATTTCACCGTACATTTGTGCATTGAAAGGCCTGTTTTGTGTGTGACAACAATTTCCAGAGCAGGGGCAGTCTTGTGTTCAGAGAAAAACTTCTCGAATCACTTGAACGGCCTTCACTCAGTGATCTTCAATTTTGGACTACCTTTTTTAAATGATTTTTACACCATGCGATGGCAAATTTAAGAAGATCCCGTGGGGGTTTGTCCCGTGGGGTCAAATGCCTGTACAGGACTATTGTTGATTGCGTTTCTCAGAGAAAAGTGTCACCAAATTTCAATGGTTTTGTTCCTCTCGGTTTCCTGTGAAATGAAACTTCCAGATTGTATGTTGGGATTTCCAAGTAAAATTCGTGGGCTTGTACATTTTTTTTGAAATGCATCTACTAATGTGATTGTGTAGCATCCCGATAATGTTTAATAAACCGCTAAATCAATGGGGTTTCCGATTTCACAACCTAATACACTTTAAGATTGTTGGCGAAAAGGAAATGACAAAGCTAAGAGGAACGGGGAGGGGCCAAAATGGGAGCTTATTAGCTGCTCTGACCTCCGAAAACACCCTAACCGGCGTTTTTGGTAATCGAAACCGACCAAATTGGTTTCCATGTTGGGAATTGATTTGGTGTCTAATTAAACTGTCTCCCCACGATTTGTAGCGCTTTACCAACGTGCTCCCTCCCAACTGCCACGTTTGTTACTAGAGAACTAGCGGTAGACTCGTTTGATGCTGTTTACATTAAATGTAAATAGTAAATTTTATTATATGAAACAATCCCATCCTGTTTCACGGGCCAATTAACTGTCAAGGTCTCTTTGAAGATAAGTCAAGGCATAAGCAATTTTATATATGGCATCGGTAGATTTGTTCGGTATCAGCGCGAAGTTTACAATACTGGAACAGTTATTTCCATATCATTCGTACGGTTCATCGTCCAGTTGGCCATCAGTGGGATATCCTTGTTAGAGCTTCAGCTCCGCCGTTCATAGACTAATGGGAGCAGCAGAGGTGATGATGGAAGAGGATGATAGTGGTGGGGTGGAGTTTCGAGGAAGCGGTTGATCTGATCTGATAACAGTCTGTAGAAGACCGTCAGTTGGCGATTGCGCAATGTCAACCACCGCTCACTGATAAGGAAGGATGTTCCAATTCCAGGCCTTGACCCGTCCGTTATGGCCACATCTCATTTCGACTCGAGCACAAGTCGAAATTACAAAGTTTAGGGAAGTTCCACCAACTATCGCCACCCTCAAAGAAACAATTCCGAATTATTCCTTGACCCTTGATATTCAATCAATCAATCAATTTATTCCACAATGTATACCTCAAGGGCGGGTTGTGGGGATATTGCACAGATAGTGGAACGAATAGGGCCAAAATACCCAAGATTTCTGTCATGAGCGATGATAGTAAAGCTGATACAGAAGTATATAATAATATTGACCTAGTGTTAAGTAGATGTGAGTGGACGGATATCAGACCTCCAGACCGAAATGGCGACATCATCATGTTTACCGATGGTTATTGGATGGATGGGAGGTTAGGGGCTGGCGCCAGTGGTATGGGGAAATTCAGGTCGAAGATTATGAGGAGGAGAATCAGAAGAAAGAAGTTAGATATTCACATTTGCCGAAAACAGGCAAAGACTGGTAAAGGAGGGCTGGGAGGCGCTGAACTGCCTGGGAGCGGAGAATGAAGTCACCTTGACGCGTGTACTGGGACACAGCAGGGTGAAGGGAAATGAGCGAACAGATGGTTTGGCAAGACTTCCACAGCATTCGTGGGGCCAGTCCTGGACATAGCCAAATGCACAGGCCAATCCTCCTCGGGGGAATGGGTAAGGGAAAGGCATATGAGGCATTGGTAAGACAATGGCAGCACCTCGAAGGAGAAGGAGCTGACAAGAGAAAAATGAGACTCCTGTTGGGGATGCTGACTTAGCATGTGTGAATCCGTCAAAATCAGCACAAAATATACACGGGAGATCAATTCGTGCAGACTTGGTGGAGAGGACGAAACGGCGCTCATCACTTGAAGCTCGACAATAAGTACGTAATCTTTAGGTATCCGATACCAGAAGAAATTTTGTCCGTTAACAACCTGGCAGGGGGAATGATTAGCCTATAAATGGAGAATACTGGACCCAGGCTGGCCCACAGGACAATGCTTCGCACGATAGGCACAGGTTTCTATGTGGCGGGTGGGGACCGCTCTCATGCAATGTCTTTGCTACAATCGAACCTCTAATATAATCAATAAATGGAATGAAATTCATTGAGAGAACAAAAAAACGCTATTAACTCAAGTGGGAATTTCGAATGAATAATTTTGTTATTCCTGCGCGATTAAAATGGTTTTCTACTTTTCCTAGTGAGAAAGCAGGAATATATACATAGTGGGATTTTATGGTATAACTGGCATGGAAATTAAATTTGTACTTATTTGTAGAAGACAGCTGAGCTTGGGTGTGTTAGGGAGTCAGTGTAGTAGTTGGCAACAAGTTTCAACATGTCAAAGCGGTCAACCATTTTGTATCCCACCGTTTCCCCTCGGAAGTAATAACCACAAGGTATGAAAAACAATCGTCGGAAACAACTAGTTGTACGGTTGCTACCGGGGAAAACTCTTGTTCTACAGAGAATTGCAAACCCAAGGGAGACGGAGGCACTCAAAATACTCCCGTTAGAGTTGACGGCGCGACGTTTCTATCCTTTGTGCGGCTCCTGGATCACTTGTTTTCTGGAATCCTCGTCCTTTCGCTTCCTGGACGTCCTTGACTGTCGTTGAACGGAATATTTCAATCGCAGAACGACTCGGGCCCGTCCTTATTATCCCATTATTCATGGAATAAACGTTGAAACGGCTTTCCGTCGTTATTAGTTTGACGCACGAATAATTCCACCCTGCGAAACTAAAACAGTCTTCGTATCACATTACCTATATAATAAACGCTTTTTTCCTTCTCGCGTTTCATGGAATAAATTTGGTTCCGCGTCTGTCTAAGTACCCAATTTCTTTGAAATACTTTATATCACTTTTACAAAACCATGAAACGAGGTTTGTAGCTTCTGATCCTGACAAAGTCTCCATATTTCACGGAACACCTTCAAACTTCCACCATTCGGTAGCGAACTGGGGAAAAAAGCCTGAATTCAAAAATACTTGGAGGAAACATCAAACAATATAACGGTGATGTTGTCGAGTAGGTACTTGGAGGGTGTGGTCCTATTTTTGAACGCTCTGTTACCGAAATGGATCTCGTGTTGTTTTCACTGAAGCTTCTATTTCGAGGTTGGGAATGGAACGACGAGTAGAATTTATATTTGCGAGCAGTTAGTGACCTTAGAGGCGCGACGGTGTGTCGTAACCTCCGCATCTTCAGTAACTGCTCTCGCCTCATTAGACCTCCCAACTCTGCTATATTTATAATTACGTACCGCTCCGTTAACGAGGCCGGTTGAATAGTGGAGCGGGTGTAAATAGTATTTTTTAAAAAACGTAGTTAACCATTTTGGAGCATTGCAATCGTATTTTGTACGTTCAGAGTGGATTACAGTGCCTGGTAATCTCACCCACTCAAACGGCTCTCCTTTGTTCAAGGGAAAAACGGTTGATAGGTGATAGGATTCCTTGTGTATGCCCCTCCAGCGCCTTCCATCTGGTACGTATAGGCCGGTATGTAATTATTACTGAGACGGATTATCGTCAGGCGATCTAAACACCGTTAAATCGTTCCGCCAAGGTCGCCAATGGTCTCATGCAAGTAGAAGGGAATCGAGACAATAAAGATGACGGAGGAGGAGTGAACGTTGTTTCTTGCGTAAGGCCTTCGTTACGCATAATATAGAAAATACTGAGATGTAGGTGTACCATTAGCTGTCTGCCAACTACCTGGTACTATTATAGTATAATACCCTTGGCATTTCTACTACTATCGAAGGATGATTCATTTTGTATATCCAAATACAGATTCCTGGGTAGGTACTTCATAGTAAATACTCTAAATTACTCGTATATGACTCCCTTTCGAAACAGATGATCTTCGATTTCAGTAATCAGTGGTTTTCATACCACCAAAAATATTTGTAGATTTCTTTATTTATTTAAGAACCAAAAGCTGGAATTTACCAAAATTGGGCATCTACAATCGAATCCCTTGAGATGAGTAAAATGAGGTGCCTAAGGTTAATCCTCATATCATTTCGAGTTTCGATGCCACCGATACGAGAAAAAAAACAACATTTTTTGATCAACAAATGTATCCAAGATCGGCCTTTTTTACATAAGTAGGTACATACATAAAAAAAAAAAGTTTTGCATCACCCTTATTTTCCCAGAAGCGTAGGTGCGGCAATGTCAAGAGTTTTTTTGTCACAAAATGTGTTTATTTACAAAATCAAAAATGCAAAAAATTCGTTTTGGCATACATCCAGATCTTATTGCTTAAAGATGACTGAAAATTGGTTGCAACACTTATTCCTCTAAAAAAATCCTTCTCCTCCTCTAAAAAAAAAAATCCTCTAAAATTAATGGAAACATGACATTAGTGGTCTGTATTACACCCCTGGCAGTAATTAAAGCTTGCACACGTACCTACTGGCTTGCGCAACATCAAGTGATTAAATTAATCAGGAGAAAAAACTAAGCACGGGAAAGGTGTTAATGGGCGAGGACCACAAACCCTCAACTGAGCGCGACTCTGTCGTTTATCGCATTTTTTCAGGAAACATCATGTTTTGGGGTCTAATCTGAGCTTCTCCAACTCCCTCAATATTCTTACACAGGCTTTTACAATAGCTGAACCCTTTTGACGATAATGTTATTAGAATTTCGGTTCAAGTTCAAAACTTATTAGTTTATCCCTGGTAGTAAATCTCATATGATTTAGTCACGTGTGTTTATGTTGAATATAAATCTGTGTCTTTTCAGTTCTGAAACTCTAACGAGTAATTTCATTTCTCAATATAATTATAATAGGTTATTTTGCCCAGCGAAAATTTTGATCGAGTATCAAAATTAATAACGATGAACAGCTCTGTCAAGATAGAACCTTTAGGACGAAACAATTTCGACACATGGAGGATCCATATGGAGGCACTCTTAATCAAGACCGGTGGATGGGACTACGTGACCGGACAAATCAAGAAACCAACCGAGGCTGAAGCGGTCGCCGGAACCGTTGGAGATGCTGATGGGTCTGCAGCAGCAGCCAAGCAATGGTCAGCTGAGGATCTCAAAGCCAGGTCTGATTTGATTTTATCCATAAGTCCATCCGAGTTAAAGTTGATTAAGGGATGCCGGACATCCAACGAAGTATGGACGAAACTCCACGAAGTGTTCTAGTCCAAAGGGCCTGCTAGAAAAGCGACACTTGTGAAGAGACTGATTTTGCATAGGATGAGAATCGGGGACGATGTTAGAGATCACGTGTCAACATTTTTCGAAACTGTCGACAAATTGAATGATATGGACATTAACATTAATGGTGATCTATTGTCGATAATGCTTTTGTATAGCTTGCCCGATGAGTACGAAAATTTCCGATGTGCGATTGAGTCCAGAGATGACCTCCCGAAACCTGATACTCTCAGGACGAAGATATTGGAAGAGTCGGACGCACGGAAGAACAAAGTCGGAAATTACGATTCGGATGCAATGGTGGCGAAAAACAAGAAGTACGTTAAGCCTAAGTCAAAAACGTCTGCTCAAGTAGTTAAATTCAAATGCTATAAATGTAAGGAATTGGGACATAAAGCCTCACAGTGTCCTCAAAAAGCTGAAAAAGCTGAAACGGCTGATGAACTTTCATACCATTTTTCATTGAAGGCTGATGGCAATGCTGGCAATTCTGAATGGTGCTTGGATAGCGGTTGCAGTAGCCATATGTGTAGCGATAGGGGTAAGTTCAAGGAACTGGTACCTACTAGTAATATGACACTGAAGCTAGCCAACAAATCCAGCACAGAAATAAAAGCCAAAGGATTGGTACAGTTTAGAGCTCGAGGAGGCGATATGTTCAATTCACCTGAAAGATACCTTGTACGTTCCAGATTTGAGAATGGGCCTATTGTCTGTGTCCAGATTTACAGATAATGGATTCAAGGTCTTATTCACGAAAAACAAGGCATCTGTGTACGACAAGAACGAGAGAGAGATTCTTACAGCGAAAAGGGTGAATGGACTTTACTACCTGAAGGAAGCAGCCGAGGTGGCGAGTAACACCGAAGAACGTCACGGGAAAATGTCGAAGTTGATGATGTGGCACAACCGATTCGGACATTTGAACGAAAACGACCTCAAGAAGATTGTCAAATCAAGAAAGGTAATTGGAGTGAACTTCAATGAGAAGGAAAAAATTTTTTTTTTTTTTTTTTTTTGAAATATTGTTTATTGACTCAAATAGTCATTTACAAAGATTTAACAAATATCAACAGTATACAATCGACATGAGGGATGAGATACATTAGCCCAACAGTTAATGTGACTTGAACAACATTAATTTACAACAAAATAGTAGTATTATATATAATAAAATAACACACCCACGATCTAGTCCAGTAATGCGGTGCCATTATGAAGTTCCGTGATGAATTTCCGTTTTAAAGTTTTGCGAGGAATTTGAGACGATTCCCTTTTAATCAAGGGGTTGTGATGCTTGCTCATCGTCGTAGCCAACTGCGCAGAGTGCTGTCGAATTATCTCACTGACTTGTTCAATGTGAAGGTCCTTGTGGAGGGTATCATTACTGACGTACCAAGGTGCGTCAGTTATCATTCTTAGGACCCGGTTTTGAAAAACCTGAATATAATTTAGGTTGCTTTTTGCACTTGCGCCCCAGATTTGGCAACCATAGGTCCAAATAGGTCTGATTAATTGGATATACATAAGTTTTTTAGTGCTTAAACCTATGTGTTTACTTTTGAGCAGGCTATATAGTTCTTCGAGTCTTGATCTCAATTTACCCGTAAGGAATTTTATGTGCTCCGAAACCGTAAGTTTTTTGTCAAGTATTAACCCTAAATACTTGACAGAACTTTGCTCAGGTATATGTTCGTTACTAAGACGGAATTTCCTGTGTGCTCTTTTACGTTTTAGGGAAAAATTGCAAACTTGCGAGGCGTGTCTGAAAGGTAAAATGACACAAACTCCTTTTCCTAAGAAATCTTTGAAAACGGTCGCACCACTCGAAATTATACATACTGATGTCTGGGGACCAGTAAGAACAAAATCGAATGGTGGGTCTCAGTATTATGTGACGTTTATTGATGAAGCCACTAGATTTTGCGTTGTTACATTTTTAAAAGCAAAAAGTGAAACGCTGAATGCATTTAAGGCATACAAATCATTTATAGAAAATTAAAAAGGAACGAAAATTAAGTATCTACAATCCGATAATGGCGGCGAATATGAAAGTAGGGAATTCAATGAATACCTCAAAAGCTGTGGGATAGGACGTAGACTGACAGTTCCTGGTACCCCTCAGCAGAATGGAATTTCTGAAAGGGGTCATAGAACTATTTTGAACATAGTTAGATGTATGCTCGTGGATTCTAAATTACCGCATAGTTTCTGGGCAGAGGCTGTAGGGACGGCGGTTTATATCCGAAATAGGTGTCCATCTTCTGGAATTGACGGGAAGATTCCATACGAGATGTGGTTCGGAAAAACTCCAGTAGTTTCACACTTCCGTACATTTGGAAGTAGAGCCTACATGCTCGATAAGTCGTTCAAGGGGAAGTTGGAACCTAGATCGAATGAATGTATTTTCGTCGGATATTCGGAAATGTCAAAAGCCTATAGGGTTTGGGATCCGAAGAAAAGGAAAATAGTCGTGACAAGGGACCTGAAATTCGTTGACGAAATGGAACCGAAGAAATTGGAGCCAAGAGATGTCGACGAACTCGAAATGTTTGATGTCGAGGAAAGGCGTCCACCACAGCATAGCCAACAGCCCGAGCAAATTGAAGTAGAATTTCAACAAGAAACTGGGAATGTGGGAAATAGAATGGAGCAAACAGACAGTAGAAATGAGATAGAAATAACTCATGAAACGGAAACAACACCCGATCATCGAGAAATCGAAGAAATCACGATGAGAAGACGCGAAGAGGAGGATGAGGAGAGTATCACATTGGTCAGGGGAAGGGGAAGGCCAAAATTGGTGAAGACAGGTCGCGGAAGACCGAGAAAAGTCTACAACATGGTTCCTCAACCTAAAATGATCCCCAGAGCAAATGTGACTCCACCTCCGCGTTTAGTTGAGACAAGTCATCACGATATTATCGACAACGACACTACTTCAGCAGCAGCAATGCTGGAAATTGCCTGCGCAACGGAGATTTCGCCAAAAGAGGCACTATACTTGAGAAGATTGCTTGACGACATGGGATTTCCAATAACTGGGCCGATGACTCTGTACAATGACAGCCAGGGGGCGCAAACGCTGATTGACAACCCTGTCTACCATTCAAGGACCAAACATATTGACATTCGGAACCAGTTTATTAAACATCAAGTGGATGAAGGACTTGTCGAAATCAAATACCTCAAGACAGAAGAGATGCCTGCAAAAGAAACTACTGCTGTGTTCTCTGAAGTCTGGAGTGGAGCCCTGATAAATTTTGTCTTGAGGGGGCGTATTAGAATTTCGGTTCAAGTTCAAAACTTATTAGTTTATCCCTGGTAGTAAATCTCATATGATTTAGTCACGTGTGTTTATGTTGAATATAAATCTGTGTCTTTTCCGTTCTGAAACTCTAACGAGTAATTTCATTTCTCAATATAATTATAATAAATGGGGTGATGCAAAACTTTATTTGATGTGTGTATTTATGGTATATAGACATTTCAATAGTGGGAAACAAATTAGTGTGCAGAATTCTAAATAATATTTTCAGGTGGATAGGAGAATCCAATTCTAGTCTGGTAGTCTGGCAGCCCCATCGAAAGCGTTCAAGAGCCCACGCCACTAATAACATACCCGACAAGGCGAACCGAACAGCGCAAGGACACATCACCCACTCAATCACGTTGACTCATTAACATGAGTTTTAAATGAATTTCAGCAGTTTCAACCAATTCAAGTTGGTATAAAGCAGCAGGAGAAGAACTTTTATTCATTGCTTTGGCTGTGGTGTTAGACTTAGTTTAATTTAATGTTTTGTGTCACTAGCGAGGTAAGCACATTTTTTGGGGAGTTTAGAAACTTTTAAATTTATTCTCTAAGGTCTGATCTGTATAATAATTCCTAATGGAAACTGGCATGAAATCGCGTAGCAGAACCGTGAGACCCCGATTCGGACATTCGGAGAGTTTTCGTGGACCCGAACTGTACACTGTAGGAATCAAGTGCGAGCCCTGAGGTACTCCTACGAGATGCAGTTCGAGAATATCAGATTTACACAAAACGTTGTCTGTTATTTTTGTCTGTTCCTCCGTTAGGCACTGTCTCGGCTCAGCTCTGAACTCTGTCGCTTTTCAGAGTAGTTCACGATTCTGGAAGAATTCCTCTGCCATCTTGGGGCGGAAGGGGACGACCGGCTGCTTCAGGCCTGGCAGACGATTTTTTCGGATTCTATTTCCGGAGTCGATGATTCAGAGCAGCCCTCGGTCGAAATTGTGGTTGCGGGCCCAGCAAAGTCGGAAGATGTGGAGAAAAAGGCCGCCCCCTCCCTCTAGACTATTTAAAAACCGTTGGCACCGGAACCCGTCCCCGCAGAAGGGTATGGCGACATACGCGTCCTCTACGCACTTCGGTTTAAAAAAAGGTTTCATAATTCAGCATCTAATTACCGTCCCTGGGCATGTTATAGACAATTCGAAGCCTAATCTCCGATGAAAGAAACACTAAGATGTTTGAAACAATAAGTTAGCATACGTTTCACCGTGTATAAGAGAGTAAATATGTGGCTTCGGAGTTTAAAAACGTACAAAAATTAACGAGTTACATTGGTAGTAGTAGCATGGAACGCGATGACTCGAAAACGACCCCCAAGGTGACTCTAAACCTGGCACAAACATTAGACATAAAGAGTGTGTGTGATTTAGTTTGACCGTCAGTAAGAATGATGTTGAGGGATGTCGAGGGTCGGTCAAATGACTATGATGTCGTTTCTGTGTATATCTAGGAATCGTTTGGCATTGCATTATCTTCATTTGACCGACCCTCGACATCCCTCAACATCATTAGACATAAAATTCCTAATGGGAAATATCTTCATCAATTCTCATTTCATCATATCATCAGCTCGTTAGGTAATTTCTTTATAAAATTCGATGTTGTTGGTAGATACAAGAAGCAATGCATACCAGGTGTTGTTGAAGGGTGGGAGTGTGATGGTTTGGTTGCCCCTGTTCTCGATCTTTTTGTTCGACCGCTCTGGGGAGAGACGGTTCTGTGGAAGCATATTGCCTAACCTCCCTTGAATAGGGGCACACAGTAGCCATACATTACGAGGACTCACAAGGATATTGTACCCTTCTATTTTTTAGTCTTCTGCTGTTGAGAACTCACTCAAACCCAAAAAGGCGCCAGAAACCAGTGTCTTGTTGGGGGTCAATTATCGGGTTTACACCTTAAAATTCCGGTGGGAGTTTCTTTGGGCCTCAAAAGTACGCACAAATTCATTGTCATATTGAGTGATTTAAGTGATTAACTCATAACGAGAAGGTACGTCCCCTGCAATGCATGCCTCACTCAACAATGTTGAGTGAGGCATGCATTGCAGGGGACGTACCTATGTCATAGTATTTGTTTATATAAATTACCCCAATTTGAATTATAGTATTATTTACAACAACTAGAGGGTTTTGATTGTGGCCAAGGATCGTACGCCATCTTTAGAGACAAAATCCCAAATCTCGCTTGAATGAAATCTAGCTGCCATCAGCACGGTGCAGCAAACTTGCTGAGGGAGGTCTCTGCGTTTCACAAGTTTCCGCACAGATTTGTTCTCAATGAGATTTTCTCATGGTACTGAGAAATGAGTTTGTCATTTCTCTTTATTGCCATGGTAACTCTTAGTCCTAAGCAATATAAGTTATAAAAACTCCTGAAAAAAGAACGGCACCTACTATCAGCACGGTATACTATCAGTAAACTGATGTTGAGTATCTACACTACATGCAGATACATCGGTACATGGATATGTCTCATTTTCTCCCTGTCAACAAGTGTTGCTGTTTATTGGTGTAGCGTTACATTTTTCCGTGTAACAAATTTTTTAGAAATGAGGTATAGGCGCTGATCCTGGGCCTGTTCTACTTAAATAAGGCTAGATACGAAACTACAGCTTCATAGTGAATGACATGTAATTAGCTTTAGGAGCCACTCGGCTGATCTGGGGCCTGGAGAGCGCCAAGTTAAAGTCCTAAGGAGGTTATAAGCCAAATCAGACCTTCAAAGAGTGAACATCCATATCAAAATTGACCGTTGCTGTTTATTGGCAATCCGTCACATTTTTTTTCCGTGTAGCAAAATTTTTCATGACCCCCAGCGGTTAGACATATACGTGTCAATAGTTTGCTGCCTTCGAATTCGATTGTAGATTGTAGGCATTTGTATCTACTAAGTTCCAAAAATGATCAAAGTATATATCGTGATCTTGAAGCTTTTTCGACTTCCTTGACCACCTTCTGATGGAATTAGTACCTACAGCTTGGTTGAAGTAGAAATACAATCTAATTTCCAACGAGATAGTCAAGTATTGATTCGATTTCAAAGAGGACCCCCCTTCATCAGCGGTTGGTGATGATTCAACATCTGCGTCATCCATCGCAACCATCCGAATGTGTTTTCATAATGTTGGCAGACGAGGCTCCCCGTGTCAAGGCCCCCCCTTCCCCTCCACTATCGTATTTACCCCCACCATCACCACAGATCTGTCCTCTCACCGTGAATATCGTGTCGCAACTCTTGTCAGGCTCACCAAGGTAATTGTTACAGATCGCCTTTTAAGTTCAAGTTCTTCCTCTCGTTTTGCCTTCAATCTATTCAGGCGGCCTTTTTCTTCCCACCTTCACTACTTCATATTGCGAGGTCTCCACGAGCGGATCGATTCGCTTCAATTCAATTATTGTCCTTTTTGCAGCGTTGGAACACACTTCACAACGGTATCTCACAAGCTCGTAAAATAACAAAAATAATCAAACATACGATTTTTCGAATGGTTTGTGATGTGGTACAAAATGTAGAAACAAATAAACAATCATCGTACTTCATCTCTCAATGTCAGTAAACGCCTGAAGTCAACTTTAACCCTTGATGCCTCCATAAGCAAAATAAGGTTAAAATAGAAAAACGCCGGAAAACGAAAAAATAATCAAGTTTCACCAGGATTAGCGCCCGAAGCTTAGTGGTAAAACGGCCGGAAAAACCTGGCCGGAACATTAGGTAATAATTAATGTTAATTATTATACACCATTATCAGTCTCTATGAAGATGTGACTGATAAAAACAAAAGAGTTGATGTGGATCCACTCACAATTTTCCAGAGGGTCCGAAAAGGATTTATAGCATCACTTAAAGTACGAGTTGGCCCTGTTCCATATGTCTTTGTTCAATGAACAGGGCATGATTAAGGGCTCAAAATCAACTCTGTTCTCCGCCTTCACCCCACTGCCCCTATTACACTTCATATTGTAAGCCTTATATTATGTAGGTACCTAACATTATTCTAGACCTTATAATTTTCATATAACACATATTTCCTCACATATGAAAGTTTTTGATCATCTACCGTCTTTTAGAGAACCGCTGGGTCTAAGATACCTGTGTGGTCTCGAGTTAAAGTTACGTGTATTAAAATTACGTGTACTACAACTTCATTACATGTGACATTTGACGTTAGATGCGTATTTTTGATGATATTTCACAAAATAAGTGACCATATCGAACGTTTTTTTGTTTGTTTTTTTTGGCAAATCAGGCCTGTTTTTGAAATTTAGTTAGGTTTAAAAGTGTAGGCCTATATGTATGGTGACCATACCCGTTAGACCCTTCCTTCAATGATATATTGAGCAAAAACTGACATAGAAGCGAAAATGTAGTGGTTTTTAGGCTATAACTTCAGTCGCATAAGTCTTTAAAAGCTGCTTTTCTGGTTTCTAACTATTCATTTAGGCCCCGATAACAAATTTAAAAAAATTCATAATGACGACCTTTTGCAAGCACGACTGAACATCTTGACAGGACTCATAGAACTCTTGGTACTAAAACGAAATGCGATTGAGAAATGATCGAAATAAATATGAGACAAAATCATATTTTCACGTAGTGCAGACAAAAATAGCTGGTTTATGGAATTCATTTGAACTCCCAGATACATAATATATCAAAATAATATATAGTGTTTTGAGGAAGGTTGTTGCTGATGATAACACATTAACGATATGATGGATTCAGGTCGCATTTTGAGGAATAACTCAGGGCTATAGAGTTAGACTCCCTTGGAATCATAATCTCGGTTGAATCAGTGATATCATCTCCACATGTTTGTAGAGCATGTGATGTATGTACCTAGGTAGGTAGAGGGAGTCTTTAGTTCTGACTAAACGTATTCAACTTATAGGAAATTCGAGACCTTCGGTTGACCAGAGCGTAATAGCTTATACACCGATCCATTTCCTGGGACCTCCAATAATTTCGAGCCCGTAGTTTCTATTATAGTTCCCGGGAAGCCTTGGTGATTCGCCTGTTCTGGTATTCCGGGTGTTTACACCAACCGTTTCAGATCGATCCGTAAATATCCGTACCGAGGGGAACGGGATGTTCAACAAAAGCTGTTTGACTTTGGTAGTAGCCAGACTTGACTACTGTGATGCTTGGAACTACTTACTTGAATATTTGTTCCAACGAAAACGTAAACTCCATTTGCCCGGGAACCCATCGTAACGTTCCACTCTGAACCGAATCCCTGATGCACAGAACGCCGATTGATAAGGAAACGGCCTATTGACCTCCTCTGAAAGTTAAACCTGCGGATTTGAAGGTCTGATAATGTAAAGAAACCTTCCACATGTTTCTATTATAGGACCTCACGTCATATTACATTAAGACATTGTTCAAAACCCAAAAGCAATATGTTTAAACTGAAAGTTTACAAGTAAAGGGAAAAACAAATAAACCAAAATTGGCTGTTATTATCACACAAAAATAATATACGAAGGTTTATAATATACCTAATACAGAATATAATACATACAGAAACGTTCTAAATTATGGAAGGTTTCTATACATTAACAGACTTTCAAATCCGCAGGTTTAACTTTCAGAGGAGGTCAATAGGCGTTGAAACCCTCTTCAATCGGCGTTCTGCAGGTCAATTGGGCGAAGAAATTCTGAGCTTCTGGATTTGGGTTGGCAGATATGGTGTGTGAGTGTTTAATGACTTTCTTGGCTTCCAGAATGTCCAGATCGCGTTGTAGAGCGGAGTGATGAGGGGAAGGACACGGTTTTGCTGGGTTTCGATGTGGCACTACCAGAACCCCAGAGTGCGCAATCACATTGCCATATAAGTCGAATTAGAGTTAAATATATTAGCCTTTTGGTCACAATAGTCAGTGGGGAATTTCAGACTAGAAATGGTTTGAGTTAATTCGTTGGGTGCTGATTTCGCGTTCGGTAGGCCTTACAAACTTCAGTATGTATAAGATAACTTATTTTGGAAAAACATTCAAAAACATTTGGGTGCTTTCAGTTTCTGAAGGTTTTCAACGTTGGCAAAGCGATTTTTTAAACAGGGAATAACGGTGTTTTTTAAGCAGAGAATTAATAGTAGTTATCCGTATTCATTGCTAATCAAATGACTAATTAATTCCGCATTAATTAATAATTATTAATTGACTTGTTTTTTATATTTCTCCAACACCAATGAACTAAACGGTTTCAATGGGCATTAAACCGCAACCACTTTCTCCGATAAAAAGCAGTAGCAGAGCCTCCACTGTTTTATGATGAACATTCATCAACAAATCATGCGCCCATTTCTTATAGACGGAGAAACTACTTCTGAATCGGATGGTGAAGAAATCATCTGGAAAAAAATCATGTGAAACTAGGCATAACAGGTATTTACAATCGAATGTGGGTGTGAGGTGGTCTATTTGCCTGACGGTTATTGCATACATTTGCTGCCGATTCCATCGTGATTTCTAATTTAATCCCGATCCAAGATCTGGTGGTGAAACTCATGCCCTGAAGGTCTTGCAATTGCAAATATACGATTTCCTTCGGCAGAATACGTTTGCATCACTCAACATACAGCAGATGACGGTGACGTAGAATGATGCCGAAAATACACCAGTTTAAGAGGTAAAACGGTTCACGGAAGCCCTTTGAATAGTTTCCGTGCACCTACTCACAGCCTTAAAAACGACCTGCATCAATCAATATTCGTCTGCTGACGTCAGCAGTTCACTGCCCCTACCCTCTTAACTTGTTCTGACGCTTTCATAGCTTCCCATCCCGCGAAGCTCTCATCCGAAATAACAGCTTTATCGGTTCAGAGCTGTCTATTGATTGGCTCTAGGATTGCAACAAGAGTCGTAATCTGCTTGCAATGACTCCCTGATCAAAACAAAGAGCGTTGAAAATAGCGGAGGCGAGTCGGGAGGTTGCTCAATTTGCATTAATCACTCGGAATGGCCACTCGCTCTATTTGAGGCAGGAAATAGAAATGAATACTTTGTAACTGGCATTATTTTTGCTAGACGAAAACCGTGAAATTCTACTGACTCAATGGGGCAGGAAGCAATAAATCAAATACTGGGATTAAGCATAAGTACAACAGGTTTATGAATGTGTTGAACTCTAAAATAAATCTCTAGAAATTCTCATGTACGATTTTTCTTTGCCCTTTTGTAGGTGCCTACTGTTTTTCCGCATTCAAATTTAAATTTCTCAATGAAATCAATAAGGAATTGCATAGTAGACCATACCACTAGAAAGCTGATTAAATTTGCCAGTTTTCATGAGATTTGCCAGCTTCCATCACGTTTTTTGGAAATGCAGTTAACGGACAAGTATGTTCAACAATTTAATTTATTTTAAATTGTCAATTTTTGAACTGCAATGAACTGCAGTCCTTAGGAGTTCGTTTTTGATGACGAATGTGCAATAGGCGTGTGTAAAAAATAACGCTGAATCCGAACATGAGGTCAAAATTAGAAAAAAGTTGTTTTAAAGGGAAGAAACATGGGTTTTCATGGCGAAAAACGTGGTTCGCCCAAACAAAATTTAAAAAATCATAATAATGAGATAGGAAGGTGCAGTTGGTGGCATTCTACTCCATTTTCAGTCTAGTCTTACCCATTTTATTCTTTTACACCAAGTGGCGAACACCCTGTATAATTCCAATAGCTTCTTGGCTCAGACAATCGTTCAAACGATTTGTATCATGGAGTAATTGCTTATCATGGCGGTATCATGGCGGTATGGTCCTCCAGGTGATCTCTTAAGACTTAGGCTTAATTTACTCGTTGATCATCAGAATTTGAAAAAATGGTTGCAATAACTAAATCAAATATATTGTGACAAGCTGTTTATCACAGTGAAATCGAGCTGTTTATATTGCTCCAGGTCTGCAAATTTACCGAAAAACAATCACTGAATGGGACAACA
Organism: Stenodema calcarata; assembly: GCA_963920205.1. Classification (NCBI taxonomy): domain Eukaryota; kingdom Metazoa; phylum Arthropoda; class Insecta; order Hemiptera; family Miridae; genus Stenodema; species Stenodema calcarata. The sequence goes on along the minus strand of OY986049.1, from coordinate 36,580,700 downwards.
TAAAATTTATCTCTATAAATTGAAGATAACGAACAAAACCTGGACATACGTAACACTGTTTTGAATGGAAATCTCGATATTGGGCGTGCATTTAGGTATAATTACGTTTAACCAGAATTAGATAATGTTCCCTAATAATATTCTTTGTGTAACATATGGCCTATATGTGATGTGGCATACATGTGGCATTATATATAATGCTCAACCATCTTACGGGGGGAGAGAGCTGATGAAAAAAAAAACCGTTGGAACACCGAGTTAGGACTCGGTTAATTTTGGAATAAAAACCACCGATCGGAGCGCGTCGGATAAACAAGAGCCATCAAGGGAACAGGGCGCAAGCTCTTTGTCGGTTGCAGCTGTTAGTTTGGCTTTAGGTTGATGAAGTAACTTCCAACGGGACCCAAAAATACCTTCTTCCTCTGGAATTCAGTCACTTATTTCACCACGTCGAACCGACGGTGCCAAGGGATAATATTAGCAGGTTATAAGCAGTAGTTTCTACATGATATTTGGGTTTAATGTAGAATTCTCAATGATGAACTGGTGGTTTTGTTGCCAAAATCGTTGGAAATCGAACGACGTTACAATGGAATACATCCAGATTCTTGTTAATTAGGCAAGCTTGCTGACGAGTGGTTTTTACTTAGCTAACCAGTTGTGAAGAACGAACGGTACGATACCGAGTATTTGTTTAAAGGACGTTCTATTATAACATTCTACATTTTCAGGGATTTCTATTATAATCCCTGAAAATGTCAAGTCGCTAGGTCTAAAGGGAACCGAGTTATATAACTTCAAACACCCGGTTTTCGCCATTACCTTGTTCTTCTGCGTTTCCTTCTTCCCGTTGTTCAGACAGTCAAGGCTACAGCCTCTCCAACTTCACCGATTGACTTTAAATTTTGCACAGAGCTTCATTTCAACTTCAGACAGTGTCTTTCAACAGATTTAAATCATTATCTCGACCCCAAAAAAATTTAGAAAAAAAAATGTAAGACTAATATTGTCCTCAATGACTACTCTACAGCCTGGGTAATAGGACTAATCGGCTTGAAATTTTTCACAGACCTCCTTTATAACATCACCCAGGGCCATTTGAAATATTTAACCCAATATCTCAACCCAAGTAAATTTTAGGAACAAAACACTGAAGTTTTGGCCACAGCCGATCAACTTGAAATTCTGTATGGATCTACTTGCTGTGGGTAATAAAAAACGCCCTGTAAGTTTCCGTGTCGGTACGTCTAAAGAAGCGATTTCGAAACGGGTACGGTGCTTGTGAAGTGGTTAGGACATCATCATCATATCCTGTGAGGTGTTCTTGCCGGCCACTTGTCTGACGTCATCCACCCCCTGCCGGTCCACGTACGTCATATCATGTGAGGTGTTCTTCCTGGCCACTTGTCTGACGTCATCCACCCCCTGCCGGTCCACGAACGTCATATCCTGTGAGGTGTTCTTGCCGACCACTTGTCTGACGTCATCCACCCCCTGCCGGTCCACGTATGTCATATCCAGTGAGGTGTTCTTACCAGCCACTTGTCTGACGTCATCCACCCCCTGCCGGTCCACGTACGTCATATCCTGTGAGGTGTTCTTGCCGACCACTTGTCTGACGTCATATCTTTTGACGTAGTTGGTCGCTTGTGTTGTGACGTCATATTATCTGAGAGGCCCGTGGATGAGGTGAATTAAGGAGACAAAATAGACTTCATATCGAATCGAGGTGTTAATTTGAATTCTTCTTCTTAGATGATTTGGCTTCAGACATGCCAGTCATAGCCATTGGATTCGTGATTCAAAGCAACCATAAAGTGGGTACAGCTTTCGTACGAGTACGCAACCACGAGGGACATTTTATGTCTTTGCGCCCCCTCCCACACCCACACCACGTACCACGTACCTCGTACTTCATTGTTGTAGAAATCGTTCCTTTGTGTAAACAGTTATCCCCCCAAAAAAGTCCAGTTCAGAGGCCGGAAAAAGTTATGATATCCACTTTCCCCGCCCGCCCTTTTCCTCATTAAGGAGCTAAGTATAATGAAAAGCTTATACACTTCGCAAGCACCGTACCCCTTTCGAAATCTCCCCTTGGCGCTATTGCGAGACGTTTTTAGTACTTCCACAAGCAATTAATACTTGGTTCGATCTTTTTGTTCGACCGCTCTGGGGATGTACGGTTCTGTGGAAGCACAGACCGGATAACCCTCTGGGTGGGCATATTGCCTAACCCCCCTTGAACAGGGGAACTCAGCAGCCATACATTACATACCCATCCGACTGTTGAGTGGTGTACTTCAAAAACTCCAGTGTATAAACCGCGCATTCGGATTCGATTTGATTGGTTGCAGTCTGAAATATTCTAAGAATCGAACCAACTTGATGAAACCGTTTGCTCCTGTTCAAAACAATCTTCTTTTTAATGAATTCCGATTTGTGTGATGGGAGGTGAAATATTACCTAATGAATAAGTCAAGATCCAGTATCTAATTATTGTTCGATTTGGAAGTAGGTTGGTCGGGGAGGAGTTCGATTCCTTGTTTGGTTCAGCAGCGATCCGTAAAATGACTTATTGGCGCCAACAGCCGTCAGTGGTCGGTCATTAGCATTCGTCCCGCTCCTTAACGTTTTCCTCTCACCTCATTTGGAGTGAGAGACGGTAGCGCGCGAGACGTCCCATTCCCGGAGACGAAGTGCGTTACAATTATTGATATTGGCGGGACGACAGAGGCTGCCTCCGGTTTAGGAGTTGGAGACGTTTGGGATGTTCAGAGCCCCAATTTTGGAGTTGATTCCTCTGAAGGAAGTCTCATGTGGCCATTGTTTGATTGTTGGTTGCGGGTGTTGAGTTGAGGAGACGACGGACTGATGAATACTGATGAAGTGAGTTGGCTGACCCGATGCGAGGCCTCCGACACTGACAATGACCCTCGCACTCTCGAGAACTACAACGACGGCGACTGCTTTTGGAAAACCCTGCAGCGCTGAAAACGCACATTTTTCCATCATTTTCTGTAACAATATCGTTGTAACAACTATAAGAAGAGCTAATTAGGGTAATGGGCTAAAATATTTCTGAGATATGTCGTTTTGAACACTTCTAAACCTATTTTGCACTCCTTCCATTGACAGAGGGTTATGAAAAGTTTCAAGGATCGTCCTCAGCCTGGTCTCTGCCCGCATCCCCTCGTCAGTGCCTCGTACGGGAACTCTTCTTATTATGAAAAGTAAACCTACTAATTTTGCGGGAAAGTTTTGGATCTCTGAAGCAGTGTAACTGTTCTTAATAGACTAAAATCTTCAACACATTTAATAGGAATGAACTATGAAGAGACTTGAAAGAGAAGACCATAATCATAGAACAGACTAATTCCCAATAATGGGCCAATCCCAATGAAATCATCCACCGATCACATATCGTCGCCTTATAATGAGAACCTCTCATTTCCTTGGACCCCTGAATGATAACCTCCCACCTACGTACTACCTAACCTTTATTTCTAGTTCATGTGAAAATTGTACAATGTAGAGAAACGAATTTAGAATTTACAACTGGTGTCTACACATTTTGACTAGTCGACCGTACACCATAGGAATATTATAAATTTACAACGAATTACGTTGGTACCTTCCAGTTGGCAGGAGGAACCTTCATGACGGTGATTTATGAGAGATAATAAATACAATAAATGTTTTGACGCTAGGGGGTGGAAAACAAGATGGAAAAGCCGAATATATTGGATAACTCCCAAGTTCTCAGAATTTTACGTTTTTACGTTCTATCATTACAGTTATAGTTTCTAAACAAAACATGAGAACGGTTAAGCCCATAGATCTACTTTCCGTACAGTCCCGGGGTTATATTATAGTGAACATGTTCGTCCTACAGGAAAATGTTCGGTTAATCGTGAGCGTTCCAATGAGTGGTGAACGATTTTTGTAAGATCAAAAATGTCGAAGATACATTTCCATTGCACCGGTTTGGATATAATAGGTATTAATTAATCATTAAAACTCTGTAAAGACTTTTTGGGTCGGTTTTTGGCAAATAGGTCTCCGTTTAAACGGCTTTAATAATTAGCCTGACTTCACGTAATTTGCATGCAACATGACGTCTAGTTGACTCACTCGTTTCGATCTGATTAGTGATTGAATCGTGTTCCCGGAGGAACGATGAAGCCGAGATATGTTCCAGGAACCGTTGGCGTTATTCACGGGAGAGGTCTCTGAGGTGGACCAATGAGTTCCCATTGAGTCAAAACCTCGAATGCTTCAGACCGTGGCCCACGAGGAGGAGGCCAGAGGACGCTAAACTCATATTCCGTTCTCAAACTGGAGCGCTTTGAAGATGAAGGAACGTGGTGAAGAAACTTGAGGTGAATACAAAGTTTATTTTAAGAATTCAAGATTTCAGATATTTAAATTATACAGTGTCATACGGTAAATTCAAAATGGCAAGTGAAAGCAAAATTCAACCTCTAATAAAAGGTGTTTTTAAGAAACGTCATTTAGACGTGGCCAATCGATCCTCTTGAAGATGAAGAAGAAAATATAGGTAGGTAATTTGTAGAACAGTAGAGAAGCATTCTTTCAAACGGGCTTATATCCACTTAGAACTGTTTTTGAGAAACTGAAAAAAACAAAACAATACCTATATGACACGATGCCAGTTTCTCAAGGTTCCCAAATTTTCCTTATAGATTCCACATAGCAATGTTAATAAGACTATACATTTTCAAATATCTACCTCCAATTTTGGAGGTGATACGTCCATTCTCAATTTGGATTTAAGCCCGTCTAATGAAAACCCGAGGATATGAGCCTTTTTGGGAAAAATGGGTTTTGGCACTCTTGAATAAAAACTTGAAATAAAACTTGAATAAAACTTGAATAAAAACTTGAATAAAATCCTGGCAATCGAAAGGCCAAGTTCGTAGTTGGGTTGACATCGCAATTCTAACATCGCAATTCTGACTTCACTATCGTTTAGCGTTGAAAAATCTATAAGCTGAGGGGGGCTTGGGGAGTTTTCGGGGGAAGGGGGGGATGCAAATCAGTTATTTCTTCGAAAACTCGCTCTTATAGCCATGCTGCATGGCTGTGGATTTTTTCCTTTTCCAATGAGCGTGAATTTGAAATAATAGCCCCTACGAAAACGGTCGATACGAACAGCCATCAATGGAAACACGAGGGTTCACAGATTCTCTTTAGACTGCAAAACACTGATGGTAGCCTGCCCAGTGATGGCCCAGTGATGTCCAGTAACAGTGATAGCCCAGTGATGCCCAAGAGTGATGGCGATGATACCTGTTGTTTCGGTTGTTTACTATTGTTCATTCTGAAGCCTTGCCTAGTGTTTCCATGTAACGGTTGAGCAATGAATCACATTCAATAATAGAAGTGGATGTGGAATGAAGTTCATAGATACCAGTATCAAATGGATGAAAGCCATTTTGACGAAAAAGATTCAATTGGACATAACGGAGTGGATATAGGCCATTTGGATGATGAACCGATTTTCAGCGAGCTTTTAGAGGTGGATTGAGACAGTTTCGGAAGGAAATCAACTCAGGAGGTGTTGGGCTTTATCCCAAAGATTCATTTTCCATGAAAAAAAACTCTGCAAATTCTTGACACAACGGTTCATTATCTTCTTTGTACAGATCACCCTTCTGTCTTGATCACTAGGTCTAAATGTCTAGATCCTAAATGTTAGATTAATTATTATTATCAATTATAACTAATAATTAGTTATAATTATTATTAACAATTTTATCAAGTACCTAGTGAAAATTATTATAATTTATTGTTAGGTATTAATAATTTGTATTTATTATTAATAATAATTATTATTAACTATGATTAATTAATACGATATAATTCTGGGGTTTTTAATACTACGTCGGTAATAATTTTTCTATAAAAGAAGTACCTACCAACAAACATTCGAAATTACCTTCATTTCCGTAGCACGAAACGCACCTCAGAACAACAAACTCGACATCACTTAAGCCATATGATGTTCGAAGAGCTTGTTAGTATAAAAATGGACCTGTATTTCAACAGTTTGATTCACGATCGTGTTCTGAGGCACAATCTTTGAGCCGTGATTGTGAACGAACGGCTGGTCGTACAAAGCTGCGGATGGTCTTAAAAAATTCTACGGAACAAACTGTATCTAAATATGAAATAAAAAACATACCGTTCTATATGAATTTTTCGAGATATCAAATTTTCAAAATTTCAAAATTCGTTTTGAACCCCTTCCCCTTGACCTAGGGTTATGAAAAGTTTCGAGGACCATTGTGGGGTTGGTCGAAACCCATAAAAAAAATTTCGTAATTTTAACTCAACGCTAACTGGGCAAAGTGGCGCGGACGGCGTACGGCGGACGGCGTACGGCGTACGGCGTACGGCGTACGGCGTACGGCGGACGGACGGATTTTTTTTTATTCGATTTTCTGAATCTACGTATCTTGAAACGTAAACCAACAAATTTTGAGGGGGGGTTAAAAAAATTTTTTCTTTGGGCGATTCCAATGGTTCATTATCGAAGATAATAAACCAAAAACAAAAGTGTAAAAAATGGATATAAGCCCGTTTGAAAGAAAGCTCCTCAGTTGTCATTTCACTCCATACAAACCATTTCCACCCCCACCCCCCTCATGACCGAACCCCTAGTCACGCCGTTGAACGTATTTCATCTGGTACAGCACCCAAAACGGTAGTGACAATAACAATTACAGTTGTTTTTTTTTCTCGAAAATTTGCACTCATAGCCATCCTGTAGATGTTTTTTTATTTTCAATGATGGAATTTTAAAAATTATTGCTAAAATTAATCATTGAACATGAAAAACATCCACTGGATGGCTGAGTGCAAATTTTCGAAAAAAAAAGCAACTGGTTTTACGTAAAACGTCTCCATTTTACTGGTTTTATAACAAATTTTGTCTCAATTTTTTGTCGTGTAACACCTCAGTTTATAGATTTTTCGACGCTGAACACGGTAGAGAAATCAGAATTGTGATATCTCAATCTCTTATGAGAATCTCTACCAGTGCAACAGGGCCACAACTCCCTTTCCTAAGATTTTCAGGACGAGAGTTTGGAGGGTCAGAACGTGGGGAAAAAATTGAAAATATAGTTCTAGAACTAAATAGAAAGATAGAAAAACTAGTAGCGTTCAGAACTTGCTCGTTCCAGATCTATATTTTCAATTTTTTCCCCACGTTCTGACCCTCCAAACGCTCGTCCTGAAAATCTTAGGAAAGGAAGTTGTGGCCCTGTTGCACTGGTAGTGCGAGATTAGAGCAGATGAACCGTGCAGAACATCTCAAGTATCAACCACATTTCTTCATCTTCAAAGTGCTCCAATTTGAGAACGGAATAAGTTATGGGTGATCCCCTTCCCCCCCTTAAAGATGGTCTGGAACGGAATTTGGTATGACAATTGTTCGGAAATTCGAGTTTTAAAAATTTTTGCCTGGGAGTGATACCTTTCTTTTCTCCGAAAATTCGATAATACCCCAAAAGAACTCTACTCGCGCGTGTAAATCGCGCATTCGGGCCTCAATATCCCGTGGGCTCCGGTCAAACCCTCTCCCGGTCCCGCTCCCCGACTGAGCACTGAGTTACGGGAAGAACGAGTGAGAGTGAGTTTGGCACCGAGAAACCGCGATGTTTCAACGCAGTTCCTCTAGATGACTTCATTCTGACCATCGCGTCGGTTCTCAAACTCCGTAGAAATCCACTTGTGACGTCACGAAATTTTCGCCGACGAGAAACTGCGCAGCGCCGCCGCGACTTATCTAACCGATTGAAGCAATCGGGAACACGTGAAAAACTACGAGCGATTCGGATGATATTATTACACAATGGCTTATTCTCGCTGCATAGACAACTCGTCACTAAAGAATTGAAATGATGTACCTATCATTAGTATAATTATTCTATCCATAATTTCAGTAGGTACAAATTACGTATTATTAGGACACGTCGAACATATTACTAGGACGGCAATTTTTTTGGAATTTAGTAGGAAACCGGAAGAGACCATATTGAACAGATAAGCGTTAGTTAATTTTGTTATTTTTAGTTAGTTAAGTACATACTCGTTAAAAGTAACCGCGAAGGCGTCTCGCACAAAATGGCGTCGAGCTGTTTTGGCGAGATATTTAAATTACAAAAATATTAAGTACTTAATAAAAAATGAAATATTGGCATTTCACACTTAGTTTTATTATTAAAAATGTTTTTTAATTAAAATTAAAATTTTTGTAGTTCTCATTCATTGTACACGACCGATATGTCTATGAAGTTCATACTTGCTATAGCAATTTGCCGGAGGTCTGATTTTGTAGATAAAGTCAACAATCTCCCTCAATCTCAATTACCACCAAAAGGAAACCCAATGAAAGCACCAAACAGAAGTGAGTCAACATCCCTTATCTTTGGTTCTGGCTGTCCACTCAAGTAATGAGGTGACGTCATGACCTCGGATTTTTCGTCTAATTTTTTTCAAAAAGTCTAGATTTGACGTTGACGACTCTTTATCGGTTCTACCTTTGAGCCCCAATTATGAACGAAGCTCAAAAGCTCCAGATGGTCTTAAAACATTCTCTGAACTGAACTGTATTCAAATTCGTACAGAAAACTAGAACGTTTGATTTAAAATTTTACAGATAATATCCAATATTTTAGAGATAATATAAAAAATTTCAAGCACCATCCTCGGGCTGGTTCAAGTCTATAGCCCGAATTCCATAACTTTAAGAATACGCTAACTGGGAAATGTTTTTTTTTTTTTTCTTGGTAGATCCCAAAGGTTCATTATCGAAGATAATTTTTTAAAAATGTGGAGGAACGCTTGTAACTTGAAAAAAAAACGCCTGTAAATTTTGAAATTCGCAGAGCATCAAAAGTTTACACTTGTAGCTGTGAGAAGTACCGCTGATTGCTAAAACATGTAGGAAAAAATCGACTGGAAACTTGTACTAAGTACAAGTCTTGTCTTACGAAGTAGGCCCCTGGCCTCCTCAAAGGAACACACAACGTTATTTAGTCCGTTACTCCAATTATTTGGTATTTTTATGGGACTCGCAACGATATTGTGTTGTACTCGTATACAGGACTGTGATCTAGGATATAAAATAGTTAATTGTTGTTGGTAAATTTGCAGGGTTTCAAATATGTACAAAACCCTTTGTGTTGTAGTTAGCAATCCATTTCACGTCCGGCGGATATAGAAATCACAACTTTGTGTGACGGAGCGTTGGTCTTAGCAGTGAGCCCATAATGAGCTGATGTTGAGTAATTGGGCTGAATGAAGGGGCCACTTCCTGTCTCTCTAGGGATACAGACGAATCCATTCAATGAATGAGATCACGTTGTCACGCCCGTTGTCACGCCCCTATATTCGCCTTCCGGAGGCCATTCCCGCCAACATGAATAGGAATCAGAAGCCAATTCGACCATTATAATCATCGAATGCGTCGTCTCGAAGGATTAAGACGGAAAATTGTACTCGAGAAGTCATCAATGGGGCTGAAAGTTGAAGTGGCTGTAGAATTCGAGAGGGTTTCATCATAGTGTTGGTTTCTCGTTTTGTACTCGTTTCCGAGTGCATTCCAACTGGTGTAACGGTCCCTCGCTCAACGGCATCTTTTGTACTCGGCTTCCCTCTTCATTCCGAATGAGTTGAACCGTCAGCCTTGTGGGGGATGCACACCCACCAGCTACGTGAATGAGGACGTATAAAATAATCACACTCTGAATCAGAAAAAACCACATAATATTGATGTTGAAGAACGATGTAGCCAACATATTCAGTGGCGTAACTGCGGTGGTGATGTGATGAGGGGGATATTTTTGAGTTTTTGCAAGTTTGACGAGAGCAATTTTGCGTGGTTTACTGAAGTAAATTCCACGATCGGGAATCATTTTTTATACAATTTCTAAGGGTTAGGAGAGTAGGTATACATACATGTGTATTAATTAATGCAGCCTGCATTATGCATGTCTTTTGTAATAACACTATTGTTGATGTAACACGGCTTGTGGGACGTTACCAATTTCCGTTATAAATACAAAGTTTATTTCAAGAATTCAAGAATTCAAGATTTCAGATATTAAAAATTGTACAGTGTCATACGGTACATTCAAAATGGCAGGTAAAAGACAATTTCAACCTCCAATAAAAGTGTTTTCAAGAAACGCCATTTAGGAGTGGCCGATCTTGATGATGAGAAGAACAGCCCTGATTGCTGTGGCAGACACTGTCTATGTCTGAGCAGTAAGTAAGGACTGACCGCCTTCAGGTGCCTCACGGAGGAGCACCAACTGCATGGAGGCCTTGGAGGAGCTGTTCTCCGTGCTGGAAACTGGAATGGAAAGAATCGGCATGGTAGTGAGCACAAGCAAGACCAAGTTCATGAGGATGTCCACCAGCAGGCAAAGTGATCCCGAGGATGTTACCCTGCATGGCACTAATTTTGTATGTGTGAAGGAGTTCAAGTGCCTAGGTACTATCCTGAACAGCGAAAACGGAGTAGGTGAAGACATTCAAAAGTGGATAGTAGCTGGAGGGAAAGCTTTGCTTCGATCAAGCTGTTTAGGTCACGCCTCCTGTCCAGAAGTACAAAATTCAAGCTCTACCAATAAGGTTGAGGGATTTCGAGTGTCGGTCAAATGAGAGATGTTTCATGTGCCAACGTTTCGAAGAATTTATTTCTTCATCATCAGGGCAGAAGTGAACAAGATGGAGTTGGACTCCAACGGGGGAAGCTCTTTCCTATAGATCACAGATGCAACTACAAATCACACACACTCAAGCTCTACCGGTCCCTGATACGTCCTATTATAATAGTGACCTACTATAATAGTGACCTATGGCTGTGAAGCGTGGACGTTGACTTCCAGGGATGAGAATTCGCTTTTGGTTTTCGAAAGGAAAATCTTGCGACGGATCTTTAGAGCCAAATGTCTTAATGGTGTGGGGAAGATTCACAGCAACGCCGAACTGGACGAGCTGATTCAGGGGGAAAACATAGTGCGGTTCGTGAAGGCGCAACGCTTGCGGTGGCTTGAGCATGCGCAGCGGATGCCTGAAAACAGGAGAATGCGATGGATGAATGATGTCGAGGATGACCTGAGGACCATGCGGATACGAAACTGGAGAGGACTGGCGGAGGATCGTGCACGCTGGAGAGAGATTGTTCGGGAGGCCAACAGGGGCGGCTCGTGGGCTCAGAAACTGGTGGGGCACCAGGGCAATATTTAGGTGCATACCTACCTATTAGGTACTCACTATAGGAACTAAACTCAAACTACCCTTACAGCTAAACTGCTTCATAATTAGTGGTATGCAGCTCTTAGCAAGTCAGGAAACATCGTTCTCCAAAGAGTTCTCTTGAGGAGAGGGAAGATTACTGACCAGTATCCAGGATTACCGACGAGGAGGTGGCTGCAAGGCAATCCCACCTACCCACCCAAATAATTATCTTCAAAATGATAGGAAGAATAAAAGAGAAATTGTGACTGTACGAGTACTATTCAAAGAGTACATTATAAAGGTAGTCAAAAAAATTATATTATTGGAGTTTCTATTACTGGGGTTTTTAAAAATTAGCAATCGCGACCATCTGCTTCCTAGCCGAGTGGTACCTTGAAAACCCCCTCTAAAAATGTCCTCTTATGCCCAGATTGCTTATACGTTTTCTTATCCAATCGTATCAAAACATTTTGAGCGATCACAGAACAGCAAGATTGATTTCAACTAGCTTTTAGAGTTCGTTGGTTAGCTCAAACAAAGCTCGAGTCAACGAAGTCACCATCAGTTTCAGGGATAACAAATAAAACAGTATTCTCAACGGTTGGCTGAGCTACATAATAATATTATGTATGTTACTGTTATTAACGGTTATTAACTTACAGAATGTAGAAATCAACAAATGAGATTCCCTTGGGCGAATAGTGATCCACGTAGTATAGTAGGGTTTTCTGTGGATCCACTTCAGTCTTGACGACTAGCAAAGCGTTCACGCGTTGCACGTGAGATATTAAATTTCAATGTTTAGTTGATTAATATTATGGAGACAATAATTCACTTTTACTATGATGAGTAAATACGAAGCTAAAAACCACCAGTCAATGCATTCAAAATAATATTATAACGTCAGGCAACATTTTGATATCATTCTTATCAAACATGGAAGAAAGCATGGAAGAATGAAACTCCGTTCTCCCTTGACAAGGAACGATTCAACGATCGATTGTTTTCGGCGTTCAACTTGATACGATATTTTGGCCACCGCCCGGAATGGCCCCTATCTCGGAACACAGAGTGCCTTCCCCCACCCCAGGAAGCGCCTATACCTTCAACATTGAGACTGGGGCACTTCTGGTCGATCCGATAATCGACTTTTTTAATCGATAAATCGAAACAAAATGCGACTCAGTGGAAGTGGGTAGTCATGGAGGAAGGGAGATCTCCCTTCTTCCATGGTGGGTAGTAGTAGGTAAGATTTTTTTCTCTTTGTTCTATGTTTTTTCTGTTTTCCTTTGCAAATTTTTGGGTGGGGCGAGGGCCAAGGTGGCCTTATGGACGAGCCGCCACTGGAGGCCAAGGCTCACACTGGGATGTAGCGCCGGAAGAAGAAGAAGAAGAAGCTACCAACTGCATATGCAAAAGGCAATGCAGCTCGACGAATAGAAGTCCTGTGGTATTAAAAGGGCTAGTAGTGAAACCTGTTGTTTTCGTGTTATTCCTGTTCGATTTTTCATCGGAACGTCTTACCGATGGGTTTTACCCGTTACCATCCGTTGAGATTCAGAGTGTGCTGTAATATTCCGTCATCATTGGGATAATGGGAACTCGTATCGTTAGGGATTCGCGACGTAGATTGACAGTCCGACGAATCGTCGAATTTGATTTACCGATTTGAAGGACGATGAGAAATTAAAATGTCATCGTCCTCAGGCCCGGAGTCATTGACTCCAACGGCCTTTTCAAACGGGAGTCTTGCACAACGCAGGCCCCGGCGAAATTCGAGAGAAAGGCGGCCGCCTTTCGGTATAGTGAGCTTATAGTTAGTGAGTGAGTGTGTACGTGTGTGACAGAGATAGTCGGTATCTGAACTATTGTGAGTGAGCGAGTGAGAAAGAGAGGAGTAGGAGGTGCCTATTCATAGGAGGCGCCTCTGTCCACCTTTATAATAGGAATTCTCGGTAGTGCGTTGAACGCGGGGGATATCGCGGTCCGACTTTCTCTCTCGTTCAATGCACCGCCCTTTCGGATATTTTGGACAATTTACACGAGCCACGTGTACATAGGTGTACTTGTGCATAGATTGTCAAAAATAGAATCCTTATTTACAGAAAGAAGGTAATTTCAGATAGGTATTTCATGCTGTAAATTAGGGATGGGTATCGATGAAGAAAACATCGATGTTTGCATTTCGATGTTTTTGTCCTAAAAACATCGATGTTTTTCTTCCTAAAATACATCGATGTTTTCCTCCTAAAATACATCGATGTTTTTCCTCCTTAATTACATCGATGTTTTTCCTCCTAAAATACATCGATTTTTTCCTCCTAAAATACATCGACGTTTTTCCTCCTAAAATACATCGATGTTTTTCCTCCTAAAATACATCGATTTTTTCTCCTAAAATACATACTTAGAAGTGTTTCCTCCTTCAATACATTGATGTTTTTCCTCCTAAAGTACATCGATGTTTTTCCTCCTAAATACATCGATGTTTTTCCTCATAAAATACAACGATGTTTTTCCTCCTAAAATACATCGATGTTTTTCCTCCTAAAATACATCGATGTTTTTCCTCCTAAAATACATCGATGTATTTCCTCCTAAAATACATCGATGTTTTTCCTCCGAAAATGTTCCATAAATCTTTGATATCGTGTCTGAATTTATTTAGAAAATTGACGAGTCGATGTTATCTGACCTAGTTGGCGGCCACCCTCACTTAAACCAAAACAAAATAACTCACAATATTTGACCTCAAACCAGCGCCCTCAATATACAGAAAAATATACAGAGCCTCAATATACAGAGCCCAACGAATAGACACTCCAAACGCCAAATCTTGAAACACACAGGGAAAATAGTTTTTCAAAAAAAACAAAAAAAAAAACTCTCATGATTTTCTCCAATAAAAACTCAAATTTGAACGACTATTTGGAGTTTTTCAAATGATCATGTAGCCATGATTACGTATCTGGAATGACACTATTTGAAAACGTCTTATCAAAATAAATACAATTTGGTCTTGTATTCAGGTTCCGCTAAAACTGATTTATATAGAAAATCTTTTTGAAAAAAAAGAGAGAATTAGGTATTAAAACGTTTGAAATCCTGTGTTTCTGTGAACTTGAATGTCTTTGAAAATGTACTAAAAGACTCAAGATTTGAAACGACCCAATTTCGCACATACTCACCTATTTGCGTGGTGTGGTATAAGTATGTTCTACTTATACCGCACCACGCAAATAGGTGCGTATGTGCGAAATTGGGTCGTTTCAAATCTTGTTTAATATTAATATAGGAACCGAATTATACCTATACCTAGGAACCGAAAATTATATAGGAACCGAAAATTATATAGGAACCGAATTCAAAAGAGCCTCCCTCGAAAACTATATTTTTCTCTGAAGACGAGAAAAGTATTTTAAAACAGAAAACAAAACTTCTAGATCTAACACACAACATATCTAACAAGAGACAGGTTGTATAAAATGACCAAGCTAGTCTTTGTTTGGTGTTTATTTTCTCACGACGTTTCGGCAATGGAACAAAGCCCTATTCATGCGAGGTTACCTACAATTAGATGAGAACAGAATTAATACTTACATGCTATGTCAGGAATAATACTATTTATAAGATACGTTGTGATTGCTACTTACATGTAGAAGTGAAAAGTTTTTACATTAAACTGAAGAACTGTTGTGGAGAAGTAAACAAATGGAGGTGGATCAGTTTGTGGATAATATAAAGATGAAACTAACTAACTGCTATGTGGAAGTGATTCTATGAGGAAGGGGTACATTAGTGTGTGTGGTGGAAGATAAAATCTACTGAGACATGATGACTATGAACAGGAACTTAGAATAATTACTATGAACTATGAAGTGACAACAAAAGCCATTTTTGTATATTATAAGCAAACAATAACAAGAAGAAAAAAAAAAAAAAAAAAAACATGAACCAAAGTTAACAACAAGAAAACAACAGTAACAAGATAATAACAGCAGATTGCAATTGTGAATAAGTAACAACAAGAAAACAACAACAGAAATGAAATGAAGTACAATTATAGATGATTATAGTTATTATAGTGATTATTGTAATTATTATAGTTATGAAAAGATTGATTGCAGATGAAAGTGTTTATGATTAACTGTAATTTGTATAATGATTCTAAGTGGTAGAAGTTATAAAGTGGTGGGGCATGTTGGAATGTTGTGTTGTTGTTGGAATGTTGTTGTGTTAAGGGTTAGTGAGTTTTATTTGATGAGTCTGTGGTATGTTGTAGAAAGTCCTTTGACATCTTTTTTAAAATTTATGTTGTTGTTGTTTTTGTTTTTCAAGATATACGCCATTTCTTTAATTTTTCTTTTTTTGGTCCATTCCCATAGACCTCATAATTACAGTTATCAAAAAACATTGGCCAAGTATCAAACATAGGAACCCAAAGTTAGACTACAAAACATTCTTTGAAATAGTAGATTTTGTACTAGATAGCAATTTCTTAGTATATCAAAACAAGTTTTACAAACAAATATTAGGTGTTCCCATGGGGTCCCCTGTCTCCCCACTAATTGCAGATCTAGTGTTAGACGAAATTTACAGAACAATAATTCCTAAATTCGGTAATAAGATAAGGTGGGTTAATAAATATGTAGACGATTAGTTGAACATATACTTTTAGTGGACACATAAAGTAAGTAGACGGGGTAGCTTAATAGTAGCAAATTAGGTAGGTAGCTGTTAACATTACAGGCGGTCACAAATTATGTCGTCATCGGATCCTAGTGACGTCATAGTACCGATCCCAAAGTCTCCCGCATACCCCTTCGAAAAAAAATCGTCCGTCCGTCAATCACTGTGGACACCAACCAAACGTTAAAACGCCTCCCGAATTTCCATGTTGGACAAAAGCTGATTCAAACAACATAATATGTTGATCATACTATGATTTAGTTATACTGATATGTTGTTCCGAGATACTTTTGTCGTCTGTGGAAAGAACGCAATTACGGATAATTGATGGTAAATACGTACGTATTTAAATAACTATTGCCGATGTAAGTAGGTTAGAATATTTATGAGACCGTCACTGAGCTACTTATATGATCCACTATCTGGAACCTAATCGAACGACCACTCTACATTCTAGATCATATTATTCCAATTATTTCCAATTAGTTATACGTCTGACTTGTATGTTGCAATGACCTTTATGTTACTTACCTAGATGAAGAGTTTTGGAATAAATCACAGCGTTCTTAGATGATTACTGATGTTTTTAAATGCAAATACACTAATCACATAATTGAACTGGGATTTCTACAGAGAAGCACTTGCACGACTTGACTGCGCAAATTACGTTTCAAATCTAACTCAAATCCTTGTTAATCAAAGTGTTATGGGCCTCAGGGGAGGATGTTGAACCCAAATCCAGAGTGGCGATTGTGCAATGCGATTTTGTAAGAGTTATATGGCAGGCAGGTTCTGCTCAGCTCCTGCACGACAGGGAGGGAGTCCGGAAGAATCTTCGGGACGGAGCGAGAGAAAATAGTCAGCGTAGCGGAAGAGAGATAGAAAATAGGAGATATGCGAGGGAGGGAAAGGGATAGAAAGTCGAGGAAGCGAGCAGTAACTGTTACAGACGAGGAACTGCTATCGAGAGTTTCGACACATCCACGGGAGCAAAAGGCGGCTCCGACAGGGAGATGTATAGAGTGAGCGAGAGGAGTGCAGAAAGTGGTGAAGGAAGAAAGTCTTACGGCATCTCGAGGGGGAGACCTGGATCACTACCGGGGTGAACGGCCGGCGTATCTGGGCCGGTGACCTGCAGGAGCTTACTCACCCTCTAAAAACGAAGTAGGGGTTGTCCATAAGGTAGGGATGAGCCATTTGGTAGGGGTGGTCCATAAGGTAGGGATGAACCATTTGGTAGGGGTGGTCCATACGGTAGGGATGTATCGCAGGGTAGGGGATGGTCCCCAGTGGTCTCTGAGTCGGGGTGGGATATGACATTGGAAATATTCAACCGCGCGACGAAAAACATATTGATGAATAATGTATGCGTTACTGAGGACGCCCCATCTCTCGATGTAAATATCACTCTCAAACACCAATCAATTTGTTTATGAAATGCGTTTTTACAATCTGGTTTGTGATGACGAAATGACTATTTTCGTAATAATTGCCCAACTACGTACCGACCACTGAGAATCAAACCAACTACAGTAGAACGTCAATAATCCGGATTGACGTCCAGAAAAAAATAAAAATGCCAAATGCACTGATGCGTAGCTCGTTATCGTAGCTCTATTAAGGAATGTTGGCTCAGCGCTGGTGTGCGGGCGCGAATTTTGAAGTTCAGGTCCTCCCACCCAAAGTTACAGCAACTCTGCAGCCAATGGACCAGGGAGTGATTGTAATTATGAAAAAAATTTACAGGAAGCAGTTTCTTTGTCATCTTATGCTGACAGATAAAAAAAATTGACATTAAAGGTACCTCTGATGCTTGGGATACCTTAACCAAGACTAACGTGCAAAGAGCCTGGAATAAAGTATGGTCTGAAGAACAAAGTGCTGGAGAAGAAGATGGATAATGAAAACGGAGGTGTTAATAAAGTGACAGAAATATGCAGAACAATCCCAGGATTTGAACAATGCGATAAGAATGACGCCAGTGAGTGGTTTACTTTTGATAACAATGATCCTGGATACCACAGGTTGACCGATGAAGAAATGGCTGCTATGGTGTATGAAGAACCAGTTGAATCAAATGAAGAAGTTGAAGATGAAATGGAAGAGGGCCTACACATTCGGAGCCATTTGCGGCAGCAGAACCTTCGTACTGCACAGTTTTTTTCTTAGATCTTTGCGAGGGAAGCGAAAAACAATTTTGTTACTTCAAATATCAGTTTGGTACTTTGAACAATTATTATTATTATTGACTAATTATTATGACTAATGGTCACTTGAATCATTAGTCTCTGTAAAATTCAAATCTGAGAAACATCAATTGGCTGAGGCTTGTCCAGTTAGAATCCATGGATTACAATTTATCCAACCGAAAGTTTCTTCTACTCACGTAATGTAGGTATCATTAATATGTTTGAAGTTGAGAAAATGCGTATTTGGTTTATAGAACTGCGCTTGAATACCATAACCTATAGAAGTGATAACACGTAAGTTGAAGAAACAAAAATTGCAATTTACCAGTGAGAACTCAGAGAGAAGTAGTTTTCGTTCAAAGGTAAAATTTGATCAGAGACACAAACAAATTGGTGTGTGCTGGACTGAATGCCAAAGTCAACGAAAAGTTGAGGGATTGTTTTATGGGGTTTTCCACATTTTGAGAAATTGTACCTTATTATGACCGCCTGTTTCTTGATTATTACTGGGGTCGAAAAACTCTTGATGAATGATTTTTACAAGAAGTTTAGTGCTCTTTCTGGATTTTTGCTAAAGTTTAGAAGATGAGCGAAAAACCGATAAAGTCCGAAAAAATCGCGGTTATTTTGCCCTCCCCCGTAAAGAGCTCGGGGTCCTCGCGTTCGAAAACTAACCCTCTCCCATCCCTATACAACCCCTTAAAGTTTCGCTTAGAGGGAGTTTTATTTAATTTTTCACACCATAAAAAGGGGTACATTAGGAACTGGAGGGTTAACCACCTACAACGCATGAACTGTATCTGCAAGCTAGTGAGCGTTTGACCCAGGAAGTCATTCATCATGTTCCCAAAAATCATCTTTATAAACTGTGAGTAAAACCAACTAAAATTTGGTTAAATAATTTGACGAAAACCGTGGACGTTTTTGAAGCTATTCCGTTAACTTATTTCTACTTCGATGATAAATACAGCTTATGAATGGTCCGCATGGTCCGAATGGTACAGCTGCATGTAGAAATGGAATGGACAGGTTGGAAATCGGTGGACGGTTCCCGGAGGATTTCGAAACTAATAATGTATTTTGGTGAACAAATAACGATATTTATGATTGTATAAAAATACGTTATAATCTAACCGGATTCATAAATGAACTCGTGAGTGTCGTACGACGTCAGGGGTTTTGAATGATTTATTTATCTGGCTCCGATTGAGTCAGCTGACAGAGCCAGATTATGTTTGGAAATACACATTACAAATGGGATGGACGGATAACGTGATCCCTTTGGAACATTCCGACGACGTTACGAAACACTCTGATCGTTTTTCAATGGGGGCGGGGGATTGCGCAAGGTTGTTTTTGAGATGTCGAGAGTTGTTGCACGTGTAGGTAAATAGGTGGATATGTGAATTTTGTAGATAGGGCATTGGCGCAGTCGTCATCCATCGAGTCTTGTACGGAGGACGTGTCATCAGCGGGACGGGACGACGAGGAAGAGCACACTAACTAATTCTTGGGATTTAGGGCTGTGCAAGGTTGTCTGACATCATTTTTCCAGTAGTTCACAATGATTAGTATTCATACACTGATGTGGAAGTGTTACCACGCAGAAGTCCCATGATTTAATTGACGAATTCTCTAACTAGAATCTGAAGGATGATGCTTGGAACTTTCCACAATTGATGGGTGCAACATAGAATTTGACACGTTAAACATCCCAAATCTCAGGAAATGTTATAGAAACGCGTATAGTTTCATGTACGAAGAATCGATTTTGAATCAGAGAATTTTATAAGTCAACCCAGAGCGTCCCTTAGGCCACAAAGTAAGGTTACATGGGATGTGAAGGACGAAGGGAATTTTCTTTTTCAGAATTGTCACCACTGGTAGGAAAAGAGGTCCCTAGCGGTCAAAACAAATCATCAAATGGCTCAGTCCGTTACGAAATGTCGTCACAGCAGTTCGTCCACCAATCGCTCCACCAACCGCAGTGTTTTGGCTGCTCCCGAATTTCTTCTGAGTCAAAAAAGTGGCGCCATACCTATTCACCATCAACCAAATATTCAAAGTCCAATTTTAAGAGAGGAAGATCATGGCATCTGTCTTTTGGGACCGGAAAGGGATATTATTGGTCGATTTTATGCCTGAAGGAACCATCACAAATGCTGCTGCATACTGTGAGACACTCAACGAGTTGGAGAAAAAATCAATGACAAAAGGACTCGTGGTGTGTCACTCCTTCATGACAGCGACTTCATACCACCCTACTCAACTGAACTGGCATCATCGGATTAACATCTTTTAAATAAATTGAAGGAGTTTCGGGGTGGAAAAATTTCATTTAAATAATATTTATAAGAAACGTATTATCATTTCCAAAATGGATATATATATCCATGAATATATTCACTTTTCAATTTTTACCAGATGTCGTAACCATACTTTTGTGGGCTCCGCTCGTACGACCAGCCGTTCGTACGCAATGAAATCTCAAAGGTAGAGCCAATTATTACTCGCCAACATAAATATGAATCAAATGGTGGAACACTGAACCAATGTTTATACTGGCGAATAGCTGATTAGATCATTTGTTTGTTATCGAAATTAATATAATGGTAGGTAGGTACGTATAAAAGTTCATAAATGATGTAAATAAAAATGCGCAGTCAGGCAGCATTTCTGTAAGAGCGAATTTTCGAAGAAATAACTAGTTTTATGTAATATGAGATGTTTGGAGCATCTCATTCAAATATGTACAATCTTAAACTTACTGGGTAATAATAGGTATTCAAGTCTGAAGCTATTCCGTTCCTTCCATCACGCTTGTGATGAATTTGGATTCATCCTATATAAGTGGCTGGCTGCAAAATGGATATCAATCGTTTTTGCGGCTGAGGAGGTTTTTCGACGGGCCAGTTTTTACAACAGAGTTATTTTTGGGGGGATAGTATTTAAAGGGACATAGAAACAGTGCAGACGGAACAGTGAGCTATACAGAAAAGTGTGCAGCGTTTTTCATGTTCAAAGAACTGGACTGGAACAGAAAGTCCAGCAGTAGGTGCAGACCGAAGTATGCGATTTGGCTTGCATCAGAGAGCGAAGCGATCTGGCGTTGCTATGAATGTATAATATTTTCATCAACAGCAGTTGAAAACCTGTAATTAGCTAATCATATCATTTGTCCATTCAGATAATACGCCTCTAATAAGTGATTTCGTCGGATGTTTCAACTGTGCTGCGGAATTATAATGCTCAATTCCTCGTAATCGATTAGCAGTCACTGTAACGTCTTATTGGAACTAATCGAACGTCGCTGGGCGACGCGTCGTCAGAGTTCGTTGCCCAATCAACAATTCATTAATTTTACGAGGAAGTGACCTTGAATGAAGAAAAAAACCCGTGGAAAAATACATACCTTGAGTAAACCCGGGCAAGTCTCTTATTTGGTTGACATAAACAACGTTATTTATAAGAAATCCGACGTTAGCCGACAAGGTCAGAAGGGAACGTGACCGAAAACAACAATTAGGACCGGCAGCTTCTCAATCGACCGCGACGGCTAATTTGACGACGTAAAAAGCGCCTTGTCAAAGCTCATGATGAACAACTAATGGAAGAACAAATTTTTAAAATATATTTATTGCATAAATGCGCTGGGACGACCGACAAGAGATATCTAACTACTGAGCTAACTGAGAGCTGTCTAAAGCTTGTACTAAATCCAGCGGTTGATACAGCGTCGACCCGTGTGCGGACGGCCTTAGGAAGGGCGTCATCTGAGTCAGATGATCTGACTGACAATGCTCCATACTCCATATTCCATACTTGATTTTTTTTTTGTGCCCAATAAATTTCCAGTCTTGGCGAACATTTTGCAATTTATTTCAACCTGACCTCTCCAGAATTCAAAATTCGGTGTCATTTCAAGAAGCGAGCGTCCGTTTCCACCCTGTAGAAAAGAACGAGAAAACTGGCAATGAAAAAAATTGGCACTTTTCAACATGTTCACGATTTTTTCCACCAGTTGGTGCAGTTGTAGTGTCTCTGCCTACACAAGCAGTTCGCTTCCACTTTTTATGAATATACATCATTTTATTTAAGCAGCTATTTTTCTCCCTTGTGGAGGCTGAAATATGTGTATCATCGTAGGAAGAAATGACTACAGCTTTTTCCCTATTGTAATCGTGGAGTTCCCACCAATAATTTCTGCTGGATAAATTTAAACTCAAAAGTGATGCCTACTGCTTGAATCTAGACAACTTGGCGATTTCTCGAACGAGGAAAAACAGTACTGTCTACCTGAGCAAGAAAAGTGTGTAAGTCTGGGATCTATCGTTATATTTTCTGTTTGAAAAATAACTAAGGAAGAATCAGTGTAGATCTGTCTAATGTAGATCTGCTAGCATATCACAAGGTTGCTGTCTGTCCGGATTCATTAAGTACGTTACATACACTATCCAGCCCATACCTTAAAAAGTTCAAGAACTACTTTATTACTACCATAATCAAACAAATATCAACACTCAAGGATATGGGAATAGAAATAATATTTCTATGGGTTAAGTCTCATGTAGTTCTATTATTCAATGAGAAAGTTTTTATCGCGGCGAAGAGGGCATCGCGGGAAGGTCTGCTATTGAATAATCCGATACTAAAGGAAGAATAGTATACTGAAATGAGATCTCACCATCATACGAAGTGGCAAAACCTATATAGTCATGGGGAGCAAGGGACCTTCTATAAAAAATTTAACCCGAAAATCAGCACAGTACCACGGTTCAAACGAATAGATAAACCAAAGCGATTTATACGTATTTTCTGCAGATTGAGAACCAATCACGCCATAAGCCCTGTGTATCTAAACCGTATAAACCGTAGAGAAAATGCTATCTGCGACTGCGGTCATCCGACAGGTAGCTGGGAACACCTAGTGATGCATTGAAATAAAAGTCAAGCTAGCAAGTAATGTAACAAGTCCATTCAATTACGTAACCTTATTACTCATTGAAAATATAGAGGCGTGGAACGGCATGTACATTTTCATAGAAGACGACAATAGGCATAACAGTATAAAAATAAGTTAAGACGATAATTAGATAATAATTAAGATAGAGGCTTAAAAATTACATTGTTAAGCAAATTGTATATTTTGAAAGTTATAATGGTTATTTTGAAATGTGAAATCTATTTGTGTAAATTGATTGATTTAATGCTAATTATGAAGTATGATGGGTACGTAATTATAGATTGACCATGGAATGTTATGGCTGTATGTACCTAATATATGCTAAATGAATATATGCTAAATGAAAAATAAAACAAAAAATAAAAATGGAAGAACTTCTTGAAAATAGATGTTTTACTTAAATGGCTCTTCGGAAAATTGTTTCCCAGTGCTTTTGTCAAAATTCATGTCAACGGTTCTTTCAATTTCAACGGTGGTGCAAGTAAAATTTCATGACAAATGTTCGATTTTGGATACAATTCACATGGCAGACAATGCACCGGTTAAGGTCGCCCATTAAGAACCTTGGCACTAGTTTCAATGTTACGCAGTTTCTTAGAAAAAGGTGTAACTTGAAAAATATCTGGGATTGTTGTGACAGTTCGCGTAAAATCGTTAAGTTGGCACGAATGTGGTAGGGATGGGTTTTTTGAGACCAATGTGGACTGTATGCTGGCTTTATGAGAAAACGTTGACAAAGTCACTAATTTATACGTCTACAGTATCTTGGCACGTGTTATAATGTCAAGTTCTGTAGGTTGTCCAAGTGGTGAGGAAAAACCAATTATTTTCGTAATGTTTCGAGTATGACCCATTTTTTCGTGTCTGTCCATCACAAAACTGTCGTCATCGAGCGGCCGCGGGACATCCAACGACGGGCGAGCACAATGCTCCCACATAGTGTTCCGCCACTATAAATTAAGAGTCGAGTTGGCTCCTAAATTGGTTTCACAATCTCCGAAAGGCGCAGCAAACGTCGGGTTTCACAACCGCCCCAGACCGAACATTTTCTAGAGATCTCACGACAGACCCCCGCAGTGTCCGGTCTAGTTTGTACCGTCAGATCTCTTTGGTGCTACGACATCAACGGCGTCGGCTCAGTTAAAAAGTCTACTCGGACGGAACGCCCAGCGGAAACCCAGTTGTCCGTCCTTAAATCTGTCTTCCAAATTGACTGGTTAGGATCAAATGAGGACATAATATGTATATTATGAGAACATAATATGAATATTATTCACTCTCGAACAACTTGTGGTTTCAGAAACAAATTAGAACTAGAACTACAGTTTTGGTCTTCAAACAACGACCTCATTGAGATCAAGAACTCATCCCTAACTACCAGCTCTGAGTCACAATTGAAAACTTGAAGTCACAACTTATATGCAGATCAAACACAAATCATCGCCAAACACCAGTGAAACAGTTTTTTAAATGTACAACTCCAGAGCTCACAGCAAATTTAACCAGAAAGAAATCGGATTCTGATCAACCAGTCGTGTGTTTTTGAGGCGACGATTAATCAGCAGTTATGTTCAATTATTCTATGACCTCATGAGTTCAAAGATGAATAAAATTGGCCCTACCGTTCGTACTAGTTTTGTATAATATTATGTACAAGGTAGTGCGTCTCAACAGAGATCAAAATTCATTCCACACTGCCATGAGAAGAACGATTTGACAATTTTTATGAATGATGTTGTGTTAGTTGTAATGGATTTATCGATGGTATTTTTCCGACAAGTACCAGTGGTTTCATAATCTAATATTGGGTATGGTATTACACCATTCTTGAGTTGTGAGTATCAGGGAGTGGGTGGTGAATCCGCGCGCGTGGCAGTGTCGCAAGAGGTTGCTCTGACGTCGCCAGAAGCCTTGCTCGCCTCGCTAGCGATAACAACTTGTGCAATTTCTTCTATATGTATTCATTATTCCTTCCTCGAGCAGCCCCAGTTCAAACTGAAAAAAAAAAAAAAAAAAAAAAACGTTCGCGTTCCCCACTTCAAGGTCGGCGCTAAAATGCCGAGACTGCTCGGTAGAAAAATATTTTTGAAGCTTCCCCCGCTCGCGTCGCTGATTCGCAGATCGCCGAATGATCTTCGCCTAGAAATCTCTCTCATTTCCTGTTCTCCAATCCCAATGTCATCCAAAGGTTGATGTTGGCATTGCACCGATTGCAAGGGCATTCGAGGGGCTCCTCAATATATTCCGTCCCACAGTGGCGTCAAAATCGTTCGAATAGAACCGAGGATATTTTATAGGTAGGTAAATTAGATCTACCAATAATTACTGAGTTCATTTTCTTTGTCGTAACTGATTACTTTATATCACTCCTGTTCGCATCAGACCCTCAACGATTGGGATCACGGAAGCCGATCGAGTTAACACTCCACCTCCTGATGGTCTGGAGCATCCCTACCATCCTGAGGAATAACGCCTAATTACTTGAATGTTGGTTGTCCCAAATCACCTCCAGTATCCCTCCAATTTTTATAAGGTTAGTTTTCTAGAGGGCCTTTTTAGGACATTCTGGTAAATCTAGTGCTTGGAATTAGCTTTTGGAATTTTGTTTAGAATGATTAGAAGTACCCTAAAACTTGAATTCAATTTGGACGTGTCGGGTTTATGCTGAAACGACCACCCACAATTCACTGAAAACCCTTACTATTGAACACTTTTTAGTTTTGGTAGGTATTCCTTTATCTTGCGAAGGTCATTCATCTTTTTGTTGATAGGTATTCTCTGGTTTGGGTACGTTAATCCAATGTTGTGAAAGCTGATTTGGTTAGCAGGGGCCTTCGATACGTTAAACGTTGACTTGAGTGAGCTTTCAATGAAAAGTGATGCCTCAATCACACCGAGTAGTAGCGAAATTCCATGTATCTGGAGATACAAAACTTTATTTTTTCACTAGATTTTCACTTGTTGACGAGTGGCGAACAATATGGCACCGAGTGGTCCGACGGGGGTGGGATGCTGCGTGCGCTCTGCGAACCCTCGGAAACCCCTCTTGTCCTGTACATCTCGGGTTTCTGTATGTTCAACTTCAAGCAATGTTTAAAGTAGTGTCGAAGGCCCGGGCATTCCTGCCTTCTGTTGCAACGTGTTACACGTTACGGCCTACAGTAGGCCTAAGTATCTAAACTGAATCGATAACTGAGAAAAAACGAAAATCGATTTTGCTGAACCTGTACCTAGGCTTTCTGAAACGACGGATTCAATTGCACTTACCACCTATTCTTGCAAATCTCACAAATAGTGCCGTGGTCTAGTCAGGTCCCCAGCGCGGTTACCCAGACAATAAATTCCAACTGGCACATGTTCTGCCATTGGGGTGATCTACTGAACTGGCCGTAACGAGTTGGAGGCAGACATATACGCAATATTGACCACGAAGTATATCAAGGTTCGAATTTGGCGCCTTTGCTCTACTTTCCATATGCAAATTTCATAATAAATCCCCTACCTTTGCCATTCGGAACAAACGTGTACAGATACCACGGGACTTACATGACATACACCCGAGAACTCAAGTCGTTTGATCGACAAAACGCGCCATTATTCTGATTTATCCACAAACACCCGCCAAATGATATGAAAAATCCCACAAATTCCACATGACCATGAAAATTATTTGTCATGACTCATAAGAAATTAAGTCCAGGATATTATTTTGAATCATTTCAAGTAGGAAGCGGTTCAGTTTCCACAGTACAAGCCGAAAGCCGGGTAAACTTGATAATTTTTTCATGTTATAAATGAACTTCTATTGAAATAATCGACAGTCATGCAGCATGGCTATAAGAGCCAATTTTCGAATACATAACTGGTCTTATGTCAAATATCTCCATTTTACTTGTTTTCTAATAAATTTTGTCTTATTTTTTCAACGCTCAACACGAGGGTGGAGTCAGAATTGCGGCATGTCATTCCGTTATCGGAGTAAGGCAGATGAACCGTGAAGAACATCTCAATATCTCAAGTAACAACCACGTTTCTTCACCATCAAAGTGCTCCAGTTTCAGAACGGAATAAGATATTGCAATTCTGACTTCACCGTCGTGTTCAGCGTGAAAAAATCTTCAAAGTGACATACACATGTGTCAATTGTCAGACTGTTTCGTTTTTGGATTTTATGGATAATTTTTCCCCCCTTGTCCTAGAGGGACCCAATTCTGTAGTAACTAGATTCCTGTTCATTTACAAAAATTTACCAACTGTTGGTAAATTTTTGTAAATGAACAGGGATCTACCAAACTGTTTGCGTCAGTATTAACAGTGTCAGAGTTACCTCACGTTTTAGTAGGTCTTGCATAACAACTGACATTTCGAAGGTGAACCAGTGCATTTCGCCCTCGCCCAGGCGGAGTTTTGATCATTTATAAGGATGTACAAATTTTGCAATTGGTAGCAGCTTAATTTACAAAAAGTTATTATGTGAGGTGAGAGCGTGGGCGAAAATGAAAAGACATTATCCGGTAGGACTTAAGAGTCGAAACAACCACATTTCAGACGTTGTGACTGACCCGTTTTAGTCATTTTATTTAATGCCTGATTTCGCACATTGATTATAACACGGCATGTAGGTTATGTGTGTATGTGTACATGATTATAACACTGTATCTACAATCAATTCGATCGCTATGAAGATCAAGAGAAACAAATTCAGGAAAATTTGGAGCGTAAAACTTCAAGTCATATCCTGCACCAATATTTTCAAAGCTTCGGCTGTTTTGTCGATTTTATAACACAACATAAAGTTCTGAGAATTCGGGACTTCAAAGACCTCAGGAGACTTCAGACTATCAGGATTAGTGTACTGACAACGTGATAAGTATTAATGGTACCGTAAAATTTCAGTTGTCAAGGTACAATGGATTACATTTATTGTTGTATTCTATATTATACTAAAGCACTTTCATATCTTGGTTGAAGGAAACAATAAATAAAGATAATATTATTGTCAAATAAGCCCCTGGAATAAGCAGTTACTTATGCCTACACAGACCTACCATAATATGCCCACCTTCACACTCTAGATATCCAGAATAAACTCCTTTTCTTACTACACGTTGTGCCCTCTAACGCTACCACCACTCTGGGGCAAGTGCCTTGCAGCACCAATAAATATGGCCGGAGAAAAAAAAAGACTTTCATTGTTTCCACCGGTATGACATCTGAATTTGACGCGGTTGCAACCTCTCACATTCGTACTTCTGAAGAAGCGGACACAGTGGTGCATAATACGGTCTGTTCTTGCAGGCTACGTGTGGAGGCAGATGTGGAAATACGACGATACTTCAACTATTGGTAGAGCGAGGTTTCTCGAACTAGCGATCGACATATTTGAAGCTCATGATTGCTCAAACTGTTGTGATAGAAAATTGCAATATGCAATCGATTCAAACATGATATATCATATATAGGTATACTTACGTGATTGAGTCAACATGTAATAAAAAATTGGTATTACGACGGAAAAAAATATATATAAGGAACTGAGTTGAGCCAATTAATAAGTTGAGATAACGCCTCAATAAAACGTCTGTATCGACAAGGTTTGTCGACTCAAGCTTTTGGCTCAACAACAAACTATTCATTTTAATTCGTTGATCAAAATGTGTCGGTGTAAAGGTGTATGATAATAATATTATCAATATTATTATTATTAATATAGTATGAATCTATATTAAAGGTTTATTTTGTATTAGATTTATTCTTAGGTTATGTTGAAGTAATTTAGGAACATACGTTCGACCACCTCGTACACCCCTGTAGATGTAGTGGATTATAGTGGGCAAATGTAGCATGAATTTCTATATTTAGATTTAAGTATTTGTTTTCACGTGTTTTTTGCGTGCTGAATTCAAATTCGTTGGCATTGGTTCTCTACCGTGCACAGTTTCGGTGATACACAAACTTGCCGAGAGTTGAAATTGGGAAAGGGCTTATGATAATGTCGTCTCTTAAGAAGCAACACAGCCTAACCGACGATTTGGACAAAATGAAGTTAAGGCAGTATCTTAATCAAAATTTCACGCCAGATAGCGTGGCGAAAATCAGCCGCTAAATGCGCAAAAATCACCAAAAAGTTTACATCGCCTAATGTTCTATACAGGTAGGAAACTCTAAAAATATAAATCCTTTCACAGTATAATTCCTCAATCCCCTCCTAGCCAACCAGCCAATATCACCTGGCCCTCGCGAATTTTATGAAAATTACGATTATGAAAATTCTTGTATAATGGAGAAAACTGAATAGAGAAAACCCTTGTTTATCGGCAGCCCTGGCAGGCTCTCAATATTTGACGAGTTCCTATCTGTTGATCACACTTCTGTTTTACCATGGGCGAAGATATAAAGAAGGTTATTACTGAACTCATTATTTTTGGTGCAGAAAAGCATAATTAAAGTGCTGCTAAACAAACCTAGGGGGTATGCAACAGAACTACTATTTCGGGATTCTAAGGTGCTAAGGGTTTACGAGCTGATAGATCGCGCCACAAATATCAAAATCTTTAGAGATTAATGTATGGGAAAGTTGAAAAAAATTGATGGTCCGGGCACAAGAGAAAGCTCTTGCTCGATAACAAGAGTACCCTTTCGCCTCACCAGAATGGGACGATAATGTTATGAGTCATAACTTATGACTATAGAGGCCCTAGGTTATTTAATGTACTACCGCAGCAAACTAGAGAAATACCCACTGTAAATAGGTTCAAGTTGTATATCAAAAGATATTATCTGCTGGAAGAATAGTATTATACTATAATAGTTTTCGTGCAACACATTGAAGATTGAACTGCCATTTTTTTCATTTTATGACGTTGTATAACTCCTCCCCTAAACTCAAGATTTCTTAAAGATGTGAGTAGCATAAGAAGTTTTATATGGCATTTTATTGTAAAAATCGGTAAATATGTGCAATTAAAAAAAATTATATGAAGCTCAGATAATACAGAGAAGGCTCTTGTGTCCGGTGAGCCTGGCGTTGAGTTTTTCGGGTATTGAATCTTCCCCTTATTACGAAATTAAGCCCTCAGCAACAAGGCCTTACGGTAACTGATTTTGACTTGCTTCGTATTCACCTGTTGCTGAGGGTAGGTATGTATTATACCCTAACGTAGTATACTAGTATGTATTTTCACTTAACTCTATCTTCCCATTGATTGCCATCTCAACTGCCTTATGCATTTATGGAGTTGGGATGCCCCACTGTGATGAAGCTCCTACCAGTCGGGAGACTTGAAACGTACTGAATATCATAGGGATTTGAATTGCGACCGTGCAATTTGAAAAAAAGGGCGTGTAGAAGTTCGCGATGCCGCTGTGGATCCCGTTGCGTTCCGGCGTCGTTGGAAGGTTCCGGAGTCGTGAGGGCGGCCCGACCGTGAAAGCCGCCGGAACGTGCGCTACTCCGAGTCCCGTTTTAATAGCGAAATCCCAAGCTTCCCCAGCCCTTCTATTCCACCGGTAGCTCCAGTATCAACTCGAACTATAAAATACCGTAGGCCGCTCTCAAGGCCAAAGCCCTGCGTTTTTCAACGGGGAACGTCAATTTTTAGATAACGGAATTCCTTCGAAGTTGAACACTATAAAACGCGTCGTCGCCAGTTAAGCACGATTGTTGATGAGGTTTCTTTGTAGAGAACCACCAACAAGCTGAGAAAAGAGAGAGAGAGAGATTACTAAAAGTTGACTTGTCTGAACACAAACACCAAAAAAATCCACACTCGTGCAGCATGGCTATAAGAGCGAATTTTCGAAGAAATAACTGGTTTTATGTACTATGTTTTTATTTTGACATTGTTTTGCCAAGTAATACTTCAGTTATTAGATTTTTCAACGCTGATCACGATGGTCAAGTCATAATTGCGACATCTCATGCAGTTATCAGATTAGAGCAGATGAACCGTGAAGAACATCTCAAGTAACAACCACTTTTCTTCATCTTCAAAGTGCTCCAGCGCGCACCGCAATTCTGACTTCGTCGTCGTGTTCACCGTGGAAAAATCTTTAAAATGAGGTGTCACTTGTCACACTGTTTCATTTTTGGAATTTATGGGACATTTTCCCCCCTTAAAATTCTCCTAGACTCCCCTTAGAATGTCCCGACTCTGCCCATCTACGAACTTAGCCTTTCGATTGCCAAGACAGATTTTTAGTGCAAATTTGAACTGTTTATCTCAATTCCATCGAAAGTTATCGTCTGGATGATACATGGCTCTGGTGTCTTTAGGCACTGAATTCAGGATTTAGGTATATTCTTTTCAGAAATCCGAGTTTTAATTTTTGTCCGAGAACAGTAGCTTCCTTTTCTTCGAAAATTCGCTAAAAAGCTTGTTCCAGTCATACAACACGACCTAGGAGATAATGTTCGAAGTAAACGTCTAAAACTGGCAGATATCCCACACAATGTACCGCAGCAGCCCAAATTTGAACACTCCTGCGCCCGACAAACTGTCTCTAATTCAATCGATTAGATAACTTCTCCCTTGATTAGGTTTATTACTTCACGAACTAACCGACCAACTTACCCGGCCATACGAACGTCTATCAATTTCGACAAGTATTGTATAACCGGAACTAAAGGCCAAAACTCGGTATCCAAATAGTATAAAGTTTGATACGCCAATCTGAGTTAATCTAAAATAACTACGAGTACATAAAGAAAATGCGTTAAAAATGTAGTTTTTTACTGGTGTCATGGCCAACCATCCAAATAATAATTACACCAACTGGTTACTAAAATTGAGAATATTGATATTAACTCCAAAAAATATAGAATATAGAAAATTACCTCTAAGGATATTGATATAGAAAATAGATTAATACTACCTCCAAAAATATAGAAAATTTGCCATTGATCAATATAATATATTGATATATTATATCAATATCCAACAACCTGGACAATGTACCAATGCACCGATGTATTGGCATATTTCCTTTATATCCCTGTAGGATTCATCGCGGGAAGGAGAAAATAGAACAACAAAATATCAAACTATAGGTAAATATTTTACTTGTAAAATTTATGATTTAACGAGATTGTTATTAATTTTTGAAAATATGAATCGGGCGTTTTGAATTATTTGTATTTCCTACTACTAAATTGTACCTACACAAGGGTAAACTGCACACAAATGACTACTGTTGTGTTGTCTACTCGATTCGCTCCATTTTATGAATATCTATTATCTCAATATATCGATGTACTCGTATCTAACTGCAATATCGGCATGTCGTTAGTTTTCTGGAAAAATTAAATCGATAGTTTTCTTGAAAAATTAAATCGATATTTTTCATTTGAAATTCATTTCAAGTCCTACCAGGTTTGGGTTTTTCGTTGTTGGTCGGCGTCACTACTTGTCATTTTACCGCAGTCGCCGAATCGCTTGTTCGCAAAATTTTGGAGATTCGCCGTTATCTCACACGGTCAAGATTTTTGTTCCTATTCACCAAAACAATTGCTATAACCTCGAATGAGCAAATCCTCCGAGTTCGCTTTGACTTTCCTCTTAACTCATAGATTGGATAACTGAGCCGCCTATTGTATAAGGGCGACCCCCTTGCCGCAATAAGGCAGCTTGTGCTGCAGGGGGCTGCAACTTGCAACTGCAACCTTCCACTTGCATAAGAAGACGTTGAGAAGTGAGTGCATCGCAATGGTCGTAAAGGGACCAACCGTTCGGAGCCCGCTGTTTCCATCACGGGGATTATGAAAACTGCGGATTACGATATCCAAAGTTCATTTCATTCAAGTTACACTCGTATATCATTTTGACACTAGGAAATTATAAAACAGCGAGCATTTCTCGAACTGAGAAACTCAAAATACGTAGTCAAATGCGTGATTCAAAATGTGCAATTTCTAGAGAAGCCAACAACTCAACAGTTTTGATCTTCACATAAGTATGTTTTATTTTTTTTTCAGATTCAATTTCAATCCCCACTTCAAACATTACCAAGAATCACAGCTGGCGTCCGTCTCCAATTATCAGAAATTAACATTGACTGAGAACTCTGGTAGCCGCCATGTGAACTCCGATTGGGCAGACGATTTGGTGTCAAATAGGGGTTGGGGTTCTCAAGACTTTTGAAAACTTTGAAAGTTTTTTTGCAGTTTGAAAACTTTAAATTTGAGTAGGTAGTATAGTTTATAATACAAATTTGAGTAGAACTCGTTGTTGTGTGCTGTCACTCATTTCTTTCTCTCATGCTTTTGACATTTTATGTCTTTACTTTGCTCCATAAACTCGAAAATGTAACGCGGGAATGAAACGCGGGACATGTAACGGAGTTTCTGATGATTTTCGCTCACAACCGATTCGTTGCTACGGAACTTTATCTTCGCCAGTTATCATCGTACAAAAATCGTTCACCACTCGTTGGATAGCTCTCGATTTACCTAACCATATTACGTTAACCACTGCGGAGTGCGTGGCCGACAAGCTGCGGTATGAGCGTGGTTGTTTAAATAATAATTATTTAAATAATAATTATTGTTTACACACAGGTGATCATTCTCAATAATTTATATTGTCAACACGAATGCAAGCTTCATATAAGTTTCTGGTGGGAGGGGGTGCAAAGACATAAAATGTCCCTCGTGGTTGCGTACTTGTACGAAAGCTGTACCCACCGTTTGTGTTTTTTAGTAGTATTTCATTCATAGCGTTCCAGCGGATAGACCGATTTAAAGGCGGATGTTTCACAAACCTTCCCAGATAAATTCTGCGTCAAATGGTACCAGCCGCCACTTTATAAATTCAGCCAATCTCAATTGTTTACCTTGGCTTTTACGACAGACACTTGATCTGGGAATGATTCGGTCCAAAATATTTAAGCTCGTATATATACGAGTTTAAATATTTATATTTATTGGTATAAAATCCGTTTTAGACCATCCTGAATTCATTGCCAGAAGACACCAAAAATTAGATGTATCACCAAAATGATCTTATAAGTGCTATAGTTAGAGTCATTCTAGATGATATTAAATGTGATCTACGAGTAGATAAGTCTCTTTTTCATTTGTAGGGTGATAG
Source organism: Stenodema calcarata (assembly GCA_963920205.1). NCBI lineage: Eukaryota > Metazoa > Arthropoda > Insecta > Hemiptera > Miridae > Stenodema > Stenodema calcarata. Next base: position 36,546,498 of record OY986049.1, on the reverse strand, counting down.
ATTTACTCGTAGGAAGTGCGTGTGTGTGTTGTCCGGGGCAGTATTCAAAATCGGCTTACAAACAACTGATTTATAGTTTTATTTAAATAATTGTTTACACACAGGTGATCATTCTCAATAATTTATGTTGTCAACACGAATGCAAGCTTCATATAAGTTTCTGATGGGAGGGGGCGCAAAGACATAAAATGTCCCTCGTGGTTGCGTACTTGTACGAAAGCTGTACCCACCGTTTGTGTTTTATGCTTTTATAACTCTGATGATTGATATTTTATTTTAGATTTGAATTCTACGTAAAATTTTATGAAATGGATTTGAAGATACGAAGGTACATTTATTGAATTCCAACAACCAGCACGTGGTATCTTCCACTGTCGGTCGGTTCATTATTTCGGACGTTTGGAGTAGGTTCAACCTCAATGAACTCGGGTTACAACAATATCGTTTAGTGAAAACAAGATATTTGTGGGATGACCGCCAACGCTCGGAACATTGTACTTGGTCGTTTAGCCCAAAACAAGATAATCTGTGTCTATGAACATCGGCAGCACCAGGAGCCCGATTTCATACACGTCAGGATCACTGAACAATAGACGTCTATTCATCTAAATATGTAGACATATCTACAGGCGTAGATGAACTTGCGACGTCTAGACGGCGTCTATCAACGTCTAGACGGCGACCATCGACGTCTAGACGGCGACCATCGACGTCTACACGGCGTCTATCAACGTCTAGACGGCGTCTACCGATTTGTCTATCCATAAACGCCGTCTTTAGACACCGTCTAGACTTCGATAGACGACTAGACGCCATGAGACGTCTAGACGTCGATAGACGCCGTGTAGACGTCGATAGACGAGGTGAGGTCTAGATGTTGATAGACGCACAGCACAACTCATCGCTTTCTTTATGCCAGGTGGCTGTCAGTTTTTCTTCTGTTCTGGTTTCAATTTATTATAGCATTCCTTCAATCTGTTTGTCCTCCAGTGTTTTGATGATACAGTTTTATTGAATAAAAATACTTAATCCTGAAACAGTTGATTATTAGACTTGTTTATTACTATTAAATAAATAACCAGTCACTATAATCCAGCATTTCCTCAAGAGTATTTTTCAACACCTTGTTTTGCGTTTTACGTCCAACTGTTCGTTCACAGTGAGGTCTCGAAAGCGGAACCAGGAAACATCATCAACATGAGCCTGAAAACTTAGGCCAATTCGCCTCCAGAAGAACCCCTGATTCAAAACACAGGGCTTTGTGGTATCAAGTGCCTAGTTCTGAGATACTTTTCGTGACTTCAAGAAGGTAATTTCGAATTTTAGTTAGTTTGTTAATACAATTTGTTTCCAATGCAGGTTAGTAGGTTCAAGTAATAACCAATGAATGATGAAGATCTGGTTACCTATACAAACGGACAGTCAATATTTCACCTTTATTTCGTATACATATGGGACTCAGAACGGTTCTTCTACTATGGAATTCGTTAGGAATTTCTCAAGGTAGTTCCAGGGTCGTAAAACGTTCCTTACACTCATTGAGGCAAGTTTTCTTTCTATGTCTATACAATATTGGACAATATTTTTCGCTGAAGCGAAAAAAAAAAGTAAATAAACATTCTAAGCTCCGGAGTATCTATCAGTATTCGGATGCCAAGAATCTCCGCTACAGTTATGTACACAGGAATTCAGATATGCTGCCAGATTCCATTTGTCCTCATACAGCTTCGTACTTTCGTGGAGTGGAGCTTCATGTTGAGGGATCGTCAGATTAGAAAGCCCCAATTACTCCATCAATTCGTTAACCGGCTGCACATTGAATGCAACTGCGTTAAAGATCCGTTTATTCCACGGATTGTGACAGTTTTGACATGGATTGTCTTAGCGCTGGGGGTCATGACGCTGCCCAGGCCCCGGATCAGCTGAGCTCCAAAAGCTAATTTCTATGCTATTCACACTATGAAGCTGTTATTTGGTATGTAGCCTCCTTAGGACTTACACTTTAAGCATAATAGGCCGAGGATCAGCTGAGTGGTTCCTAAAGCCTATTTCGATGGTATTCACTCTATGAAGCTGTAATTTGATATGTAGCCTCCTTTGACTTTAACTTGACGCTGCCCAGGCTCCGGATCAGCTGAGTGGCTCCTACGGCGATTTGGTATGTAGCCTCCTTAGGTCTTACACTTTAAGCGCATAGGCTACACCTAATTTCTAAAAATTTTGTTACATGGAGACAGCAACGGGCAATTATTATCAGCACTCTTCGGTTGAGTGATGACGCCCCCATTTCTCTTACACAATTCTAAGCAATTAGAAATGTACCTCCATAATGACGCATTGAATTATCCAACTTTTATCGCCATTTTGTTTTACTTGAGGAACAAAACACATAATATTATTTTACATGGTGAAAATGAGACATACCCATATACCGGTGTATCTGCATGTAGTGTAGATACTCAACATCAGTTGATTGTGATTTTTGCAATAAGGATTTCATATAGAAGACAAAAACTGATTATTTATATGAATGCTGCGTAGAAACATCATGACAAATATTCATTGATAATCAACAATGTCAACAGAATTCATAGTGACTCATACATAGGGTGGCCAACTTTTATTCGGAGAAAAGAAGTACTTGTCAAAAAATTATTTAAAAAAAAAAGTATTTCCTTAAAAAAAAGTACGGTCCAAAAGAAAATTGTGAATTCCTCGGTTCATCATCACCACCTCAACATGCGGAAATGAGCAGGATGAGCAGCACCTTATTAGGTACCTACCTACCTAAAATACCTACCTACTCTGCCGTCCTAAGTTAAAACGTCCTATCTACAGTAAAATTTTACTGTAGATAGGACGTTTTAACTTAGGACGGCAGTACTGTTCATCAACAATTTAACTGTAAAACACGAAACATGGTATTTTATCAGTTTCCTTGAATCATTCGGTGTTTTTAATTAAATTTCCAACGTTCAACGGATTGTTCATCCTCAGGCGCCGCGCCGTTGACGACGCCGTTCGGGGGCGCTCTCTCCACTCGCCCACCTCTCACCAGGAGATCACCAGAGAAAGCTGAGGTGACTGAACCCGGAGGGACAGCAGCTACCCCGCCTCGCATCTCCACGCTCCAGTTATCTGATAGCCTACAACGCTGTACTAGTGATGAAAGGGTCGTCGTCGTGGTGGGGAAACTCTTTGACAAACACGTAATATTTTTACCTTTTATCCGCGGTTAGAGCCGTACGGATTCAAGGCGGAAGCTGCTTGAATTACGTGAGGGCACGAAGAAAGAGTTATGCATTTTAGGGGTGGCTGCTGCGTAGTTTTCACTCTTTTTTGAGTTGTTAGAACCAGAAAACCGTACAGAAAACTATTCAGACCTGCGGAATAATCCCAAATTTACCAGCCGCTTATCACATCAACGATTGATCCACAGTTCGATAGATCTGACTCTATCAAGTAGTGGTACATTTCACTTGGTGTCCGGATATAATAATATTATGTCAAATAATATGACATGTCACATTTTGCCATCTTAGTAGGTACATAAAGTTACAACAATATTATTGTACTCATTAGAACATTCAAGTGCTAAGACGGCAAAATGTGACATGTCAAATGTAGTCACTACAATCTAGCGTTTCTACCAGAGTATTCTTGAAGATCTCGTGCGTTGTACGAATTACAGTTCGTTCTCAATAAGGGCTTGAAAATAGAACATCAACAACGCGAGCGTAAACAAACGGTGGAACTTCAGCCAATTTCAGCTCGTTACTTGTTTTGGAAAGGTGGTTGGTAGTCACAACTCAAAATTCAAGATTCAACATTTTTTATTGACAATATTAAACAAAAAATTGAAATAATAGTAACTACGCTTATTTAAATATTCCGTGAGGATTATTTCGGACTGATAACAACTTCTAGGCTTAACAAAACATCAGGCTTAACTCATCTGTTATATTTATCTCGACGTATCCCTTACCTACTTACATCATTTTGTATTCCCAACATCAAAATTATGTTACCGAAGTTGAAAATTGTGACTAAACAACAGTATGAGTGTATAAAGCCTTGTTTACGAGTGCAAGGTATTGCCTGATGATTGACTATCTATTTTCCACATATACGTTTTTGTTTCAACCACGAGGCTTATTATTTCCAATCACTAACCACTGGAATCTTCTCTGTATTGTATAGAATTCTGGTCCGGTCTCTTCACATATCATCGGACGTTCACTTCGATTTTACATTATTGAGGATTAAAGGTTTAAACTCCTATTTTTACCAGTAAAATGGGATATCTACGCATCTTCGTAGAATTCATCAATTAACCCTCTGACGTCATCCATTCCTGCCGGTCCACGTACGTCATATCCTGTGAGGTGTTCTTGCCGGCCACTTGTCTGACGTCATCCACCCCCCTGCCGTTTCACGTACGTCATATCCTGTGAGGTGTTCTTACCAGCCACTTGTCTGACGTCATCCACCCCCTGCCGGTCCACGTACGTCATATCCTGTGAGGTGTTCTTATCAGCCACTTGTCTGACGTCATACACCCCCTGCCGGTTCACGTATGTCATATCCAGTGAGGTGTTCTTACCAGCCACTTGTCTGACGTCATCCACCCCCTGCCGGTCCACGTACGTCATATCCTGTGAGGTGTTCTTGGCGGCACCTGTTTGACGTCATATCTTTTGACGTAGTTGGTCGCTTGTGTTGCGACGTCATATTATCTGAGAGGCCCGTGGATGAGGTGAATTAAGGAGACAAAAAAATTTTCGGGAAGGTAATGGTCAGGTTACTGTAAAAACTAAATGCTTGCATATGAGTCTGCAACATATTGGGACATTTTATGTCTTTGCAGAAACTTATATGAAGCTTGCATTCGTGTTGACAATATAAATTATTGAGAATGATCACCTGTGTGTAAACAGTTATTTAAACAATCACGCTCATACCGCAGCTTGTCGGCCACGCACTCCGCAGTGGTTAACGTAATATGGTTAGGTAAATCGAGAGCTATCCAACGATTTTTGTACGATGATAACTGGCGAAGATAAAGTTCCGTAGCAACGAATCGGTTGTAAGCGAAAATCATCAGAAATTTTCGTGACGATTTCGTGTGACGCTTTTTTTTTTTTTTTTTTTTGTAACATTTTTTGAGTTATGTGCCAGGGTAAAACAAATGGCCCACTGAGGACCAAGTTCCTGGAAACTTGCGCTTCTCGGTGGAGTTCATAACATAATGTGAAATTGAATAAAGATTTAGAAAATAAAATGCAGATCACAGTGTATACAAAATTTAGAGTACCTACACACAAAAAACTTCATAAAATATCTACATGAAAATGGGAATGCGAAAAAATAATTTATAAACAAATATTCAACACACTCTTAAAACTAGACAATTTCGAAAAAGAAAAAAATTGATACCGTTATGGAATAGAGATCTAAAAGCTCATACATAGGAATGTCATCTATAAAATAACTTTGGAAAGGATGATCCGAGAACTATTGTAGTCACGTGTGGTAAGTGAAGTGGATAAATGAATTGATGGATTGAGTGTGGTATATATAATATATATGAATACATATAATATAATACATATTATGAATACAATGTGTCATGATTGAAAATTGAACGGAAATTAAGAGCCTCCCTGAATGTATAAAATAGTTTACGTAATCTTGCTATCGATGCTTCAATATGCTTTTAGTATCGATTATTGTTCCAAAATATTTACAATGTTCATTAAAGGGAAGAACTACAATTACAAGATGTATCACCATTCAGACAAGTATACCTACCTACTCGTATACTTATATACTTGTATAATTCAAAAATTACGAAATTCGGTTTATGGGTGCAGACCAACCCCGCAATGATCCTTGAAAGTTTTCATAACCCTAGGTGTTGTGACCCGTTTATCTCTATCTGAAATGATACTAAAAATATACTACACCTACTGACAAATAATTTGGTGGGTCTGATGCAACAAGACACGCCGCGGTTTCGCAATGTACTTGACAAGGGAAGATAGCGACGAGTAGAGTGTGTGGCTATCACCAAGTGTAACGCTTTTTTTCCTTCTTATATTTTCTAAATGAGCGTGAGAGTTTCGCAACGCCGATAATGATTAACCTATATCAGGAGGGCGTTATTACGGCTGGCAAAAGTGGCCTCGTTGTTCTGAACGGCCGTTTTGAGGGACGTCCCTCAGCGACTGTAGGCTTTTGGATGAGACGTAGCTGAAGCCTGTAGGAAAAACTGTTGAAAATCGACACATTCCTTCCCGTCTGAAAAAACATCGAACCATTAGGTATTTATTGCGGAAATTCGGCGTAAGGACTCCAAATTGGGTTGAGGATGATCCTAGAACATTTTCATACCTTTAATTCAATAGGTCAGGGTGCAAATTAGAGTTGGAGTTTCAGAAATTTAAAATTTATATTATAGTGTTTAGTACGAAGTTGATCAAATTATCGACAACACAAATAATGACAGAAAGGACCATCTATTCACTCGGAGGTGGCCTTTTCGAACGACCTCAATTTTTCACCTCAATCCTGTATTTACTTCGTATAGACTCACAGAAAATTGATCTACGAGAAGACAAAAGGGTGATCTGTTCAACAAATATTAAACGAATCATGTGAATGAATTCGTGCTCTTGGAGTAACGGTAAGACCATTCGTTAGATCCACACTGCATCGTTTTTTATAATACTGGAAACATTTAGGGCGGCTTGGGATAAATTTATAAATAAATTAAACACTATGGTAGAGTTTAGTACAAGATTTGTGTTATTTGTAGCAGTGTGCTCATATCGGTTGTAGGGCGCTATGTGCGGTAAGGCTTGGATTCCTGGGTGCGATATAGATCATTCATTTAACCCTCAAGCGGTCGAGTAGCGGCGATTTGACCGTAAATCAAACCTAGTTCAATTTCAATTGTGTCACACGTATATTTCGTACATTCGTCTCATGATTGACAAGAAAACATTGGAGCGCAAAGAAACATTATTCATTTCTTTATATCACCATCACAATCTAGAATCAGTGTCCTTAATAATAAGTATAGGTAACTTTTTTCATAAGCAAATATATTATAAAGCTATGTGATTTGAATAATTCAATTATTGTATTAAGTAGTTTGTAAAAAAAATAAAAAATAAGAAAATCATCTCACGACCTTGAATTAGGTTTGGAGCCTACTAATCACAGCTCGACTTGGTCAACTTGTGTACTGAACTGAAGATCCCCAAGTAAGTCGTGCTGCCTTGGACAGTACCTTGACGGTATAAAGGCGGTCAAATAGACATGAGACCACTTGAGGGTTACCTTTATTATTATTTTTTATTGCCATACGAATTTGACCACTCAACTTGCATTTCTGTATTATTACCCACATCAAACTACTGTGTGCTTTGTGGGTGAATTCAGTGAGGAGGTTATAAATATATCTACATATCGTCTTCTACAACGTACATACTCGAATGCATTATTCAACGACAAATTTGACAGAAACTGCAAGACTGTATATTTACATTTTGTTGAAAAAGCCTTGTTTTTCCAAAAGGAATGACGTTTGTTGCCCTGAGTAGAGTTAGACATACTGTGGATCACTTCTTCATGCCGGACGGGCACTTGTGTTTTGTTCCTTCTGATAATCTAGTCCGTCCGAACAGAACGTTGTTCGACAGAGTTTCGACTGCTCACCGGAAGTTTGCAAAAAAGTTCACAAAAGCACACGGGTTTCATGACTAAACTTACTTTATATTTTGAACATTTTCTATTCACTTCAGGTTTTTTGCCATTGATTAATTCCAGTTCTCTCAGTATATTATTATCACCGGTTTCGGATAGGAAAGTTTTGACACCTATTCGCGTGTTTGTTCAGAATTTTCTCCCCGCCAAAGGAAGACTTTGACTTGATAATACGAGGGTGTGAAGTTCTATTTTGAAACGCTATAAGAGCTGGGCGGACTGCGAGAGATCTAAATCAGGATCCAGGAAGTCAACTACAGCCCTCGCCCATCTCTTTCAAACCTCTTGTTAACCAGTCTTAAAAAACGACAAACTTCAACAACAAAATGCCTTCTTTAACAACTCCTGCGGTTGTTGTTCGACGTCGTTCTTTAAGGACTTAATTTTGTCCCTAACATCCACAACACAAGCATCAAATCCATCTTCCCGACCGGTTGATGAGAGTCAAGTTAAAAACTAATCCAGTCGACTTGAAAAAAAAAACAAAAAAAACAAAAAAAAAAAAAAAAAAAACTAAAAGTGAATCGAGATTTGAAATGAGAACTGGGTGAAATCTCGAGAAGAAATCAGCACGACCGATCAAATTTCAAGTTGTGACCGGATTCATTTAGCAATTTGCCAAATCAACAGGTTATGCGGTTGGAGAGGTAACTGTAGGCTAAGCAGGAGTGAAAGTTTGGCTGAAAGTGTGTTGTTACAAAATCAATAGAAATATTTATTTGGATGGAGGGACACATTTTTACCAGGTATTTGGGGTGAATGACTGTAGCTGTATGATATTGTGAATTGTTGGTTTATTATCTTCGATTTATGATCATTCGAATAATATTTTGTTCATTATTCTATTTGTTCGAATATTTATAGGACAGTGATCTAGGTGTTCTGTCCAGAACATAATAAACCGTTGTCCAAGTATTTGCAGTGTTTTGGATTTCAATTACCATAAGTATGTAGATACTCGTATTTGTTGTGTGATGTTTTGTGATATATTAAAATACTATAGGTAGTATACTAGCGAACGCCTACCACCGTGAACTCGTTACTACCCGTCTGGTTTGTGAATTATGGACACAAATAAAATATTGATTTCTGGTGTTCACTTCATCTTCGAACTGATAACTAACTCGGTAATAGCCGCTTTGACTTCATATTCCTCCAGAGGATGCGTGAATTCTACTTCTATAACTACAATTAAACCTAAAACTGACATTATGGCTTGAAAAAAATAAATAAATAAAATGCATTGCCGTTGAGGGTGTCTAGCCGCCAGTGGTTTGTGTTCATAATGATACGTTAAATAAAATTTATTTATTTTTTAAAATTCTATAAAAATTTAATTTTATTGTAGAATGAAATTTGGGGGACACACCCAGACCCCTGGATTATTACAGTTTAGATCAAGGATCAAAGCAAGGAAACGTGGAACATGTTTTCGAATAGGTACTCGTACATAATAACAGAGGAAACGTAGTAGTACAAGAACACTTGACACCCACAATGACTTGACACTCACAAGTGAACAACCCCTGTTGGAGAAGACGGTATCTAGCTATCAAGACGATACTGTTGGTTTTACATACATGAATCATACATGCCAGACTCTCCCCTTTTGGATTATACTAAACTATACCTAATACTAACACCTGATGCTCTTATAGTATCAGGTATTTGGCCCCGAGAGGTGGCCCATACACAGACTGCCACGTGACATGACTTATACTGTATAAATTATATACAATGGAGATACGATGAAGTTCTCGCGCATGCGCAGTGTCGGTCATCCGGGTGGAAGAAAAGCCCGTGGGGTATGTAAACCCTATCGGAGAGACTGGGATCAAAGTCCCAGTCATCAGGGAGTCACCAGTTAGTTGATTATCTAAGAAAACACGCACCCCGTATAAATCATTTTGTGCGAGCAGCGGCAGTTCGAGAACAATAAGAAAAGGGCTGAAGTCATAAACCATGCCTATTTTCCATTAGAGTTCCAAACAAACAGGACAGAAATCCCGGACGGACAGGGCTCCAAACCGAATCACTCCCTTAAAAACGTGTTCCATGTTAAAAATCGTCTCGTCTCACCCCCACCGCTTTATTCCATCCAAAGTGGGCTGATGGATTGGAATGCAATAGCGAACTGAGAGGCGGTCCTAATAATAGCGAGAGACGTACCAACGGCCGCGTTCATTCGACGTTTCATTTCCTTTATCCACGTTGACCAAGTCGCCTCATTTTGGCCATCGCTCTCCGACCGTTCACCTATTTTGGGCTTCTCTCCCGTCTTTGCTGCCTTTATGAGTAACGCGACCGAGTGATTTCATCTCATCGCACCGCCACTGAGCTCCACGAATATCATTTAAAATCGTTACCGAAGTTATTCTTAGAGGTCGCTAACTCGGGAGGGCCCTACTTGGATCTCGAAAAAGAAAATTACGGTTAGTTATTTGTGAATACTTTGCGCGCTGCTTCGTATTTGTTCAACGGCATAGAACACGGATTGGGGGATGTGGGGAACCACTATAAAATAGAATTAAAACAATTCCCAAGACAGGACAACTATCCCTTCACACGGTCATTGCCTTTGTAAGGGAGGACGGTAGGGAGAGGGATTCCCTGTATAACATCGACCAGCCATAAACAACTATGGCACTCTGGTAGAAGCTCTTGGTGCAACCTTACTGATATTCAAGCCTACTCATTCAACCCAAAAATCTTTCCTAAAAGTTAGCCTAGTTTATCAAACTCAGCTCTCTCTAAAATTGGTCAGTTTTTGGTCAGCCTTTCCTCTCATACAAATTAGTGAACGGTGTGTGCAAACACACGTATCTGATAATAACCGCCCACTTATTTTGCATCCTCTCTCTTTACCTCTCCTCTATATAACAAGGAGTGCAGACATCAATATCTGTTAACACTAACAAGCCTTGTTATATAGCACCTTTTCCAACGATCTGGAGTGCGGAGGAGCCACCTTCGGTAACACAGATCATTTCTTTTACCAACTTCTCCTATGTGTAACAAGGCGTGCGGATGTACCCATCTAGTAACACTTGATAAAAATTTCCTTTACCTAAGATCTGGAGTGTGGGGCCTAAAACCCTCGGTAACGCAGAACTTCCTTCACGCTATCTCAAAACCTTCCTCAATTTACTGAACCAAACAATTTAGCTAGTACCTTCCTCCTTGGAAGGAAAATTTTCAATAATGAGGTACCATGCTGCATCACAGAAACTGGTCCTCACAGGGGAGATTTCCGAAAACCAGCAGGGTCCCTCCTTGAGATTTCAATAGGTACGTTTGGAATCAACAATAATATTTCAATATGGTTCATACTTGTATGCGTATTCGCTGGGTGAAGTCGAGGATGGGGTGATTTCGCCTATTTTTCTAGAAATTGATGAAAATCCAACTAAGGTATTTCCGAGAGGACTTCTATGGGGTTGAAGTGAGTAAGTAACCTATTGAATAATGATCAAATTTGATGAATATGACCGCCATTTTGGAAATTTTTTAAATACAGCAGAAGTCCCTCGTTGAGGACAACATTACGGTTCGGAATCATCAATAGTAGATTAATGTGGTTCATAAGCGTATTTTCTGGGCAAAGTTGATGACAGGGGCGTTTTCTCATACTCTTCTACAAATATGATGAAAATTCATTTAAAGTCCCTCGTAGAGGACTTCCATACGGTTTGGAACCAGTAATCTATTCAATAGTGATTTTGTTTTCTCTTTTGGTTTATTATGTTCAATAATGAACCATTGGAATTGTCCAAAGAAAAAAATTTGTTTAACCGCATTTTCACCCCGAACCAACTGGCCAAAGCTGAAGAAAACGGCGGTGCCATCTAATTTTCTGAAGGTGTGGCAAACGGGTAATATTTTGATTATGAGTACGTATACAAATTAAACCGCTCATTTATATTTTTATTATATTATAAATGAGCGGTTTAATTTAATAATCAAAATATTGCCCGTTTTCATTAGATGGAACCGCCGTTTTCTTCAGCTTCGGACAGTTGGTTCGGGGTGAAAAAGAGAAAAAAAGATCACTATTGAATAGATTACTGGTTCCAAACCGTATGGAAGTCCTCTACGAGGGACTTTCAATGAATTTTCATCATATTTGTAGAAGAGTACTGAATCAACTTGCCCAGAAAATACGCTTATATACTCGTACATACCTACGCTTAAATATATACGCTTAAATAAGAATTGCCCGTTGGGACTAAACGATGCGCTACCGCCACGACTCCCCTGAACTTCGTTCCGGCCGTTGAGTTTCCGGATCGGAATTTTTCTCAATAAAACCGAAATCGAGAACGTTGATAGCGGTTAGGTGACGACGAAGGGGCAGTTGGCGTTCCCACGGGCGATAGGAACGGGAGCTGAGGTCAAAACGTCCATTTCCGGCCAACGCACCGCTACCGGCAGTTTTCAACTGCGAAAAGCCGCGAAACCGTAGCGCCCGTTCTCACGACCTCCTTCCGATTGATAAGGGAGTTTGTCAGTAGGTAAATGACACATTAAAATTCCACGAGTTTCTTTTTATAACAAACTGTATGCGGCGTTAAGTTTTACTCATCAATAATTTAGATAAAATCGTCCTTCAGACTGAATATACATTCTGTACAACCAACAGTCAACTTTGAAACCGCTTTTGCACATTTCCAACTGTATAATTCTCAACCTTGTGTCTTACTTTGAAAACGCTTGGATCCAAACGAAACCGCGTTACAAAAAGTTCACAAGATTGAATAAGCCTTCCAATAATCCAATGTGACCAGGTAGTTGCGAAGAAAATCCAAATTTTCGAAATTATTCGTCGTTTTTACATGTATATGTCAGTCCAAAATTTGCGTGATACTCTTACAAAAATGCGTAATTTATTGATGCGATTCCCGTCGTGGGGGAGACTTGAAATTTTGCATGTAGCCTCCTTAGGACTTACACTTACAGCTCGTGCCATTCATGAGTGGCTCATAAGCTAATTTCTATAGTATTCACTCTATGAAGCTTAATTTGGTGTGTAGCTTCTTAGGACTTACACTTTGAGCAGCTGAGAGGCTCTTAAAGCTAATTTCTATATAAATAATATTTTGCCAGTGCACTTTACTTCTATCCCCGACTTGAATCATCTATCACTCTAGACACATTACTTAATTTCTCCCTTACTGAGAAAAACATACAATCATATCAATGATCAAATGTTTTTCCCATTAAGGGAAAAATTAAATAATAAGGCTACGGTTACTATGGATGCGTGTTCTGATGAAAATATGTTCTGACGAGTTCTGACGAATTCGCATGAACGAACAAACGCCTGCTTTCCTATGGGTAATTATTGGCCCCTAAAAACTCCCCAAAGTCCCCTTTAGCCTGGCCCGATTGTGCCCATTTACGAACTTAGCCTTTCGATTGCCAAGGCACTTTTTCAAGGTTTTATTTCAATTCCATCTAGATATTTTGGAAGTAAATTCAGGATGGTCTGAAACAGATTTTGGCGTAAAAAATTTCGGAAATTCGTGTTTAAACAATTTGGGACCGAGAAAAATAGCTTCCTTTTCTTCGAAAATTCGCTAAAACTCGGTTTCTCTTCGAATGGATTTACTTTTTTTTAAGTAACAAGGCCCACACAATTGATAGTTGTCTAGGAAAAAAGTCGAGAAAAGGTGATTTTGAATCGAATTGAGGTATTAATGTAATTCTTTAAATTGCAGCGGAGAAAACCCGTAAAAGACCCTGGTATAGACGTATTTCTGTGGTGGAAAAATTACTACGGTATTCCTTCGTTGGAAACCAATGGAAAATCGAAAAATCGAAGATAATAAACCAAAACGAGTGTGGTGCCTGCTTGTTAAGATTCTCCATAAAGACCACGAGTGTTAGTATTTTAAGTAAATAACTAGTGTACTTGTTGAAGTACATTTGTGTAACTAGTTGTTACCTACATCAAAGAGTTGTAATTAGCCGAATTATTATTCAACTGTTCACATCTCGAACGCAATACCACCATTCCGATCGATTACTCGCGCTCGAGATGTAACTGACATAATGTTCTACCTAATCATATTATGCGCATTTCCATCTCCCTGTCGGTTTCTACCCAGTTCATTGGACTTTGTGAGAGACTGAGTTATCCAATACAGCTCCATCTTTTCAATTCTATTGAACGAGGAAAATGGGTTCTTAACTTATTAGCGCCGCGGACGGGGGAGATCTGAAGATTGTTAGCTAATCTTTTTTCTTTTCGTCGAGTTATGGTTTTTCGGAGCTCTCTCTTTCTCTCTGAACGGGTGTGAACGTCCCTTGTATTTTGTTACTTGAGTATCACATTGTTGCGTCGAGCTTTTCTCTGCTTCGTAAAACTCCCTTCTAGAGCCGCTGCCTTACGAAATCCTCCTCTCTCGCTCTCCTTTCCCTCCGAGGGGTAAAGGGAGAAATGTTTTCCTTACGAAATGTCGAGGAAGTAGCTGTGGACAAAGAGGTCGATCCAACGGAGTTTCGCGGGGCTTTCGGAGCGCGCGAGCGCGGCGTCTTGACGCTGACGTCGGCGTTACGCAAAAGGGCGTTCACCTTCACGTTCGAGCGTCTCGTCGCTTTTCATCCCATTTCTTCCGAGTGGGGACACGCAGCGGCTCAATCTGAATTTGTTTATGGGTCGTCGGGTGACAGCGCGGGCGCGAAACGTACAAATCGCGGAATTGGAGCGCTCCGTCATGCGCCAAACATCAGCGACGGAGAGGAGAGCGGAATCGTCGATCTAGACCTCGGAATTACTGCCAATTACTCTCTGATTTATTTATTTATTTTATTTATTTACAAGATTTAACGAGCAGAAGACCAATTTACAAGAAAAAAATATATGTGTAAGTATGTAAGTAATAAAAAAAGAAAAATAATTATATCCAAGGGTAGGTATTTCAAAGGGGTGCGTAGCAAAATTATAAATAATACTGTAGGTAGGAAATGATTGAAATTAATATGAGTAAAATATAATCATCGCAGATCATCAAGGGGGTTCACAGCCGCCAGTATCCTGCGTCGGAAGGGTAGAAGGGCTGAACAAAACAGTTCCACATCCAATTGACTGAATTCTCTCTGCATCCGAATCATTGGAGAATTCAGTAAGTATTTAGTGGCAGAAGTGGCTACATAGAATGTGGGTGTAATGCGGGTTGGACACGGAGGAACGTAGAACACAAGAGCTTTGAGCAAGTGAGGAACGTCAATCATGTTATGGTCCAGCTATACAGGAACAGTGCATCCATGAGCCTCCTACAGCTCTCCAGAAGGGAGTTCCAGATTTGAATGCAAAGAAATGTAGGAATCTGATACTGTTTATACAATGTAACCCTATCAGTGCTTACATCATTTTATGTTGGACTATTCGGCCAGCCTAGTGCTCGGAATGAAACGTTGATTCACCAATATTGAATCGATGTCTCGCCTTCCATTTGTAGAATTGCAATATTCAACTGAAACCCTTAAAGGGCAATAATTGCAATACCTCTGCATATTAATATTGCTTAATATTGCAATAATTCTGATACCAGTGTAGAGTGGAACCCAAGTTTTATATTCAAAAACACAGAGACACGAAATTATTGGTGTCTGGAGGAAAACCAACTACTATGCTCCCATTAATATTGTTGTGGGGACCATAATATGGAACCATAATAGAGAGTTCCTATGGATAAGTCATAGAAGATAGGTTCTAACTTATCTCAACTGCGCATGCGCGTCGGCTGAGTTTGAACTTATAGCGTTAAGTTCGATCTATCTGGCCTCATACATAAGGCACCTTATCTCCCCTGGCACAAACTTATGAATCGTCTTTTACCTTACTCCGAATTTACTTTGATTGTGACGTGAAATGGTCGACATTAATTACGTCACCGTGAGGCTTTGCAAGCTAATATTTGTTTTTTCTCGTTTGAAGAGAATATTGAACAAGCCATTGTTGAAATCGCTTTATTAAGCATTAGCACAATCTGTACTTTTGTAAGCCGTCCTGTCGGGTGACTCAGAAGATGTTAATTAGAATAATAATTAATAATAATAATAACATTCGTAGCTCACGCAGACCCAATCTTCACTACATAAAGGTCCTGAACTTTTCTAAATTACTGGAGCTAATATTTCTAAACAATATCAAGCAAATATTTAAGCAACAAAATTTCTCCCACCCGAAGCATAAAATTCTAACTGGACTTCAAATCAATAAATGTTTGTCTCTGCCTATGTTCACTACTGATGCAATCCGGAACACATACTGTTAAAAAGGTACTGTTTCATACAATCGATTCCCGACCACTATAAAGGAAAAAATCCTGCAAAATTCTGCAGAATGCGGTTCGGATCTATTCTAATTATTTCATCAATATGTCATGATAAGTTATATACCTTCTTACCTTATGTATATACTTATATTGTTGTATTATTACCTATTTGAATGTGTAACCTCGTTCGACGAGTAAACTGTAATGTATAAAAAAGGAATTTAAAACAGTACCAATTAGTGCCTAATTTTGTCGGATATCAATATGTAAGCACGTGGCTCGTTGACGGCTCATCTCCCTACCACGAGCTCTGTCCATATAAGGGATTATTTTCAATGCCTAATATTTGTTTGTTTGTTTAATGTAAAATTTATGGATTTCGGAAATAAGGTACATTTCATTCATGCCTTTCCCGCAGTGGGGAGTGTGATCTGGAGTTGAGAGGGCAGTGCAGAGGAAGGAGACTGCGGAGAAGAGAGTTTTTTCTCCTCGTTCCGGTATGCGAGTTCCTGTTCCAAGTTAGGCCTCTGCAGTTATTATTAGACGGCGGCGAGAGCTCGATCCTCCCTCAGTAGCTGCCGTCTTGGAATAATCCACAGGCTCGACCGCATAAATTATCATTTTGGTGCGTTCAAAATGGCGTGATGTGATTTTCTGGTTCTACGTATCTTGAAACGTAACACACCGCACAAAAAGGTAATTTTTCGTCGAATCCAATGGTTTATTATTGAAAGGAATAAACCCTGAGGAGGTTCCGGATTCCGACGATTGTAAATAGGCGAAATCGTGTCTTCTAAGTGATGAAATCCCACGCACTCTTTCCATTAATTTGTTGGTCAAACTAGAGGGGATTTTGAACTGGAAATGGAAACACAGTTGTTTATAACTAAACTGGGTCAAAAATGACTTGAGCGCTTTATGAACAGGAATTTGCGATTTAGGTCTCCGTATTCCGGTACTTCCCACGTATCTGATTGTTGGAACACAGGTTTCGATACAACGGTTATGGATGTACCAGGCAATATAACGATATTAGCCTTATTCGACTAATATTAACATCCAAGGATTGGTTACTTTTCAAGTGCACCCCATCGACCGCTGGCTTCTTCAGGGTTGATTATCACCTCAGTCTAAATAATAACCACTACTTCCGCCATCGTCACCCCAATTTCCTTACTTCTACGTCGTACATTATTAGTTCTCATCGTCTATATAGGACTGCGAATCCTGAAGGTGCCAGTATCCTTTTGGACTTTCAACGCCACCTGATTTCTGCAGGTCTGCACGCCTGCACTATTGCCTATTTAGAGACCCTCACGTTAAGGGCACCAACTCTATTTATTGTGGTGCTGGCTAGTATAACGAGAGGTTGTCTTAAAGGAAGGGAATCCAGTCGATTATGCCAAAAAAGCGCACATACAGATATTTGCGAAGAAAGCGCACAGGGGGCAATGTGACAGTTTAGGGTAGGGGTTACGTTACCAGGAAATGAATACTTGGAGCTGGTTGGAGGTGAGTCATCACGCAATACAATAGCTGAGGTTCATTCCTGACCATCCACCACAGTTCACCCCTATACTCAAGCTGATTTTAAACACGCCTAAATGATTAAAACTATTTAGTAATTAATCATTTAGCCAGTCCACAGCCTGGATA
The DNA here is from genome assembly GCA_963920205.1 of Stenodema calcarata. NCBI lineage: Eukaryota > Metazoa > Arthropoda > Insecta > Hemiptera > Miridae > Stenodema > Stenodema calcarata. The sequence continues at coordinate 36,528,793 of OY986049.1, read as the reverse complement.
AAGTGTGATGGGAATCAGAAACTAATGAATTCAACTTTTATTTTCTGTGTGCGTAACACTCCATATTTCTAAGAAGATAGGGGCGTAACTCCAAAAGGGTTGACTGTGCGCTTTCTTCGCAGTGCGCTTTTTTCGCGACACCATCCAGTCGGGAGTTCATGAGCGGCTAGAGTTCCTCAATTTTGCCGATGATACACGGACGCCCAAGACCCGGCCTTTTAATCATCAGAATAATTAATCTGAAGAAGAACAATATGAAATGCGGATCAATTTGCGATGTCAGGACCTTTGCGATCTACACTCGGATGAGGGATAAGATCAGAAAACACGATCACTTCACATACGAAAAACGAACGATATAATTAAATTAGGAGAAAATTTATCTCCTCACTATAAATCTCAACAGGTTAGATGAACAAAATCAGCAGGGTTTTACTCCATCAGTAGGTACTACCAACATTACAGCAACCATAGAACTGAACACATAATCATAATTATTGACAGATCGTACTCACAGATCATGGTCGAAGATCATTAATTTAATATATGCATACATACTGATCATTACAAATTCATGAGAATACAATTAACATTATAATAACAGAACATTTGGGAACCGTCTTCCGCATGGATGCTACTGAGCACCGGACCAGATCAGAACTCTTGGGAACACGTAATAACCACATAAACCACGTAAACCAACTAATGCAACGCTAATTTAACGATAAATCCAAACGGATCAACATTAGACATTTTCAGGACACGTCATTTCAGACGTGTAGGTCCAAATTGGGGAGAACGGTCTTGAAGAATTACTCGCAATACTCCAACACAAAACTAATTTTCTCGCCAATTATACACCCATTAAAAACTTGGTAAACAACCTGAAATACGTGATCAGTATTATTGATTATACCAAAAAATTTGAAACAAGTTGGTACCTACACAAGTTGGTAAAACGCTCAAATTACTGAAAGGAACCCATAGTTACGTCAACTAAATTAGAGAAAACCACTTCTATTGATTCAGAAGGGCGAAATGACAGCGTTTGTTTTTTCAAGTCATATCTATTGCTGTAGATCTGTATTGCTGTCACTGATCTGTACATGCAATATAGATTTCACCACATTACACCAATCATTTCGTTAAGTTATGGAACTCCTCACTACCCTTCGTCGAAAACGTTATTCACAAGCCACCAAGACGCCTGAAGGACCAGTGAACCTCGTTCTGATTTTATTCTCGAACGAATTGGAACGTTAGGGAAGTTACTCGAGAGACTCTTCCTGATCCCGTCGCTTCAAAACATTCTGATGCCAAACGTATTCGGTCGATACTGCGGTAACGACGTTGCACGAACTACGCATTGAATCATATGAGCGACTACGATCGAATTCAATCGCAACGTTTACGAAATGCTCAACAGTTTCAAAGAGATTGGTCATCTCCGAGATAACAGAGATACCTTGGTAAATGTACCGAGTCGGCGATTCATCGATCCACTGGCCTACTGCAGTGACAATGAGACGCGGCGAAGGATAACAGTTTACTGTGGCTTTGACCCAGATATCTCGTCACAGAGCGAGAAGGTTAAACTACCTGCCAACCATAGACTTGAATACTTACAACAAGGACCCAGAGCTACATTATTAAACCTCAGTAATAAAGGGGTTTCGTTCGGCTTGGAATTGACTCAATTGACATTCGATTCCCAATTCTCATTCGCGATCGAAGAGATGGCTCGGGTAGCGTTTATACTCGCAGTTGCGAAATTCGTCGCCACGTGGTAGCACAGTCGACAGTACCTACTACGTTCTTAACTTTCTGGTCTAAAAGGTTGTTTGACCTCTGGTTTCTTCAATATGCATCAGCCACGGATATGAGATTTTCATTCATTTCACACTATTTGTGCCACAAAACTTTCAAAATATATGGCCTCACAACTAAATCTTAATTTCAACGAAAAAGATACCTAATAGCTAGATAGGTAATGTTAGTTCCACTAGTTAACTTCCTAATCCCAGAAATATATTTTAAACTAATTTTTTTCGTGTATCTACCGTGCTCCATCCGATCGGTATCATTTGTAATGTTATTAATTGAAATTACAGATCATTTTATGATAGATCATCCTCAGCCCGAGCCAAAGTGATTTCAAAGTGTTCGGTAAAGGAATAGGTACTAAGCTGGAATTATTGGTCTTCAGCTTAATGCGCTGGTTAGGTATTAATAATGATTATAGATAACAAGATATGAGTGGATTGTATTTCTAGGTGTGATAAAATCATACGAATTGAGAATAAATGAGGAAAGGGACTCACTGAAACTGAGCGTCATACTTAGCGTTCTCAGACCAGGGGTCGGTGGTGCGCTGCTGATGCACTTCAGACATGGGGAGATAATTATCACAATCCGTATCTATTGAAGTTATTGTAAGATGGTTCCGGTGGTCATTTAAAATGTTAAAGTTGAATAATTCTTGACGCGCCGCTACAAGGGTTCGGACGTGAGACAGTCAAATTTTCGACTTGAACTGAATTTTTGTGTGGCTGAGGAGAGGGGCCTCCAGAAGCGGCTCATTATTTCAAAAACTGCTGCTTAAGCCTCAATTGAGGCCGGTAGTAGAGGGAGCGTACCCCTTTGGTTCCTACACAACGTTTTCAGTTAATTAGGTACCTACCTAAACTAAAATTATTTTTTTAAAACCTTATAAAATTAAAATTTGCTGTTATGAGGGAATGTTGTACATTTTACTCAACTGCTAAATTGTTACACTGCTGTGTGATCATATCACAGAAAGCGCTCCTCCAGTCGCTACTGAGGTCCGTTTGATTGAAGATCGGCCATTGGGTAAAGGTTGTGCAGCCGACTGACTGTAAGGAAACTTTTAAACTGCGTAGAAGGTGAATATTGACCTTGCGGATGCGACCCAGAAGACTGCGAAGGGAGCCTGAGGTGACACAACCTGCTGGCAACTATCAGCAGGCGAATCGGAGGTCCCTCAGCGTGAGAATCTTCAAGGGCGAAAGGCTTCAGAGATGAATGTGACGCGCGATGCTTCCTCTCAACGTTCCCAATGGCTTCCATCAGGTGCCGCTGTTTCAACAATCAACTGATTCCATCTCTGCATTTTCGTTCTATCGGAAGTCATTTACGTGTTTTTGGTTCACCATTTGCAATAATGACATGGGAATTAACACGAAAAAATGTGGTTAAATTCCCCAAAATTGCCCTTCAGAGGTGCACTAACGGGATTTACGTTAACATCCAATGATATGTATATCGGTTTTTGGCCATTTTTCTTGTATTTTCTGAACGAAAATATCACATTTTATCGACGGAATACTAAAATTTCAGCGGTAAATGAATATTTTGCCCTCTACGAGCCTAAGAGCGGAATTCATAGTCGTCCCTCAAAGCTGAGGACCATCCAACATGCTCGAGGGTGGATGCACCCTTAACGGTATTCATAATGGCATAGCCAAGGGTACCCTCAAGGGGACATCCCAAACCCTCAACCTATTCATAGTGCTCAGTTCGCAAGGGTACCCTTGAGGGATCAGAGAGAGAGAGAGAGAGAAAAAAACCATGCTTTTAATACATAATAACATACTTGACAATGATACAATGCAAGGAGCCATGTAATAAGCTTGGTCCATTGGGACCATCAGATAAGTTCGCCCGCTTTCACATTTTGAGAGCCTGCCATAAAAATGCCCACACATACCACTACATAAATTATCAATTAAAAGTTCAATTACAATTACATTATATTAATTACAAAGCCCACTACTACCTTCTATAGTATCCAATAATATCACATATTTCTACTATTACACTTAGACAAAAATAAAAGTTAACAGAACAACATTTTAAGCTGCTGAGCTCAAAAAAACCAACAACTTTACCTGTCCAAACCATATTCATTATTTGTTTTTGTTCTCAGCTGCCAAGCTACAGTATTTTACAACGTTCGGGTCACCCACTTTAATCATGCTCAAATACTCACCCCATTCCAATTCAGCATGACCCAAGTGTATCACCCTCCCACTGCACAAAGATTTCTAGATTTCTAGATTTCCCTCAAGGGTACCCTAGGTTTCCCCGCTACTGCATATGACACAGACCTGACTAGTAGCTTCCTACGGTCTGAATTTCAACAGCAGAAGGGTTCCTCTTATCTTGAAAAGCCATTTCTGGGTGTGGAAATTTGTGAACTGATCCAGAGGAACGACATCATTCTCAGTTCTAAGAGTTAAATACTGATGATGATGCTGTGAGCCAAGTGGTTTACGCTCAAACTCAGCCATCATAGCTCTTAAAATTATGCCGAGGCCTTCCTCAATGAGTCGCTTCCATCCCTTGAGGGATCATTTCGAGTTCCAATTCATGGACAGTTTTTCTGGCTGAGTGGCGAAATTGCTCCAACAGTTCAAATGCACCCTCTGAGTAAGGGACGCAAAAAGGATCCTCAAGGGAGGATTATCTTGTGCATTTAATTTCTTTTGATTCGACATTGCTTGCGATCTACCATTTTCGGGTTTCATCATGGATTTTGTTCATAATATGTTTTGTTCATAATTTTGTTCATAATCGAATATATTATATTCGATTGGGGTGATGAGTTAAAAGACATTCAGGTGGCTCGAGCTCCTAAGCGATACGAGCTACGGTCAAGTTCTTGTTTGTAAATGGTAGTCCTCGTATTTTATAATAATTATAAACTTGTATAAGCTACCTTGTTAGTTTCTTATCTACTACTATTTATTTACCTCGGGTACCCTCGGCCTTGAATTCCGCTCTAAATGATCATTAGGCAACATACATTTATTATCTTCCAATCAATTTAATTAACTTATGTTAAACCAATAACCAACTATTGTGTTCCTCAATCCTCACCCAAATGAACAAAGTGAACGTATCAGATGAAAATTTACCAGTGGCTTATTTCATAGACATGATGAATACAAGAGAGAAATTCCTACAGGATTTTTCATGCTGAATCCGAATTCGGAACTAGATTTTTTCTATCTGCCGTAGTTTTTTAACGAAAATGCATTTAAAAAAGTATGAAACCGTGTTTTTTGGATTTTTGTTTGTATTTTGTCACCTTGCGATGTTTTCCGTGGAATGAAAGAAGATAACTCAAATCGGATTTCAAATTTGGATTCTGCACCTCAAAAACGATAGAAAGAGTGGTTGAAAGTGAAAAATTAACTAGGATTTTTCGAAGTACAATAATTATTATTAACACACAAACGTAGCAGAAAATAGGTACATGAGCTGTATCTCAAACTAGACCTGTTGGCTAAAAACGGGTTTCAGATTTGGATTCAGCACACCAGAAAACCCCAACAACATCCCTTATCTCCTCTGCATCAAACAACACCTTTTTTCTTTTGTTGGCCAGTGGTTATCATTAGGTCAGTCCGGATTTTAGTTGGGAAATTGAAGAGAACTTCTCTGAGCCAGTTACCGACTCCCTCAAAGAAGACCATCTGGTTCTAGAACACTCAATATTTCACCTCGTCACTCCAATTATTTCGTAGTTACGAGACTCACGAAGATATTTCAGTGGAGAACGAAACTTTCGTAACCTGTCGCCACCTCAGAAATCATTCCGATTCCCCGTTTCATCTCTCAGCGCGCAAATAAAATTCTATTTTACCAACAGGTTTCGCAAGACCTCATCGCGAATACTCAAGACTTCCACCTCTGAAAACCCGCCGCAGGTCCACTTCATTATTTCGATTAGTCATCCGCGACGCTTCGAGATGACAATTGAAACGATTTCAATCAATAAAACAACAATTAAATTGATGGGTAACAATTAAAATGCATCATCGCCCGAAGAGTGTCGAAAGGGTTAAATTGAACACGAGCGCCAATTTCACAACGATTACTCTCCGAAGAGCACAATCAGGTGTAATAAACAAAATGAGACCAGCACATCGCGATGAAATAACAACACGATTTCGCAAATTGAGATATTAAGATATTTAAGATATATCGCTTAGCTTAAGATATTAAGATATTTAGGCCCGGTTTCACCCTATGTGATGAATAGTTTGCTGAGTTGCCCTTGCAACCCGGGGAGGTTAGGCAATTACGCCCCACCCAGAGAGACAGCCTGGTCTGCTTTCACAGACCTACCTATCCTTAGAACGGTCGAATCAAAAACACGAAAAGCAAGGGAAAGTCAGCAAACCATTACACCTGAAGACTTACTAACTAGGAGTTATGTAGCAACTAGGAGTTAATGATCGCTTAGCTTTCATCACAACTTTTTGGGTGAGAGTTAGTCATCCCGATATCAATTTGAGTTAACTCGCAGTTAGCACGCTAACCCTCAGAAATAGTACGGACTTAATTGTGAGACTTACGGGAGGGACTAACGTAGGAGTTGCACCAAACTCGAGGTGGTGAAACGCATTTTTTTTCTGTTTAGTCCGAGACCCTCACTTTAACTAGCTGTTCAACGGGTGTTTCGTGTGGCTCTCCAGCTATTACGCAGGAATCAAGCATACGATACCTGGGTGTGGAGATCGACGAATGCCTCAAATGGGATCTGCAGATTAATCACAATATTGAGCAGCAAATAACGTCTTCAGCAATTCTGTGCCACAACTACCCCACCCAGTGACACCATAAATCAACACCGCCTGGGCCAAGGCAAAATAAAATTGTCTCTTCACTTTCAATGTAAGAAAATTTCTCACTTCTCTACAGACGTACATGATCTTTTTTAGAGACAATTTTATTTTGCCTTGGCCCAGGCGGTGTTGATTTATGGTGTCACTGGGTGGGGTAGTTGTGGCAATGAATTGCTTAAGACGTTATTTGCTGCTCAAAAACGAATTATAAAAATACTCCACTGTGGCCCTATTCAGGGAGTTTAGAGTACCAACCGTGCACGAACTCGTAGAAAGGGCCACGCTAATTAAAATTCACCGGGAAAAAATAGCCGGTAACCTGCAAATTATAATAAATACGGGGACCATCTAGGGACGCGGGAGCGTCCCGCCCGCCAACAAAACCGAAGCCCAAAAAACCGAAGCGACTGAGACACTGATTACGCGACGGAACAAGTTCGGGTTTTCACCCTATCGTAGCGCGGCTCCCTGAGTGTCTCGAGAGTTGATTTTTTGTACACCAACTCTCCAGGGGCACGTGAGGACGTAAACCAAATTTCAGCTCTCGGGAACATCAGGTGTCGGGGGTATAACAGTTTTAAAACCACTATTTTTCACGTTTTTCGTGTTCTTCTTCTTCTTCTCGTTGTTGTTGTTGTTGTCGTTGTTGTTCATTGACGGGGCTACAGCCCAGCAGACAAATCGGATCGAGCTGAAATTTTGCACACACGTTTGTTATGCTCCAAGGGAGTGCCTTTTGAACATTTTTTCTCCCTCCCCCCATTTCCCTCCCAATTAGGGGGGAAATAGTGTTTTTTAGGAATTTCAAATGGTCATAACTCCTTCAAAATTGAAGCTTTTTCAGATTTTCTTTTTTAGTTGTGTTCAGCTTTTCAAACTGTTTAATTTGAGATCAAAAAATGCTTCCTAAGATGATAAATAAAGGAGTTATGGTGATTTTTCTATTTTCAACAACAACTGCCGCAAATATTGATGAAAATTGGTGCGGTTGGTCTTAAAATGTCCGCTAGGTTGTCTAGAATATGCTCAATAATTTTGAACTAAATCTCAATCGATTTGACTAATCCACAGCCAAAAATACGTGAATAAATTCCACATCTACTGATTTGGCTAATTTCCGAAAACATCAAAGTTGAACGGTGGTCAGAAAAATTGTCGTAGAGTGGCGCCTGTTTAAGGATCGATAGGAAATGTTATGGGCTTTCGAATGAGGGTAGCGCACTTTGTCACTTTTCCCAACGGTTCTCGAGTTATTCGCGATTGTTGGTGTAAAAACGTGCGTTTTACCTTTTGCAAACTTTCTCTTTCCTCTTTCTCTTCGACACCAATAATTACAATTATTGTAATGATTCTCAACAACAAAAATTTGCACAATCCCCAAGAAAAAATGCAACCAATTTTCAAAAAATTTCTAATTCAAATTTATTCAAATGTCTAATTCTTTCTATTTTTTTAAATTTAATAATAAGAATAATTGTATTAAATTTTAATAATTGTTTTTAAATTGTTGATTGTTTTAATTAATCGAAAATTTTAAAACTACTATTTAACCAATTCGCAAAAATTTTAAAACTACTTATTTTTCAAACACATTTCAGATAAACAATAATTTCCAAAAAATAATTATTCTTGTCACAAAAAGAAGAAACAAAAAGGCGTACTAATTTTTTATTAAATTTTGACTAGAATAAAACTTCATTTAGGAAAAAATTTACTAGTTACCTCGTAGGTACTTTTGTTAAATTGTACCGTATTGTATAAGTACCACTCGAAAACTAGCCATGCAAAAAGATGTGATATCCCCCCAAAAACAACTCCGTTGTAAAAACTGGCCCGCCAAAAAACGTCAGCCGCAAAAAGGAATGATATCCATTTTGCCCGCCAGCCACATATATATAGGATGCTCGGTGCTTCGCACCTCGCTGTTGAGTGTGCATATAGAAACCTGATCCTCCTACCCCTAACCTCCACCGTCAATGTTTTCCTGTTCCCTGTCTCCTTCCCACAACCCCCTCTCACCCTTAGTTCCCCTCGGTTTCACCTAATATGTTTCCTCTGTTACACCGGCAGGGAGCTTTACGCTTCTTTCAATGCTGTTGGCGGGAGCTTTTTGCAAGGCTTCTGAGAATTATAATATATTATGATATTATATGTATTACCGGTGGTCACGATTAATCAGTGGTGGTACACCTATAATGAAGTAATGCTTCAATTATATTATAAATATATTTTAGAAATATATTATAATTATTTATAAATATAAATATATTAATTTAATTATAATTATAATTAATTTAATTATAATTATATTCTATAATTATATTATAGTTCTTAGACGCCTTGCTTTTGCAATGT
>OY986049.1:36329585-36519585 GCA_963920205.1 Stenodema calcarata | reverse complement strand
AAACCGCGAATCTTGATTGAGGGCTCCTTATACTCAAAATAATAATATTCATAATTAAAAACACCCAATTTTAAATATCAACTAGGATTTGAAGAACCTCGAAATAGGAAATATTGGAATTTGAAGGAGAAAACCCTGAATTTAACTTAGAAATGCTGTAGAAACAAAACAAAAACATCGAAAGAAATTAGGTGAAGGCGGAAGAGATTGTGACAGGAAGGAATTGGCCAAGAGATGGGAGAAGGCCGGCGGAGGATGGACAACCTCCAATTGCGGCCTATTGTGGCTCAACAGTACAAACCCCCCCCCCCCCTCGACCGCCAACAGATCGCCGTGTGGCCCATTGTGGTCCGCGGCAGAACCGACCGTTTAGCGCCGTTCCCAGACCTCAACCCTGTAAAATCTTCCTCGTCCTTCCAGCAGATTCATCTTGAGCGGCGGCGGCGGCGTCCGTGGGATTGATGGGTGGTGAGGGGGGGGGGACACGGCCGCGTCCTTCTTCCTCCTGATGATGGTGAGATGACACTGACACGGCGGCAGTGCGATGTGACGTCACGGGCCGCCGCCAAGGGGAAGGACACGCGGGCGCTTCTTCCGAAGGCGGCGTGATGAGGTGACGCCCGGCGCCGCCAAGGTCCACATCGAAAATCGCGTGGGCGCTCGACGCGTAGCCCGGCCCCGCAGTATGGCATCACGAGCGAAATGTGTCAAGTAAAAATCTCTTGGAGTCGTCTAAACTAAATAAATCGACTCAGAAATGAGCCTGTGGAAAAAGAGAAAAGAAACAAATCGAAATATTCATTTGGGATGAAATCGACCTCCGACAGGACTCAAAAACATCGAAAAACGTGAATAACTCGACTCAGAAATTACACTGGCCAACCAAAAAGTTGCTTTTAGCGAATTTTCGGAAAAAAAATGTACCTAGCTATTGTTCTCAGTCCAAAATTTTTAAAACTCGAATTTTTGAAAAACTTGCATACCAAAATCCGTTTTAGAACATCCTGAATCCACTGCCAAAAGACACCAAAAATTATATGTATATAACTACATATAATTATGTGTAATTACATATAATTATAATATAATTGTGCCATTCCAGACGATAACTCTCGACGGAATTGAGATAAAAAGTTGAAATTTGCACACAAAATCTGTCTTGGTAATTGACGGCTAAGTACGTTGAAGGGCAGTATCGGGCCACTCTAAGGGGGGGGGGGGAGTTTTAGGGGGGGAATTCCTCATAAATTCCCAAAATGAAACATTCTGACAATGACACCTCATTTTGAAGGGTTTTTTTACGCTGAACACGACGGTGATATCCCATTCCGTTCTCAAACTGGAGCACTTTGAAGATGAAGAAAGGTGGTTGTTACTTAATGTTATCTTCATGTTAAGTCTGCTCTAATCCGAGAACGGAATTAGATATCGCAATTCTGACCTTCATCGTCGTGTTTAGAGTTGAAATGTCCTAAAGCTGACGGGGGTTTTGGTGAGTTTTTGAGGGGTGGGGGTGGGGGGTGTGACCCGAAAAATGAAAGTCTGACAAGTGACACCTCATTTTAAAGGTTTTTACACTCTGAATACGATCGTGAAGTCATAATTTAATCACCTTATATTACCTTATATTATATAAGAAACCGATGTGGAAACATTCGCAGCACTTTTTTGTGTTCGATTCCAATGGTAATTAACCGAAAAAAAATAAATTTGTAAGAAGTGGATATTAAAAATCAATTAAATTTTGCTCATTTAGCCAAGCTATTGTTATGTTCGACTGTGGTCTCGCGGCGGAACGCGATGAGTGATTCGGTTGACGAATGAATTCATCAATTTCCTCGTTCTCCGGTCATCGCAATCAAGTCATCGTGTGATTCCATCAAATCGCCCTCGTGTTGCGCAACGTTTCGTTACAGGAGAAGAAAAACACGGATCGCAACACCTTCGAATGTGCGAGACTGACGACAAGGCGTCGCACAGTGAGGCAAAACGGCTGTTTTCCGGAAAAAACCCTGTAAAAACCTCTACTTACACTTTTAAAAATCTGAAAAAATTACACGTGGTGTTTGCAAATAACTACGCATTTTACATACTTAGTCAGTGGGTCACATGGACCTAATTCACATGTGTCAATTGACCCACCGACTCATTATTTCTCTCTGTAATTCAACCCCTTTATGAGATGTCATACATAGCTGACAATGTTACCAATTGATTCCACATAATATGTGTAATATTATATATTTCAGAGGGTGTGATAGTTCATATGCCCGGGGTCAAATGACCTGTAGTGGGTCAATCGCAATATGCTCTAAAAGTAGAAGGTAGAACATTAAAACTGAGTTTTAGGGTGCTGAGTAGAAGAGAGAACTCTCCAAGGTCCAAATAATTGTACAAAATCTCTCGAGAAAAAACTCTGCAAATTCTTGACACAACGGTTCATTATCTTCTTTGTACAGATCACCCTTCTGTCTAGATCACTAGGTCTAAATGTCTAGATCCTAAATGTTAGATTAATTATTATTATGAATTATCACTAATTATTAATAATTTTATCAAGTACCTAGTGAAAATTATTATAATTTATTGTTAGGTATTAATCATTTGTATTTATTATTATTAATTATGATTAATTAATACGATATAATTCTGAGGTTTTTAATACTACGTCGGTAATAATTTTTCTTGAAAAGAAGTACCTACCAACCAACATTCGAAATTACCTTCATTTCCGTAGCACGAAACGTATTTCAGATCAAAACTAGTGAAAATTATTATAATTTATTGTTAGGTATTAATAATTCGTATTTATTATTAATAATAATTATTATTAATTATGATTAATTAATACGATATAATTCTGGGGTTTTTAATACTACGTCGGTAATAATTTTTATATAAAAGAAGTACCTACCAACAAACATTCGAAATTACCTTCATTTCCGTAGCACGGAACGCACCTCAGAACAACAAACTCGACATCACTTAAGCCATATGATGTTCCAAAGAGCTTGTTAGTATGAAAATGGACCTGTATTTCAACAGTTTGATTCACGATCGTGTTGTGAGGCACAATCTTTGAGCCGTCATTGTGAACGAACGGCTGGTCGTACAAAGCTGCGGATGGTCTTAAAAAATTCTTAGGAATAAACTCTATCTAAATATGAAATAAAAAACATACCGTTTGATGGGAATTTTTCGAGATATGGAATTTTCAAAATTTCAAAATTCGTTTTGAACCCCTTCCCCTTGACCAAGGGTTATGAAAAGTTTCGTGGATCATTGTGGGGCTGGTCCAAACCCAGAAACCAAATTTCGTAATTTTAACTCAACGCTAACTGGGCAAAGTGCCGCGGACGGCGGACGGCGGACGGACGGATTTTTTTTTTTAATCGATTTTCTGAATCTACGTATCTTGAAACGTAAACCAACAAATTTTGAGGGGGGGTTAAAATTTTTTTTTCTTTGGGCGATTCCAATGGTTCATTATCGAAGATAATAAACCAAAATGAAGTACGAGGTACGCGGTGTGGGTGTGGGAGGGGGCGCAGAGACATAAAAGGTCTCGTCGTATGACGCACTAGTTGCCCTCCTGCCAGCCGTATTACGTCATACGCTCGTGCGTCACAGGCTCTGACGTACTTGTTGGCCTCCTGCCAGCCGTCTTACGTCACGCTCGTGCTTCATAGGCTCTGACGCACTTGTTGGCCACCTGCCAGCCGTCTTACGTCATACGCTCGTGCGTCATAGGCTCTGACGCACTAGTTAGCCTCCTGCCAGCCGTCTTACGTCATACGCTCGTGCGTCATAGGCTCTGACGCACTAGTTCGCCTCCCGCCAGCCGTCTTACGTCATACGCTCGTGCGTCATAGGCTCTGACGTACTTGTTGGCCACCTGCTAGCCGTCTTACGTCATACGCTCGTGCGTCATAGGCTCTGACGCACTAGTTAGCCTCCTGCCTGCCGTCTTACGTCATACGCTCGTGCGTCATAGGCTCTGACGCACTAGTTAGCCTCCTGCCAGCCGTCTTACGTCATACGCTCGTGCGTCATAGGCTCTGACGTACTTGTTGGCCTCCTGCCAGCCGTCTTACGTCATACGCTCGTGCGTCATAGGCTCTGACGTACTTGTTGGCCTCCTGCCAGCCGTCTTACGTCATACGCTCGTGCGTCATAGGCTCTGACGTAATGGCCCGCCGGTCGCTTGTGTTCTGACGTGATCTGAGGGAAAGGGTGAATCAAGGGAACAAATTTTCCCCGTTTCAGTTTATGTGCCAAAGCAAAGACATGAAAATGTCAAAAAAATATGTAAATAGGTACCTAAGCCCAACTGTAATGTCAATTTTCTGACAATGAGTTTTCGACTATAGTTTTCATACCTTTTTACTTAAGTACTTATTGCAATTTGAGACTGATAATGAGCTGTTTGCAAATACTTTATTACATCTTATTAATCTATTTTCAAGTTCCGATTCACAGTTAAATGTATTTTATTTAGATGTCGTAAAATTCGAAAACGATGGAATGACGAAACCTGTCGACTACTGACTCAAGTGATACTGTCGACTTCTAACACATGTAGGTCGACTACTAGTGCAAAACCATGTCGACTACTGAAGAAAATGTTGGTCACTGGTATCGACTACTACCTATAGCATTGGGATTTTTTACAAAACTTGTTTTTCCCTTTTCAAACCATGTTGAATAATATTTCCCGCTGCCAGGTCTCATAGGGAAGGATCTTGGGTACACAATGAACAGGTTTGCAATGAGAAAAAAACCGAGTGAATATTGAAATGTCATAATAATCAATCTAACATTTAGGATCTAGACATTTAGACCTAGTGATCTAGACAGAAGGGTGATCTGTACAAAGAAGATAATGAACCGTTGTGTCAAGAATTTGCAGAGTTTTTAAATTCCTTTCGAAAAACATTGTTGTTGAGAAATGATTAAAGTTCATAGGTACCGATAAACCTTCAGCTTCGGAGTAAACACCTCATATTCGATCAAGCTCTTTAGCCGAAAGCGGCTGAATCAACCTTGTTTTTCACACTCAAATAAATCCTACGTCCAGATTCAGCTGAAATGTTTACAAGACTTTTCCTAGGGTGTCTAGACTAGAAACATTGCCCAGCCAGAGCGTAACAAGGTGTAGCATTTTTTGAAAGCTTAGAAACCCATCACTCGTTAAAATCACGATTAATTACTAAATAATTCAGCCCCCACAAAGAGCATGGTACATATTTCAAACGGGTTGAAATTTTCTTTAATGTATCAGAAACACACCCAAAAAAATTCAGATTTCTATCTTCAAAAATGAACACACACGAATACTCCAAACTTTATGTTTATAAGTGCCTATTTTCGAAGCTTCAAAAAATTCCGCATTGTACCCCTCGGTCCAAGCTGAAATTAAATTCTTCCGGAAAAAAAGGCTACAGGAATACATTCTACAACAGTTGTAGAATAGTTACTATTCATGATATACCGGGAAAATTTTGCCAAACTAGATTTCGTTTTGGAGGGTTTTTTCCGGCTTTGCGCCACTGTGCGTCGTCACAAGACCGCGCACTGATGATCCGCGCCGTTCACAGCAAAACGACGTTGACGACGATGATTATCGCATTAACGAGTTCAATAACGATATTCATTCCCGTTCGACGAAGATGTGAGAAGTCGCTGTGGGGATCGATTCCGGATTGAGCAACTGCGGAGATGCAACCGGCCGATGGTGCAACGCTCGCCTTACGCCATTGTGACGTCACGTTTATGCAGTCCATCGTATTTTGTAATAATAAAACTCCACAAGCGATCGGCTGGAAATCAACGTGTAATCACTTCGTATGTCGTTTGTAATAGTCGTTTATAACCGTTGAAACCTGCTCGCCAATATTTGAATTATTCGGGCTAAAACGTCATGTGACGACTGTTCTGACGTGTAAAGGAGAAAAACCGTAGGATGAGAAAACCAAGTTTTGAGTAAAAACGCAAGCAATGTTTTCAAGCTCTAAAATTGACCCTTTTCAACATTATGAATTACCATTAATTATTAAAATTATTATCAAGTAGGTATTGTAATTTATTATTAATTATTGTTAATGATTTATAATAATATAAATCATTAACACTAATTATTTGATTAGTTATTATTAGGGCCGGTTTCACCAACGTAAACGAAGGAGTTGATCTCGGTTCATACCACGGTTCAACTAGTGAACGGAGATTGTCCGTCAGGTTGGGTTTCGCCACGGGCGTTCAACCCTGAACTCCGTTTAACGTGAATTCAGCGTTGAACGCTCGATTTTGGCCGGTCAACAGGGATAATCTCGGTTCAAGTTCACTTTTCCCTCTCATTCAACAATGCCTCGAGCACAAGACAATGCAGCGAGGCAACAGCTAATTGATAATTACCTTGGTCGAATGAAAATCAATAATTTTATGTAGGTGATTGATTTAAATATAATCTTCGTCTTCTTAATTTTGATAATGTTCTAATTCAATGAATCTCTGCAAAATTGCAATAAGGTTCATAAGAAAACCACCAAAACAACCATTTTTCAAGACCTCGAAAATTACAAATATAACTTTATTATATTTTTCTCTCTTGTTCAAAGCAAAAACCTAACTTTACACGTTACATTCCGTTTTCAAGAATTTACATCAGTAATGAAAATTGGATAGGTTTCCAAAACTTTGCTTTTCCTATCATGAAAAATGTGGGTCAGGTATTTCCATAATGCCCTAGTAAGTTATGTAGGGGTGATGAAATGAAGGAACGTTATTCAAACTATTATTATCAAATAATAGGAACTAGATCGATAATCGATCGGTTCCCTTCAGTACATTTCAACTTTTCTGTTAACAGAGCGGTGCTTGTATTGAATTTTCTTCTTCGATTTTCAAGTCGAAGCGAGCAGTTCGCGCTCACCAGCAGTGAAGATCGGTTCTCTCTTTTGCTTTGATTCTATTACGAGTGGAACAACTGGAGTCAAAAACGAATAGGTAGCTCGCTACAAGCCGTAAAACCAGAAACGGTAAGCAGAGTTGTCAGATCCCTAGTAGAGGAAACCGCCGCCCGACGGCTCTGTGTAGCCCAAAAACCGCGTGGGCTTATGAAGCCCAAATAGCGCAACCAATTTAAGGATGTAGCCCGAAAACGCGGTTTTTTAAAACGTGTATGAGATGGTGTTGAAGCACTATGGTGGCACAGTTGAATTTGCCCCCTCAAGAAGCAGCGAAGAAGAAGAACGATGGACGGTGGTAAACGCGGTAAACAGATGACTGTGAATAGCGCCAGTCGTCTGTTCTCCCCTCTCCGCCAATTTCCCGCCAATGCAGCCAACATCCAAACGACATTTGGGGAACGTTTTGACGAAGCAAGCTGTGAAGCCCAAAACGCGTTATTTTTTGGCCCGGCATAGCCCAAATCGCGCTAAAACGCGTTTCCAAATTTTACGTCGCGAAATCACCTCCAAATATAGCCCAAATCGCGGTTTATAGCCCAATCTGGTAACTCTGACGGTAAGCTGGGCTGCTCGTTACCGCGTTCATCAAAACAGCTGACACCCGCAATACACCCGTTATAACCTTATCGAGACATCGAACTATCGAATAATCGGTCCCAGCATTCATAACCAGAGTTCAAACCGTGGATTAACAGTAGCTCGAACTTGGTTTTCATTGATCTTAGTTCAATGTGAACTCCGATCCGAGAAACTTAAGTAACTTGGTGAGCCCAAAACTTTTCGAACTGACATCAATCCATCAACTACGTTGAACTAGGTTTGCAATAAACCGAGTTCGTGGTTTATTTATGAAACCGGCCCTTAATTATTATTATTTAACTCGATATCTGAAAGCGATGTGCTGTTCGAATCAGCTGAGCCACTATGAACATCGACCCGACAGGTTCCCGCATGATTCACCCTCATGTTGACAACTTTTGATCTGCTCCAAATTTAAGCCCTCATTATGAACGAACGGCCGGTACTAACTACGTTTCTTCATCTTCAAACTGCTCCAGTTTGAGAACGGGAAAATATATCGCAATTCTGATCTCACCAACGTGTTCAGCGTAAAAACATTTAAAATGAGGTGTCACTTGTAAGACTGCTTCTTTTTTTGGGAATTTATGGCTGATTCCCCCTGCCCTCTAAAACTCCCCAAAACTCCCTAAAACTCCCCAAAAACTCCGACTCTGCGCATCTACGAACTTAGCCTTTCGATTGACAAGACGGATTTTTTGTGCAAATTTGTACGTTCTACCTTTTAAACATTTTGGAAGAACAATATCGTCATTTTCTTCGAAAATTCACTAATAAATGGGATTTTTGAATTGCTATTTTTAACGAACTAATGTAGTTAGAAAATAGGCATATGAGCTGTATCTCAAAAACCAGACAGTTCAGTTCGTTTTGGAGACCTACGAATGAAGATCCGCGGGACATTAAATGTCAAGACAGATTTCGTCTTTGTGTTTTGGAAGGTCAGTTTTTATTCCTTTTCGACCTCCTCCAGAGAACGAGAGGTTCAGAATGACGGCATCTTGAAAAAGAAAAAAAAAAAATGAAGAAACAAAAAATAAAACAGAACCCCATGAAAAGGCGGAATGTCTGAGTGGAAGAGTGAGGACCACGTGTTTCAAGTTAGTGTTGGGCGAGGAAGGTAAAGCCAGTTGATACGAGTAGTTTCTTCTCGGAAAGATGGAACTCGTTCTTTCCAGATCAACCGGTCGTTGCTTGTCCCAGGGCCTGAGAGGGCTTCGGGATGAGGCACCGGCCGCACACAACATGCGCACGCCTCTCTGTAGGTGAATTATAATCTACACAAATACACTCGAGCGCACACGAACGACCGCATGAACCGTCGAGCTCATTCCGTCCGTTTTGTGTTCGGAAATGTGCAGGAGGTTCGTTCGAGAGCGTAAAAGTGCGTGAACAGATTCGGCGCAGTCACCACTCGCAGAATAAACGCGTTCCAGTTCACGCACTCTGTTTGAACCAGTGGAAACTGAGACACCACTGAGCAGTGGTTTTCATTCTTCTTTAATGGTAGATCAACTGAGCACTGGTGAGCTCAGCACCCTCAAGACCACAGGTGGAATGAGCACTTCCTACTCATGATGTCATAGGTACCTACTGACAATGGATACTAAACCTATTTTGGTACTTCCCACTGATCCAATATTTATTTACTGCCTAAAAAGACTGACTTCGAAGGTGTTCTCATCCACGAGTTTATTGTAGTCCATTGTTACTAGGTGCCTTCATATATATTTGTGTTAATTCTTGAACAATCCACTCATGCAACATGGCTATAAGAGCGAATTTTCGACAAATAACTGTTTTTATGTGAAATGTCTCCATTATACTTACTGCTTTTTAACGAATTCCTTTTGACGTCTTGGAGAACTAGAGGCTGATCAAACTTATGGTCGAAACACTCATATTACCAAGTCATAGTGCAGCTAAACTATTGTAAGTTTATGGTCGAAATGTTGCCAGAAATTATTGCCTAATTGTATACCGCTAGGTATAGTTTTAATAGCTGGGTAACCTAATAGATCTTGAAAATGCGATTTGATTCATATAAAACCCGTAAAAAATTCCAAAATTCAAATCTTCAGGTTATTCTACTTGGGACGGCAGAATAAGTTATCGTATTTCTGGTATCCGCATGTCTCGAATTGACTCTCACGAGCTGGTAGCTCGTGGTTCTTGTGTTGGGAGGAAAACGCTCGTTTCTTTCATCGCCGCAGATTATGAAAGTAGAAAACGAAAATCCACTCGTTGATGTTGAACAACTTAATCAATCGTTTACTGACATCTGTCGAAATACGAGTCTGCGGGGCGGACGCTGCAACGGTTGCAGGGCGATTGGACAGCGGCGCAGGGGCACGTCTGTTGGTCCCTCAGAGCGTTCCACAGCATCTCTTCCTCTTTACGCCTGCGCACCAACTCGTATCTATCCGGAAAATAAATTAAATTAAATGAGGATTGTAGGTATTTCTTGAATACTTCATCCATAGTGTTGATACATCGTGAGCCACCAGACATTAAACTAACGTCAAAAGTGATTGCCTACCTTCAATAATTTAATTTATGTTATTAATAGAAGGGACCTAATTAGGGAACTTGAAGGAGTAGGAATGAAGCTTGTGCACTTTTTTTAATCCTTCAATAATTGATTTTAGGATTTAAATTTAATGCTCTGGTAAATTTAACGCAATAACAGACAAAAATATGGTCATCGTAGTTTTTTTTTAAATCACGTTTTTCTAACATTTTAGTCATTCAGCCATTTTTCTCGTTTCTTGTGTTTGCTACACAAGTGCAATTGGTGGAGATAGGTACCTAAATACAAAGCAAAAGAAGTCGAGTCAAGTGTTCAAAAAACACATTTTCGTGAAAACACAAGCACTCCTGTCCCCCTATTAGAATCCACTGTTGAGTTTCAAGACTTTAGTCACAGGGATCTGACCTTTACTTTGATCTCCAACCACTACCTCTACTTGATGAATGCAGAAACGACAAAAATGGTTGAATGAAAATGTCATTTTGTAAAAAAAAAACTACAATGACCATAATTTTATTGCGTTGAAGTTCGATCAAAGCCAAAAGCAGATGTCACCACGTGTTTCAGCGCTGAAAAACAATGAAAATTCATGTAACTCACTTGGGGTGTACAATAATCCATTTTGGTACCTAACTTAGCAACTTTGCGCGCTCGCTGAACGGGTTGAGCTTTAAAAAAAACCGAGTGAGGGGTAAAATTAACATAAAATTTCGCGCAGAATCCGAATCTGCAATAAAAAAGGGGTTTCCCATTTGAAAAAACAAAGTTGACGCAAGCGCGCAACGCATAATTTCATCATTTTGGAGAAGTAAGAAAAAAATGATGAAGATTGGCGTTTGTCAGAATTTTTTACTTCGACAATTAGAGAAAATAAGGAGGGGGGGGGGAGCCTAACTCCTGGACCACCTTGTAAGTATAGCTATATATTTATAGATTTATGTACGAATCATGCGTCATTCCAGACGATACTTAACAATCGGTAGAATTGATGTAAAAATTCTAATTTGCACGAAAAATCTGTCTGAGCAATCGCAAGGCGAAGTTCGTAGATTGGCAGAATAGGGCCCACTGTAAGGGCGGTTTCGGAGAGTTTAAGGGGTGAAAATGATGCAGTACCTTCCGGCTAAACTTATTTTTTCGATACATTGATGAAAATGATTACCTTCTCAAGCTTTCATTGAGTTCGTAGTCTTGTTCGGCGCAGAGTTCCCTCATGTACATCATCAAATCGGACAGATACCGCGTCGTCTCTCGGATTTCTTCTCGGGAATCTTTCCAACTACGACTTCTCGAATAGCTTTCGGGGAGTTGTTGACCCTTCCAGAGCACGACTTTGTTGCCCAGGGATTTGAAAACTGAAGGCGGCACCGACCTTTGGTGGGAAAGATTCATATAAGAATGATGATGACTTTGTAATGAAAACTTAATAATTTATAAAGAACTTATTGTGATACATAAAAAAGTAAAAAGTGTAAATTGCAATCAGAAGGAACACCGTAAGAACGGGAAAATGATGCAGGGAACTACGGCAACGGCTGTAGTGAGGCTATCACAGGATCCAGGATTCAGCTTGTTGAAGCCGGTAGCTTGTGTCATCTTCCTGTAGCAAAAGGTAGGATCATAAATTTAATCTTTTTTGTGAATTTATGATTCTTGATGGCTGCTTCAGTGTAAGTGAGCTGTTGATGGTTATAAACGGTAGTCGGGTATAAAGGGAAGATCATGAGGGACTTTTCTCAAGAACCAAACGTTACTACTGTATTGTCCCTTGACTGTCCCGTGGAAGATCCCCAATCCTCTCCTCAGGAGTCTTGCAGGTTGCCAGTTTCTTGGTTCTATTCTGTAGAGTATACGTTCGCCTTCTTCATAATTTACAGCCGCCTCTTTTTGCTGATATCCATATTATTTGCTTGAGAAGAGGAGTTTGGTCGAAGGGCTCTCGGTCTGCGGCTCATCAAACGTCGGACTGGTGTTTTGAATGATCCTATGGGTAGGGTAAAGTCGTGTACCTTTTCGCAGTTATTTGGTATATATTTTTTTCGGAGGCTAATTATGGTCCGATTTCTTTGTTTTTATGTGTATCCATCAAGTAATTGTCCTCACACAATTCCCAATTTTTAAAATATTTTAATCAGTATCTTCCTGGAGGCTGCACTAATTATTCGCAACCAATCCAAACTGGCTCAAGGTACGAACATGGCTTGTACCTCGAGCCGGCTATGATTGGACACCTTCTCCACATATCTTGATGTGAGGGTCCAGTGCTGCTCACTCTGCAACATCTTGGCAACTTAAGAGTTCTGTTGACATATTGGGAGACGTAATGCCCAGTGCTTCTTTGAGCCCACTTCTTTCCTCTGCCAATTTCGCGCATCCAAAGAACGCGTGGAGCGCATCATCTTCCACATTCCGGCAGCTGCGGGACGATTCCCACCCCTTTCCCATTCTGTGTAAGTAGGCGTAGACAACTCCATGTCCTGAGAAGAACTGAGAAATAGTTCACTTCTGCATGTCTTCTTTGCATCCACACCTGAATGTCAGGAACCAACCGGGCAGTCCATCTCCCCCTCAACTCACTCGTCCACAATTCCGGCAATCTTGTCATTTCACGCTCTCTTTCTTCCCTTGAAATGTTTGACTTGAGGAAAACTGTTTGAATACTCAAATATCACCGAGAAAGTGGTATTTTTAAACTCCGTGAAATCGTAGAAATAATCTTCCCCGATAGGTGGAGGAGATCCATCCAGGGTCTAGTTGGATGAGTTCTTCTTCTTGATTATCCTTTGTTAATTACATTTTGAATTGATTGCATTTTGTACGTGGACCCTTCGATCCCAAGATGTTCTAAGTGTATGTCGTCAAGTATTATTGGGGAAGTGGTTCAGGAAACTGCTAACTCTTCACGGTGTGACCAATGGTTTGGCTGTGCGATTGGATCATCTATCTTCAGGCCATTCATTCAATGTCACTTGTTTGAGCTGAACTAGTTCTAGACCTATTTCATGTTTATAAGTGGTATTTTATAAATCTTATATTGATGTACCTAATATTGGTAACCGAATTCCGAGCCTAAGCAAATAATTTACGGATTACACTTGTTTATTTTATTCTTTTGTAAATGTTTCGAGTCGGAAACCGCAGGAAAAAATACAATTCGTGACAATACGAATTCAACATCCGAAATCGAAATTTTATCGAAATTCGGAAGAAAATTGAAAAAAAAAACATCGCCCCAGCTGGATTAATGAGTTTTTCACTTGTTTTTCACATTGGATTTTGGAAGTTGTGTGGAAATTATTTTAACAGTTTTGGAGTAGGATTGTTTTCTGTTACGAATCTTGTGTCTTGTGTTCATGCTGGGTGTTTAAAGACCAACGGCTTTAATTTGGTAAGTTTGTTTCTGAAAATTTTCCTTGAATTTGTGATCGCCCAGTCAAAATTATTTTAGCACATTTCTTCACTTTCCACTTTGGAATTATTTGTTGTGACGTACTTTTAGGTGTGCGATGTGGCTACTTATCGTATTACCTGTAAATGAGTGTGGGACAGTTTTGTTTGTAGCGGTCGCAGCAGGTTTTGCATCGGTACATCCGGATGCAGCAGTCCTGAATCATCGTCTCGTACTTGCGGACATAATATCGAAGACGAATCACCTCGATTCTCCTTTGGAGCAAAAATCGATCGAGACTTAGCGATACTAACTTGCAAAAAATATCTACCATTGTTGTAATTTCACAAGCACATTTTATGAGCCGCTCATTGTATCACAGCATTTTGGAATTACACCGACAACACCCCTTTAGGGAACAAGGAAACTGAATATAATATTAATATGAAGGTTGATATTAATGAACAAAAATATAACTCTTTATTAGACACTCATAGTGTCCAAAACGGGGCGTTATCGAAAGAGTACCAAGTCATTTCATGCCTGTTCAAGCACTGTTTAGATACTGGCAACCTTTGGCAAAACTCGAGTTGCTCACTCTTCAATTCTAGGCAAATCCCAAATTTTTACTTGTTCACCTATCAAGTGCTGTCCGTTATACAGTAAACACTTTTGTACCTTGAACAGGGTAAAGGAAGGGGTATTGCGATAAGACAAAGACTGATGTCCCTAAAATTGATTTCCCTAGAAGCATGTGGTCGGTATAATTATTACACTCCAATTATTTCTATAGTTATGGTACTTACAAGGATATTGTACACAGAACTGTGATCTGGATAGATGGGCGATGCACACAGAAAATAGTAGTTAGTTTAGTATTATATAAACCAAGTAAGTATTAAACTATAGAAATGAATGGAGTATTGAAGTAAAATATTGTGTTTTGGGATTAGGTAACTAGCTCAGTGATGGTCTCTTCAGTCCTCTAAGTAAATTCCGGGTCAACCTACTAATAATTTTGTTAACATAAATTATGAATAAAATAATTGTATACATGACAAATGTTTCACAATTTATTTGAATTTATAGAATTCATGGGTTATTGCTTGTACGTACCTACGTTGGCAATAATCTGTAATAATCAGACACAAAATTAAGTTACAAGACTCTGAATATCACAAATTCATGTGTTGTTTGAATCAGCGGTTCCCCAGTGTGGATACTTGCCCAAGTTCCTCATAAAGTTCCCCAGTGAATATTTTTCGTCAATTCTACATTCATTCGAACGAACGGCTGGTCGTAGATCGCTTTGAGTGACCCTAAACAATTCTCTTAATCAAAAATCGTATTTGTACAACAAAAAAAACGAGACCGTTCCATTTACAGTGCCCGAGATATGAAGTTTTGAAAGTTCAACTTCCATTTGTCACCCCTTCCTTCTCAGTAAATTTTAAATGGATTTGTTTTTAATTATTTTTTTGGATCCTACGTAGTGTGACGTAAACCAACCAATTTTAAGGGGTTAAATTTTTCTTGGCCGATTCTAGTCTGTAACGACGCCCTTGACCACGCTCCGAATAGATGGATCATTGATACCCGGTGGGCTTTAACAACACACATAATAATCGTATCATAATCATACAGTCCTTATAGGTACGTATATTCAATCGTTGTTTTTCAACTCTTAGCGGCCCTTTCTGGATTCAATTGACAGTACGGTGTTCGCAAAATTACTATTTCGCGAGCTGATCTTTTGTACACAAAACTGCTCTATTCAAAAAAAATTTTTTTTTTCTTCACCTGAATGTTTCTTTGACGATTTCGTAGACGGCGACGATGGTAATCGTGATGAAGACCGACTGCAGAACGCGCTCTACGGAGTCCGCAGTGAAGACCGACGATCGGTAACGAGGGTCCCCCAGACAGTCGAAATATATCAACCAACTCATCAACCAACTCATCAACCAACTCATCAGCATAGTTTCGGTTCTGCGGAATATTCCTTACTGATATTGGGATCCGAGTACGAGGCTGAATGGCCTCCGTAAGTACAATCAACGCTCTCGAGAAAATGTACAGCACAATCAACTGACAAAAGACCGATGTGTCACTTTCTTTTCTGCGTAACAAACAATGGAGGTTGCGTGGTGTGAATATAAAAACATATTATCAATCCATAAAAGCCACACGGCTGATAACCATACCGGCTAAAAAGAACATAATATTATTTGCTAACATAATAACTAGTTGCAGGACCATGAATGCGTTTCTACCAAATTGAATAACGCTGGAAATTCACCTCTGACGGTGTACATATTATTTTCTGTATAGATTATCACCATTGTGTAAACACCACTTCTGTACACGCAATACCCCTGTAACTTTCATATTATCTCGTTATTTTGGATATTGTACACAGAACTGTGATCTTGATAGTTGGGCGATGTCAACAGAAAATAATAGTTATTTTCGTATTGTATCAACCACGTCCTTCTAGGGAAAATAACGTAAGATTTTGATTTGTTTTATTACCACATTATTGTAGAGCGGTCTTAAATTAACCAGGCATTAACTGTTTAGAGGCCCAGTTCAGCCTTGGACAAGGAGCTCTCCCAGGGTTCAGCAACGAAATATAAAGCAGAGTCATCTGCAAATACTCGTAAAATTATCTCACCATCCATATTGATCTTTCGTTGATGTAAACTATGAAGAGAATGGGGCCCAATACCGTTCTTTGAGGAGGAAGTACCACAGTCATTATAAGAACCATAACAACCATTAACTTTAACAAACTGCAACCTACCGTTCAAGTACCTATCGACGATCAAACGACTCGTACCTTCAAGTGGTACCTGAGCCAGTCCGCCGTATTTTTCGCTCAGTCCACCCTGAAGGTAATTGGTTCAGTACAGAATGAAAAATTTAAGTTTTCGACCCTCACTGTTTCCTTCCGTCGTCCAAACTCTTTACGACAAAACCGTCTTTGGGTGCCGTTGAGCAAACATACGACATGAAATATGTAACAAGATACCGGCAGTAGAAGGGCAGCGGACGTTAAAATGTAAATCCGAGACGAAGGACCTTCGAAGTGAAAAATACGGGAGGAAAACAGGCTTCAAAAACATGAATACTACAGTGAGGAAGGAGCCTGAGGCACATCCTGTGGACGGCAAATCAGTGATGAGGTTCCGCCACCAGGTAAACATTCAAAAAGGTTCGGGAGGGTTCAGGTGGCTCTTTAGAAATTCAATCGAATAGAGAAATATCTTCTACGTCTCTCTCGAAGTTCAAACTCTTTTCGACACTTCAAAGACGTAAAAGAAAGATGTGTTCACCACAGCCGAGTCCTTCAACTCCCACGATCCTCCATTTCCTGCCTCTCATTTAATTATTTAATCAGCGCCTACAATTTTACTGCGCCTATTGATTTACCTACTGTTTGGGTGAAGGTATTTGCGATAAGTAGCTGACTTGTAATGTGTTGTATGTCATACATCACCCAAACAGTAAATCAATGGCCTGTTCTGTGTAAGTCCTAAGGAGGCTACTTACCAAGCTACTACTTCACATAGTGATTAGCACAGAATTAAGCTGTAGAAAAGCCACTCAGCTAATCCAGACCCTGGGTAGCGTCAACATAAAGTCCTAAGGAGGCTACATACCAAATTACAGGTTCATAGAGTGATAGAGTATTGAAATTGGCTTTAGGAGCCAATCAGCTGATCCTGGGCCAATCCTGCACAAAGTGTAAGTCCTAAGGAGGCTTCATACCAAAATACAGCTTCATAGTGTCAATAGCATAGAAGTTAGCTTTAGGAGCCACTCAGCTAATCCCAGGTCTATTCTGCTTAAAGTATAAGTTTTATTTGTTGTGTTCATGATTATTTAATTATCATGAACACAAGACAGACATGATTTTAAAAACATTCCGGTAACTGTACGATATTATTGGAGTATACTAGCTCAGTGATGGTCTTTCCAGTTTTCCAACTAAATTCTAGGCTGGCCTAATAATAGTGCATTATTGCTTAAAGCTCCCTAAAATTGATTTATATATTGTTTTTAAATACGATTTTTAAAAATTGTGGACCTATAACATTAATTTCCTTTTCTTCGAAAATTCGCTAAAAGTAAGTACATACCAACTAAGTAATGCCTGGAATCAATGTTTTTCCGTATACACGAAAAGTATCTGAAAACAATACTCAATATCCCAAAACCGTATTTTGTTTATTAAGCTTTGTATAACCTTCTCTCATGTATGAAATTGGCTTCAAGTTCTACCACTTGATTCACGCTCATGTTCGGCATTAGGCTGTAGGCAAGTCTCGCCGACACAAGAGGTTCTTCCTGATAAATAATTACAATTACTACTATAGTTACGAATGGCTTTTACATGCCTACAAAATTTACGTTCAAGTTACCGTCTTTACATGCTAGTTATAATGGTGTCGTACTTTTCCGTTCCTTTTTGGATAAGCCATGTATAAATTAGTTGTTTAAATACATTTCTCGAGCTGATAGTAGGGTCTTCCATTCTGATATCAGTTTGATTGTAAAGTAGATATTGAGGGATTCTAGTGGTGCGGAGCAAATAAGGTCTGGGATTTGACATAATATGTTATTTTTTTCTAGAACAAAACGTGTTGGGTATAAGACCTATATAGGGTATAAGGTTAATATACTACAGAGAAGATTATTGAAAATAATGCTGGGAATACCGCAGAGGTATCCTTCCAGGTTGGTTTACACTTAGTGTCCCCTAGAGAGTGTTATAACATCAGGGTTATAATACTTGCGACTCATTGTAAACCAACCTGGAAGGATACCGTTGCGGTATTCCCAGCATTATTTTCAATAATGTTCTCTAGTATATTAACCTTATCTAATAAGCTAGAGTAAGCTCCCCTCAAGTCAAGATACCATATTCTAGTATAGGTAGACTGTACGAGTGAAATATAATTTTTTACATTCTATTTTTATGAAGAACATTATGAAATATGGCTACAAATTTCCTTAATTTCGAGTGTACGTAGTCGATATGATTTTTCCATGCTATTCCAAGCTATTCAAGTTCATCAAGGTTGACTCATGTTGAGCGCGAAACGTCGAATCAGTGGCGAATGATTAGTCGACAAAGCAACCTGTCATCGTTATGTAGATGTATTCCTAGTTCTGGCAAAGAGGAGTTTTTTTTTCGACAGTTTCCCTGGATATTGTGTATCTAATTGGCGAGGGAGCCGTATGGACGGTTGACTGGGTTTCCTTGACTCACTTCGACGGCCCGTCCTCAACCTACAGGGTACAGGGGCGACCTCCGACCGCGATGGACTTTTCATCCCAGTCCCTTTAGTCACCCGCCTTCAAACGAATATTTCTCTCAAGGAGTTTTCCCGCATTCTTGTACTCATTTGTCCACCGCTCCCTCTCTCCACAACGACTCATTGTTTTCTGTGTACAATATCCTTGTAACGTTCATAAATAAAAGAAGTAATTGGAGTAGTCAGGTTTTAGTGACGTTTCAAGGCACATGAAAGATATCGCCTATGCAGACGGAAACAATTCATCATTCATCATTTCCAGTTCTATTCAACCGATGTTGATGAAACTTGGGGCGACTTGTGGTCTCTTATAAATTTTCTATGAATTTCCTTCAATTTGATCGGAGTTAGAGTAGCGTCTGCGCTGGGCCTCATGAAATTCCTGTCACTCTCATAATTCTGCTGCTGTTTTCAACCAAATTCACTTGACGTTTCACTTATCGAACTGATCGAGTCCCTCAACTGGCATAGCTCCCGCTACAACCAATTGAAATGAACATCAACACCTATTGCCTATGCCTTAAGGGTAATCTTGAGGGGAACAAATAATTTATGTTTTTATATAGGGTCGAACTTATTTTAGTATAATATGTGAATTGAGGAAGAGTACAGGAAGGTACACAGCATACTTAATAGACGAGTAATTAGGAAAATTGTACAAATTTCATAGCAAAATAAGACGCTCCTATTCCCAGCGCGATTATATACTCATCGGGAATATGTAGCATTTAGGTATGAACAATGTAATTCTATTTCTTATCCTGAACATATCTGTAAACAGTAAATGCAAAAAATAAAAACTCTGCAAATTCTTGACACAACCGATTATTATCTTCCTTGTGCAGATCACCCTTCTGTCTATACCAGACTGTATTGCAAATCGGCACCATACCATATTCTCACCGTACTCATACCATACCATACGAATTTCTTTCCTATCATACCATACTGTATTATACCAAATCATACATACAATAATATATCATACCATACTCATACCATGTCATACAAACCGAGTGAATATTGAAATGTCATCCATTTCTGACCTATATTTTAAATTTCAAGTATCTATCATCAAAATTTAATTTGTATTATTACAAAAAGGTATTATTTAAACAATTTTACAGATGAGAAACCGAGTGAATATTGCAATGTGGTCTATCCCCGACTCACGGTTAAAATTTCTAGACTGTAGTTTACCGGGAAGATGAAAAACGGTAGTTTTATTCTGGGCGTCTGGGGGTTGGGTCACATAACGGCCGTTTTCGACGCGAAAGTTTAGTGTTTTTCCTAAACCTTTGCGCGGTCACTGTGAACGAACGGCTGGTCGCAAAAAAATCCAATTGGTCTTAAAAGATTCGTAATTCTTCAGGTCATTCAAAAGTGAACTAAAAATTTCACCGTTTCATGAGAATTTTTAGAGATATGACATTGTCGAAATTTCAAAGTTCGTTTTGAACCCCTTCCCCTTGACCTAGGGTTATGAAAAGTTTCGAGGATCATTGTGGGGCTGGTCCAAACCCAGAAACCAAATTTCGTAATAAGTGGCGCGGACGGCGGACGGGGGACGGCGTACGGCGGACGGACGGATTTTTTTTTATTCGATTTTCTGAATCTACGTGTCTTGAAACGTAAACCAACAAATTTTGAGGGGGGGTTAAAAATTTTTTTTCTTTGGGCGACTCCAATGGTTCATTATCGAAGATAATAAACCAAAATTAAAAAAATAAATGTTCGATAAATAATTCAATTATTGAATTATTGGCTGGATTTCTGTAACATTAATTATTAATGTTATTATTAATGTTATTATTAAGTAACATTAATAATTAATGTTACATTTAATGTAAAATCCACCAAGAATTGTGGGAGTAGTTTTCAATGTAAGTTGTTCTCATTAGGAAGATCAACGTGGTGACAGCCCGTCCCTCCCCCAGACACACGCTTCCTAACTTACCCTAAAAATGAAAAAGAGACTTAGCTAGATCCGATCTAAGGTCGTCTAGAATGACTCTAGCTATAGCACTTATAAGATTATTTTGGATGACAGAGGAGGGAGGTCCCTTTAATTAGCATTGCCGTCTTCAAACGGTCTTCAAATGGGTGGTCGTAATCTTTCAGGAAATTTAATAACTTGAGGTTAT
Organism: Stenodema calcarata; assembly: GCA_963920205.1. Classification (NCBI taxonomy): domain Eukaryota; kingdom Metazoa; phylum Arthropoda; class Insecta; order Hemiptera; family Miridae; genus Stenodema; species Stenodema calcarata. The sequence goes on along the minus strand of OY986049.1, from coordinate 36,498,655 downwards.
TCTCTTTATTATGGGAAGAGGATGACTCGTGATGCTGTCTAAACGGCAGTTCTTGTTTACCCAGGAAAAGAATGTAATGAACAAGCCGAGTCTCCCTGTTTTTACGTTCTCATTATGATGAGATATTTGCGCGGCCTGTGGCACATCCAACAAAAGATTAATGCGAATTATAATAAAGCAACAGAGGAGACTATGTGAGGAAGCACTGGTGTTTTTTAGCAGCTTTTGACAAGTTTGTAATAGTAGAAAAGCCACTACACCTTGATGAACTACACCCTGACAACCATTGGTAGGTATCTATTGTAGTTCTCAACATTAAAATGTCAAGTGATCTCACAGGCCCTTGAGATCTGGCACCTGTCGAATTTTTCGCTGAAATTGATCCATTTTAGGACGATATTAAGGAACAACTAAAACTATAAACCAATCTAGAAACTAAAATAGAACTAATGTACCTAACTAGACAATCAAACAACAGCATGGATATTAACAATCGATTGATGTTATGAGTCCTCCGACCTTTGCGTCCCAGCACAAGCGACGCCTGCACATTACATCTACTTGCCCCGCCCTATCACTCAGGAGACATAAGAACACGCGCGCTTCAGAATACACACAGACATACACACACGATGTAGGATGACGTCATGGGCACTTGCTAGAATCTTGCGATTCCCCTGAGGCCTCACAGCAATCAGATATTTGTAATTCTTCTTCTTCTTCATCTTAAATGACACGGCTTTGGCCATGCCGGTTATAGTCATAATGACTAAGTCACTGGATTCGTCATTCAAAGCAAGCATCAAAGGTAACTGTGGCATAATCAGCGGGCGATTCAAATGTTCAATTGAATCTATTCATTTCAAAGGGTATGAAATGTGCAGAACTCACCGTTATGCCCCTGCTTTTGAAACTACTTCAGGCTGATTGGCCTTAACGTTTTAATGGTATTAATCGATATTTGATGCACCAACTCATTGTACCTGTTGTCAAATCACTTACCCATCAACCCCCTCCTGAAAATCAACTTTATAAACAACATTTCACATTTTTCACATTCATTCATCCCAACATTAGACTAGTCGGCTACCTCACTTCATTCGTCTACCGCTTCATAAATCTTTTTTTTTTTTTTTTTTTTTAATAAATAATGCAAACTTTATTGTTATCAATATAACATTACAATTTTGTTAGTTTTTCTTTAAATTGATTATAGTAGGCCTATGGACCTAATTAACATGGAACATGAGTGTGGGTTCCAGACCATTGACTGTCCCACATGCAACAAATTAGGTAACAAAAACTTATGCATATATCGAGATCGGCGTGTAGGGTTGAGTTACGGACGTACCATGGGGCGCCCGTGATCATGCGTAATACCCGGTTCTGGAGCGTTTGCAAACGTTTTATGTGTGTATTCGCAGCGGAGCCCCATCATTGTTAAAATAAAATTATAGGAATCCAACATCTCAAGTCTGCAAGATGTTGGTAATTATGGGTACATAAAGTTTGAGTCGTGACTCCATGCAGATACCTGCACTTCCTTGTACGTTGAAATCCATCTTATAATATTAAATCCATTTTTTAATATCAAATCCATCTTATAATATTCCAATTTTGATTGGACGGTGTCATGCACAAACCGACCAAGCGCCAAACTGATAAAAATAGAATTTTGAGTACTATAAGAATTTCTCGTTACCATACATTAAGGGTCCATAAATTGTACTACCCGCCCAACTATTTCGACAGGTTTAGTGCTTTTACGGAAAAAATCCACAGTCTTGCAGTTGTAAGATTTTCGAAGAAATAACTGCTTTTATGTTAAATATCTCCATTTTAATGGTTTTACAAAAAATGTAGTCTCCATTTTTTGCCAGTAACACCTCAGTTTATGGATTTTTCAACGCTGAACAAGATGGTGAAGTCAAAATTGCGATATCTCATTCCGTTAACTGACTAGAGCAGATGAACCGTGAAGAACATCTCAAGTAACCACCACGTTTCTTCACCTTCAAAGTGCTCCAGTTTGAGACCGGGGTAAGATATCGCAATTCTGACTTCACGATCGTGTTCAGCGTTACAAAATCTTTGAAATGTCTGGCCGTGAATTCAGGATGGTCATATTTATAAAGCTATATAAATGAATCTGAATGAATCTGGTCAAGAACGGATTTTAGTATGAAATGATTTTGAAAATTCGAATTTTAAAAATTCGCAAATACTTACCTGAAAACAAATAATTTGAATTATTCTAATAGGTACAAACATTTTTAAACAAACACTGTGGCGAGTTTAATTCTGCGTCGAAGGAAACCTACCGCAGCTCGCAGGATTGAATGCGCGATTTTTGGCGAATTTTAGAAGTTTTCGTTTGTTGTCGAACATTCAAATTGGACGTGAGGCTTTGATGTTAAAAAATCCACAGTAATTAGAGTGTGTTTATACGTGTTTCTTGCGTAAAAACACTAAAAATTAACGATTAAGAAGGAATAAATTTTTCAACAATATAACAGTCAATATCAATTCAAGGACCCTTAACTTAAGGTTTAATCGTAATCAGCGTAAAATTGCCTATATATGTCTCCCAAGTTACTCGGTCACGAATCGTATAATGGAAAATAACAGCTTATTTTCGGCTGAAACCATGCTGGATTCTAGGATTTTATTCCTCATACTTTCGACTTCCAAATTTCCGTCTTCGTGTACCTACCGATGAGCCAATAAAATTCTATTTTAAACAGAAAAGTGACGATCTATAGAGAAGACCATCAGAGTGGTACGAAGGAAATATTGCTTGATCTGCAAAGGTGACTATCAATTAAAATAACTGTGATTGTTCAATTTTACATTCACACTTTAGTTAATACTTTCATAGACCAAACGAAAGTTTCTTCACTCCCTCCGTCCTGATTAATATTTTCGTTGACTCCCAGTGATCTGTTTATTATTTATTACATCCATGGGAATAACATCGAACTATAATATTGAATGCAATGACCTTTGGAGGAGTTGGTAGTGGGTAAATTATGTTTGGTGTCGTTTTATACCGAGAATTTGGACCTGGACCTTCGTGTGACGTGTCATAATTTTTGAGTCGGTGCTGGTCGACTTATCTTATACGGGATTTTACGATATTCAGTTGAATTTGAAAGTAGATCTGATGTTGAAATAGGCCGATATGTAGGGCGAACTAGAAGCGCCAATATTCCGGCTTAGCGACGACCCCTTCTGTGTTTAGTGAATTGTTAGGGCACAATAAGATGCGCCCGAGGGTGGGACCTGTCTCTCCCAGGCAGGTTTGTGAATCATTTGCATCTAAATAAATATAATGTGTATAAGAAGACGAGAGAAAAAATCTCTAAAGGGACATCCCCGACGAGCAACCTGTTTCGAGTAGAACGGCCGATAGGTAGCTCGTCACCCACTGCCACTATTATTCTCCACTATTGCCCCACTGATGTGAGAGAGTGATGGAGAGGGGAAAGTGGAACAGGCCTTTTTAAAGGGCTCTCCCCGAGACGAGTTTCTTTAAAGGTCCGAGGGCGATTTAAATATGTCTGAATAGGAACGTTGCATGTTCCAGGGCCCACCATCCTGGGCGTCCCACATAACTGAAAAATAACGGTGAGCTCCGGAATCAGCTGTGAGGATGAAGTTACACCTACCGCCCTGAATGAAATGAATGTTCTCGACGGTTTTCTAAGAGAACGAATGGGTCCACATTTTCTACCAGGATATGTCAGTAAAATATTCAACAGTATGTATCTACTAATAATGTAACTTTGAGAGTAGAGGATTAATATTGAGAACTATCGTCCACAATAATTACTAACCCTCGTACAATTACTGTTCCAACTCTAATAACTTGACAATCTTACAAGAAGTTGAACCACGAGATCAACCAGCAACCTGAAACATAAATAAATAAATAATTAACTTAAGGCCTAGTTAAACCAACAGAGTACCTCGGGCGAGCTACTCAATCGGCGAGTAGGTGACTACACTGCTGACAGAGCTTGAAACGGACAGAAGAGACAGTCAGTTCGATCCACTGACTCGCTCCAAATTACTCGCCTGTCATTAGGCCGAGTCTTGGCTGATGCATTGTCTCGGCACGTGTAATTAGGCCTTAATGATGAGCGAAGTGTCAAATTTACGTACAAACTAGTGAGTCGAGGGACTATGTGTTCATTTACGGTTGAAAGGTACGAAACACGTATTTAGGTTCAATATTTTCAATAATTGAAGGGGGGTTTTCTCAAAATCGATTCTAGTGGTTCATAATTATTATGAACCATTCGAATCGATTTGGAGAACACAGCTATCATACTAGATATTGTTAATTTTTATTCTCACTATTTACCTTTGTAACTATTGTTCAATTACCTACTGCAAATTCTACTATAACTCTCTATTATAATTCCATTATTGCTTTCTGGCAACTTTATTATGGTGAAAATTGCAACATTTATGATTAATGATGGTGTACCTACTTTATATTAGGTAAAAATTAACAAGGAAAGCTATAGGATAGCTATATTCGTATTCGATCATCCTATGGATGGTCCGAAGGTTGCCATAATACTGTTGCCAGAAAGTAATAAAAGAATTATAATGGGCTATACTGTATTGAGAAGGAATTTTCTTTTGCGTTCGAAAAGACATATCCATGATTTGAACTGTCTCCCAGTAAGGAATTATTGACCATGTTTTACAATAAATACACATGAACTGTCAATAAACGTATCTACAGAAGCGTCCTCCTGTTCAGTTGTACTCGAAGAGAACTCCCAAGCCTCAAGCCGACCCAAGAAGATTCAGAACCCAACGGAGGAACCCCAGCCTTCCTGAACCACCTCCTTAACTATCCAGAAATACCTGTGGATAATTTGTTACGCCACTATATGCCATCTTTAGATGATCTTTAGAAGCCTTCCATGAGCATCTGAGGGCCTCTTCAGCCTCTCCAGGAACGCCCTAGTCACTTGAAACGGCCCAAAGGCAACCTTCAGCAGTCTACTACTATCCCCAGACATCCCTCACCACTCCAAGCCGTTCTTAAGTATCCCAGTCCCTCTTCTGCCTCACCAGGAACGCCCTAGTAATTTGAAACAGTCCAAAGACAACCTTCAGCAGTCTACTACTATCCCCAGACATCCCTCACCACTCCAAGCCGTTCTTAAGCATTCCAGTCCCTCTTCTGCCTCACCAGGAACGCCCTAGTCACTTGAAACGGCCCAAAGGCAACCTTCAGCAGTCTACTACTATCCCCAGACATCTCTCACCATTCCAAGCCGTTCTTAAGTATCCCAGTCCCTCTTCCGCCTCACCAGGAACGCCCTAGTAATTTGAAACAGTCCAAAGACAACCTTCAGCAGTCTACTACCTACTATCCCCAGACATCCCTCACCACTCCAAGGCGTTCTTAAGCAACCCAGTCCCTCTTCTACTTACCACGAGCGCCCTAGTCATTTGAAACGGTCCAACTGTTGAACTATTCTTGGTCGGATTGGGCTCAAAGGATTGTTCCTAGTCAATTTGTACCTCAACATTCATTTAATTATTACAATTTGATTATGAAACCAGGAATATTGCAATTCGTTAAGAATTTTAACTTTATTCTTACTACTTTCTGCAAATGAAAAAAATCATTTTCTTCTTATTCTTCTTCTTCTTTCAGTGACCGCTTGTACTTTGGTTTATTGGTTTTGTTGTTCCAAAAGCTGCCTGAATTATTGTTAGCTACATCTGATGCCAGAGCTTATGTCACCGTTCCATAGTATCAAAAGGATTCAAGTGACGTTTGAAGAGGGTTGCGCTTCTTGAATTTTGATGAGATTAATAAGACAGCTTCTGTCATCGCAGTTATGGGAAGACCAGAGAAAAAAATCCCCAGTGATTTAAAAGGCCGAGCGGTCAGATCTGCACGTCACCTCCAGCGTTTTCGTCCCTTTAAATTCACCCCCGAACTTGTCTCGCATCACCGCCCTTCATTTGGTCTCATCGCCCTAAATTATGCCGCAGCTCGCCCTCTGATGGCGATAAATGACCCGACCAACACTTGAATAGCGTCTACCGTCTGTATACAATATAACACGGACACGCCCGTCCCTCATGCAAATCCTTTAAAAGACAGACAGACGTCTGAGCGTCGAACTGCCGTCTGCGTCGAGACGAAAAAGAAAAGTTCGTTGAAACTCACCCTCTCCGTGTGATAACAATCATGATAATGACAGCCGAGTTGGTCATATCGTCATGTCCTCAGTTCGAATCCTACTACATCAGTACTTCTGAAGCACCCTGTTTGATGTACCTTGAGGCATAATTCAGTTTTTTATTTTTCAAGTTTTTTTGGTATTATTTTTCACCAATTTTTCAATGCAGTCCCATAGTGAATAGATTTTTTTTTCTTTTAGCGAATTTTCTAAGAAAATGAAGCTATTGTTCTAGCGTCGAAATGTTTAAAACTCGATTTTCAAGGACAAAATTTTATACAAAACCAGTGAAAACCAGTTATTTCTTCGAAAATTCGCTCTTACGGCCATGTTGCATGACTGTGGAATCCTTTAAATTTTTCTAGACCAACCTCTAATCTCGAACGAATCCCCAGCACATAACATAAATATCACATCATTACCTTCATAGAAAATATTTCACCTCTTATAAAATTTATAATTTGTGATTATTTACATTTAATGTAACCATATTAAGGTACCTATTTTTTGTCAATTCTAATAGTAAAAAAAAACATATTCATTTGTATTTTAAAAATGTCAAAGATATAAAATCAATAATATCTTGTCAATGAAGAATATTAAATATTGTAACAAATTTTGTTACAATGTTATTCAAAATATGTATACCTAATGTCCCAAATTTGAATGGTGCACCTGTCAGGTGCACGCTTATCCCTAACTGGTCTATTATTACAATCATCGGATTGTGAGGAAACACTGTGGCTACTCTCCATTGAATGATCGTCATATTTTAGGGGAAGTATCTTTTAATTTGAAATTACTCTCATGGAGTACGGGATAGGGGTCATCAGCAGTTTCATTGTTTCGTTTAAAGGGACTCATGTGCACTTTTTGGACTAAATTGCTCTCATCCAACCTGATTTTATCTACAACAATCCTAAAATGTCAATTACTGTAACTTGAAACCTTTTTATGGGGTCTTTCAAATCGTGCAAAATTCACCAATTCACCAATGCTCTACAGGCAAGAAGGCTGCTGAAGAAGTTGCTCATTTCAGGAAGGTGATATACCACCTTCCTGAAATAAGCAACTTGTCTTCTTGATGTCCTTAAAATCAAATTTACGCTTTCGCTCGTCATCATGGCGATGTGGACACTCAATTACGCTGAAATATTTGGAGTACCTAAAAGGGTAGAATAGTATGGGTGGTTCGAGTAACCAGATGGTCATCTCCGAGTGAAGGGGGGAGGTCAGTTACTAGCTCAGTGATGGTCTCCTCTTAATAATTTATTCAGGTATACCTGAATAAATATACATATTTAATTTATTTCGTAGTGAGGCAGTGAATATACATATTTAATTTATTTCGTAGTGAGGCAGTGGTGAAACTTTTCCCTTCATCCGCATATCGAAATACCGAAATTTGAATTTCAGGAAGACGTGCCAGAACTTTGATCTGAACAGAAAATAATGAACCGTTGTGGATGAGTCGACTTCTCATACAGTTATGTACATGTATCACGGACAACTCAATCAACTCGCCAACTCGTCATCATTACCACCGTGTCCTTGTATGGTCCACTGATGATCAAACGCTTAATATAATGAGCAGTTTATGGCAATTACAACGAAAATATCCGAGTGAGTGCAGTTGTTCGCCAACAAAGTGCCTTCTCACACGTTTCCCGGTCACGTGACGACAATTACACGTCAATTATTCATTACTAGAGGAGCTGCTGGGTAGGAAACTACTCGGCGAATCGATTAGAACCGCTCTGACAGCGGAGAGCGGCCTTGGTCTCGTGGGCAAAATGACCGCAAGGTTCAAAGTTCAAGTTTGCTGCAGGTTTGTAAATGACAGTAATATTTCATTCGAACCACCTCCTAAAGCGATGAAGCCGTGGAAACGACCTTTTCAAATTAAAAACTGACTTGAAAATAGAGCGGGTGCTAGTTGAAAACGTATCCGATGTAGCGTTAGAGGGAATTGGTAGGAAATGCGGCACTAAAATTTAATCTTAACCGGCAGTCCCACTGTCCTCTTGCGTTTTGGACATCAAGGAAAGCATATTGCTTCGTGCAAAAAGGGTCCTTATGAATTTTTTTCCATTTCGAGATAATCGAAAAAAACTGTTTATCTCCTTGAAATTTTGGGTTATTTCAATGAAATGTTTTCTGCGCATTCCTCAAATTACTGTTGTTGATCGAACGTATAGTTTTTAGTTCAAATATGCAAAAAGCTGTCGGAATAAGGTCCCTTTCTGCATGAACCGGCTGTGGTGGTTCCAAATAACGTAAAAACAACTTAAGAACACTTTTTTATTGTACAAATTATCAAATGGAAGAGTAGGTAGGTATGTTTTTAAGTTTTCAAATTTCCAAGTTTTACCATAACAGATTAGGTTTTTTCAATTTTCTTTTTTCAAGTCAAGAGGTTGAGTGATGAAAATCAGTTTTACTTCTAGTTGGGTTCAAATCGAACTAAGTTGCGATATAGGAGGCACAGGAAGCCTGCCACGATGATGGGTTGGATTTCGTGCAAGAATAGGATCCCGGAATAGGGCCCCTTCTTGCATGAAACGAAAAATTCGCCCTCCATTTTCTAGTTGACATAGTGCCGAGAGAAGGTCCCGTCTTGTATGAATCAATGGAACCGAAGGTAAAGACGTAAAAACCACCATCATCTCGATTTGGCCAAATGTGGAGATAAGGACCCTTTTTGCATGAGGTCATTCATCTGCTAGCAGCCCTAACGTGCTGATATTTTGGACGTTTGAAGTTCATCAAAATCCGACTACCCTCCCTCTGAACATACGCAAACATTACGTTTCTGACACCGAAATTACTGAACTTGTTTTGATGAATTTTCCATTTTGGCAGTTTGGCACCCAAATCATTCCCGCTGGGTTCAGTTGTGCCACGGCTTGTAAAATAAATGAAATATTTGTAACAATAGTTTGCTATACCATCGTGGGTTCGTTGAACGAATGGTTCCATGGAAGCATTGAAAAAAGAATGTAATGGGGTCTGCGCATGATTTTTTTTCAGAATTTTTATTGAAAGAGAATCGCTTCAAAAAGGTGAAAATGGGAACCATTCGTCGAAATTAGCTTAGCCTACCTACCCTTATTTTTCATGGATAGAGAAACAATCATGTTCATAAAATGCGCGCGATGACGTCAGTACCGCTGGTGCATCTGATTGGTCGGGGGGGGGGGGGGGAGTTGAATCAATGCTACCACCGCACCGACACAAAAAACGGTAGCCACCCTTCCTGAAACTTGAGATGACTGAGGGGCTGACGGTGGGTGATGTCACAACCGCGCGCCATTTCACGTCCAAGTTTCAAATCAATCAGATTTCAATTGTGATTATCGATATCTGTGAAGTTTTTTTGACATGGAAATGTAAAGTGTTTACGTGCAATAGCTACTCAAATAACATAACGAATCGGTTTTTCTCAATTTTCATTTTAGTAGTATTGTATTTCTCGGGAGGGACACGTGATATTGGTATAATTCCGAAAATGCGTGTGTGGAACATTGTAATCCTTGAAAAAAATCTCCAAGCAAATTAATATGATGAAGAGTATAAAAAAAATACCAAAAACTTTTTTCCCATGCCGGGAATCGAACCCGGGCCTTCTGGGTGAAAGCCAGATATCCTAGCCACTAGACCACATGGGAGGCCTGTGATAGTGACAATCGTTTCTTCTATATAACTGGGTTATTAATGTAAAGTCATTTCAAATACCAACACCATCAACCTGTGAAACCCACTTCACCAAGTTATTGAGGCGGATGATGATGAGGATTATTTCAGAAAATTATGAACCGAAAAGGCTGAAATGGGGTGAGTTGGTCTGAAGATCATTTCGTCCATCAAAATCCTACCATAGGGGAATGTCCCCAGGTTTGGTCAGCGTCAAGGGTAGGTCACTATGTAATCACTCAAAGGAGGAATCACGAGGGAAATTTGTTTCCTCTTTTGGAAGATCGGGCTATTTGAGGCAACACTGCATCAAAACCTTTTTTGGTGTTGGCTACATTTAATGTAGCCAACACCAAAAAATGTTTTGATGTCATTTCTCGTATCACGTTTGTGATAAATTTTATTACAAACTTTAACGTGATAAGAGAAATGACATTTGTGATAGGTAATATCACAAATGTCTATGATATTATCTAAACCAGAAACCGCACTCGGTTGCCAAGTCAAGGATTTTTCCTTAGATTTAGGGTTTTTTTTCGCTGACAGGGATTTTTTGGGGGGAAGGAATGTACAGGGTTTTTCTTTAGGGTTATTTTTTCTAGTCAGGGGTCTTTCAGCGGTTTTTTAGGAGGTGAATTTCACTGATGAATCGAAGGTAGCGACACTGTATCCCCGGGTTTTAGTGTTGCTAATCAATGGACATTGGAAGAGGGTCGCTTGGCTATGGGTGCTAGTTCCAACTTCTAAAGAAGTGGGTTAATCTTTCCGAGACGAAGTTCTCGGTTGAGGTGTACGGCGACGTCGACAGCTCAAAAACCTTCGACTCAGGAACGTTGCACTGTTAGCACTGTCGCTGATGTAGCTCCCCATGGGGATATGGATATGGATATCGAACGCGTACGTTGAGAGATACTGTGTACAACCACATCAAATCGAAGCTGTGGACTGGGCTTTCCATTGACGTGGTCCAGGGCATCCTCGTACGTTACTTCCTCCGTGAAGAGGGCATCACATGTGCTCAGTTTCAGCCAACAGCGGAGATGCTCTCTCTGTTCAATGAGCGTCTTATGTACGATCACATTTCCAAAGACACTGAGACAGGGATTTTTTTGGGGTAAGGATTGTAGGTATAGGGTTTTTCTTTAGGGCTATTTTTTTTCTAGTCAGAGGGTTTTGAGGAAAACAGGTTGGCAACCGTGAAACCTCACTTCTAGCGTGTTCACAGCTACTGTACCTAAGTGTATGTATGCAAATTTTGCATTTAATATTCTCATACACTTTTGAAGTCTTGGACGTCTCCGACGTTTTCCACTAGTTAGGATTTCTTTTTGAGTTTAATTATTACTGGGATCGCCGAATTTCGAAAGTCTTGACAGGCGACAAGGGTTGGTCTTATGAGTCGCCTTTCCCTGCATTTTATAAATTATTTCTCATGATTTACTGAAAAAAATGCATTTCACCTGTTTTATATGAATAACAAGGTTCAAAAGAAGAAACCTCCAGCCAATGCTGATCTTTTGAAACAGGCGATTGGGGCAGTTGAAGGAGGCACACCAAAAACACAGCCTCGAGCCTGTTCGGCGTTCCTCGTACTACACTTACTCGTCATTTTCGATCTTTCAAAGAAAGTTGAGATTCCACGTTACCACAAGCCAAGGTAACTATGAAGAGAACGAGGGGGCTGGGTGAATCTCGGATTTTGACAAATACACCGGAGCGATACGAAATTGCTATAAATTCCAGGGGAAGAGTTACCACCAAGTTGCTAAAACCGAGTGGACACGCAAAGAGAAACTTATTTGAACAGAATAAGATACAAAGGGACACGCAAATAGTTGTCAAGAGCAGATCTTCCCAAAATGAAAAGGTCATCGTAGTCATGGATGACGATCTCGAAAGCGAGGAGGAAGATCATTCTTGAAGATGAATTGTCTCTACGATCAAAACTGGGACCACATCCATCAAATTCTTGATAATTGGGCTCTTGTTCGATTTGGCGAGACAACGTCATCCAAACACTAAAGTTCCTAAGAAAAAGAAGAAACATGTTTATATGGCCAAACCGCCGAAGACGTATTCAGAGTAGCCGCCGACTATATTATGAGCGTGCTACCTAATCCTCAAATTCGTAGAAGAGGTCAGCTTAAGTTTCAAGTGTCTTTCGACGGGCTCAATATTTTTTAGTTTTTCAATATTTTAGGTGGGTTGGTTACCTTAAGACTTAAGTTACCTACCTAAGTGTTTTTATTCTTCTATAAACTAAACTTGAGTATTTTTTGTGATACTAGAACAGGTCTCTTTGTCACTAGTCTCGGAACATTTACCGACATCTGTAACCTATTTTAGACATACGATGAGACCCATGAGAGAACCTTTTTGTAAGTACGTCGTATTATGTACAAAAAAAATTATTTTTAATGAAAAGTTATAAACAATTATTCTGTTTATATGGACTTCAAATTATTTTATTTCCTTCTTAACCTTGGTCAGGGAGCCAAAAAAATCTTGTCGCCTACATGACCAAGGGTGAGGATTGCGACAAGGGTTGGTCAAAAAATCACTTTTTTTTTAACATTACCAATAATTATTGGTGAATGGTACGACAAAAATGAAAGTTTTAAATCAAAGGTAGATACTTAGTTACTCTTGCTAGAAGATTTTTTTTCCAAGGCTTAAAATTTTATTTTTTGAGGGTTTTTAGGGTTAGAAGAAAAAGGTTACCAACCCAGGGGATCTTCCTACATCGACACGTGGGCTCTAAACAGTCATAACTGGGTGGAAGTCTGGAGCTGAAATATTGACAAAAATTTCATCAATTCGCATTAATGTTTGCGCATGTACGAACATGTTGTTCTCGATAGATCCGAATTGACTTCCCTGCTCGCAGTTCACAGATGTTCTCGATTTCCGTCTAAAGCACGAGCTCAATCTTTGCCCATGAAATGCACTAAACCAAATGTTTATTTCGTATTTCGACCATAACCGCCACCGGAAAAAACCCCGCCGAAGCCAGAAGACGGAAGAAATGTGTTTACGGGCCTTGACGAGTGGAACAACAAACCGCCGGTGTTTCTCACTCATTGTCGACAAGTTTAAGGTCGAGTTGGGCGTCCGTTGCAACAGACGTCTTGCGAAAGATACCTCCGTTGCCCCGCGATCCGATAGTCTACACATCCATTCCAACCAAACTACACAACATTTCACTATTCCAGGCCCCACCCACTCAGTGACGGGTATAATGTCAAGGGAACATCTGGTCCGGTTGTAGCGAAACCCATGGATTACCTCGATGGGCTGAGAAATCAATTTCTCTTCATTGTTCAAAAACGTCATGGTGGAAGCCGAAAAAAACGCGATCGTCCCAAATCAAAATGTCAATTGAATCGGTTATTGCAGAAACAACACATTGAAAATTTTGGACGGTTTTGAGTTGAGAGTGGACCTTAATGCTAGGGGTGGGCAATATTTAACGTAACCTCTGCAAATAACCTAATACAGTTCAGTAACCTAATACCAGATAACCTATTACCACAAAACCCCTATTACTACCCCTATAACTGTTTGGAGAACTTGAGAGTCACTTTGCTGCCGGCCGAATACCCGTCTCGGTCCCTAGGGGTTCTCGCACTATGGGATTCCGTGTTAACCACTAACTACCTGGCAATAGGTTGGCTGGGACCTAATACCAGGTAATAGGTTACGGAAAACGAATACGTGAAAGGTGTGGAATCATAACTGTCGACAAGTTATTCGAGTGAGTAGAGAAAATTCAATTCTTCCGAGATTACTGTCATATTGAGTGCATACATCAATTTGTGTGTTTGTTTCAATAAGAAGGTACCTTATTTTTTCGGTGCTATTTCAGTGTGTATTTTTCAAGCTTATGTTTTGTGTTGCACTCATTTCAATCAGAGCGTCAAGAAACATGCATCAGTATGTAGGAACATAAAGTTGTCATAGGAGCTAATGATGAGAATTAAAAATGAATCAAGATCGGTAGTGAGCCAGAAAATATTAATACTATACTACAAACTACAATATTAATACACTAAATCATTAACAGGTTTTTGAACCCGTTGAACAAAAATAGTAAAATGTAAGAGCTAAATAATAGAATTTGGCATCGCGACGGACTAGGGAGGGGCGCCAGGCCTCTGAGGTGAGGCGTTTTGAATTTGTCCAACACTAGTTTGTGTAACCCTTCATATTGATGTAGGGTTATGAAATGATTCAATGATCCGAGCCCACATTTGTAATTTCGTAGTTCTCAATTTATTTTAAACTGATAAAGTGTGGCATACGAACGAATTGGTTTTCAAACTAATTTTCCAGGCCACTAACTTTGAGCGGTCGTGGTAAAACAAATGGTTTCTATGGTCGACTCCAATGGTTCGTCATTGAAAATAATGAACAGAAATGATGTTTTACGTAGCTGTACAGGTACGCACGGACGTAAGAACGCACTCGTCAGTAAACCCATAACTGTAAGGTCAATATAATCTTTGAAGGTAAGTGGTATGGATTTAAATACGGTCCATTATAATGATAATTAACAATGTCATGAAGTTCAGTTTGCCTTCTCCCTAATCAAACAGTGGATGTATACAGTGGAACATCGATAAGTCAAATTTCAAGGGACCAAAGAAGTAGTTCGACTTAGGGGAGTTTTCGAGTTTGTGAGGTTTTTTAGTCAAGGGTGATTGCACACAAAATTTCCAATACGTTTAAAATGCAAAAAATGGTATTTTTGTTGTGGTTTCTTTTCAAGTTCAAATGGAACGTTACAAATGAACAGTGTAAACGAAAATTTACAGGCCCTCCTCAATGCAGGGTTTACAATTTGCAGTTGGTTGAAACGCCAGAAGCAATTTTCTATGGTGTTCTAACTAAAATGTGGCCAATCCTCATGGCGGTCAGACCGATACAGTCCTTTACAGTTTTTTACCGTCCTCCATGTCATCCAACTCCATTTTTACAATTTCCGTGAGCGAGTTGTCATTGATTTGACCATAAACAATTCCGAGTTATTAGAACTGCGAATTATCACTGGCTCGATGCTCCAAAAATCACTTCGAGTTGATTGAACGAGATTGTCTGAAGGGGCAGGAGAAATTGTTCGAGTTTGGGAGCTTCCATTGTATGTGAACTTCACAAAATGATCGTGTAAGACTCGTTACTACTGTATATAAAACCGTATATCACTCATTAACTCTGAACTTTTTCAAGCACGATCATTTTCAAGGCAGTCTCTGTGGCCGTGATGATAGTAGTGGATATAAGAATTTCATGGTTTGATATTCAGATTCTACGTACCTTGAAATACGAATTATAACATGTTCAGGATGTGGAGGGGTGGGGTTTAAAAAAAAATGTCTATGACGATATAAATGGCCCATTATGAAAAATAACCAACTAGAGTTTTCTAGATTTATAATCATCAGGAGCAGGAAAGTAGAGGTAGATATCAGGCTGGTGAGCTCTACCTAAATCCACGAAGCCATCGCCCTCTGCTCGTTCCCCACTCTTTCGCATCATCTTTTCTTCCTCTTCCGTCGTCTTTCCCAACCGCCTTTTTTTTCTCGCACGGTTCCCTCGTCCCTTCACCTTCTTCCTATTCGCCTCAGAGGAGGCTGCGCAGGAGGATGATGACCTCAACGACTTCCACCAACAACCCGCCGACAAGTGTTAACACCAATTGGACTACAGCGACGTCCAAACCCGTGGAATCGGTACATATAAGTTGTACCAATACAATACAATATAATTGAAAATAGGTACACAGGGTGGTCTTTAACTAGTGGATATGAATTTTAATTCTTTATTGTGAGGGATTTTGAATAAACTGAAAAACCTACTATAAGTTTACCTACTTTACCTACATTTTACCGACAAACGAATTTTGGCCTCTACAGTAACTGTTAAAAAAAAAAAAAACTCTGCGAATTCTTGACACAACGGTTTATTATCTTCCTTGTGCAGATCACCCTTCTGTCTATACCAGACTGTATTGCAAATCGGCACCATACCATATTCTCACCGTACTCATACCATACCATACGAATTTCTTTCCTATCATACCATACTATATTATACCAAATCATACATACAATAATATACCATACCATACTCATACCATGTCATACAAACCGAGTGAATATTGAAATGTCATCCATTTCTGACCTATATTTAAAATTTCAAGTATCTAGCTCATCATCAAAATTTAATTTGTTTTAACAAATAGGTATTATTTAAACAATTTTACAGACAAGAAACCGAGTGAACATTGCATTGTGATCCAGTTCTGACCTACTTTTAAAATTTCAAGTCAATAGCTCATCATCAAAATTTAATTTGTACTATTACAAAAAGGTATTATTTAAACAATTTTACAGATGAGAAACCGAGTAAATATTGTAATGTGGTCTATCACCGACTCACGGTTAAAATGTCTAGACTGTAGTTTACCGGGAAGATGAAAAAAGGTAGTTTTATTCTGGGCGTCTGGGGGTTGGGTCACATAACGGCCGTTTTCGACGCGAAAGTTTGGTGTTTTTCCTAAACCTTTGCGCGGTCACTGTGAACGAACGGCGGTCGCACAAAAATCCAATTGGTCTTAAAAGAATCGTAATTTTTCGGGTCATTCAAAAGTAAACTAAAAATTACACGGTTCAGTTAAATATTTGGAGATATGACATTGTCGAAATTTTAAATTTCGTTTTGAACCCATTCATATGGCGTACGGCGGACGGCATATGGAAGATAATAAACCAAAATGAAGTACGAGGTACGCGGTGTGGGTGTGGGAGGGGGCGCAGAGACATAAAAGGTCTCGTTGTATGACGCACTAGTTGGCTTCCAGCCAGCCGTATTACGTCATACGCTCGTGCGTCATAGGCTCTGACGTACTTGTTGGCCACCTGCCAGCCGTCTTACGTCATACGCTCGTGCGTCATAGGCTCTGACGTACTTGTTGGCCACCTGCCAGCCGTCTTACGTCATACGCTCGTGCGTCATAGGCTCTGACGCACTAGTTAACTCCTGCCAGCCGTCTTACGTCATACGCTCGTGCGTCATAGGCTCTGACGTACTTGTTGGCCATCTGCCAGCCGTCTTACGTCATACGCTCGTGCGTCATAGGCTCTGACGCAATAGTTAGCCTCCTGCCAGCCGTCTTACGTCATACGCTCATGCATCATAGGCTCTGACGCACTAGTTATCCTCATGCCAGCCGTCTTACGTCATACGCTCGTGCGTCATAGGCTCTGACGTACTTGTTGGCCTCCTGCCAGCCGTCTTACGTCATACGCTCGTGCGTCATAGGCTCTGACGTACTTGTTGGCCTCCTGCCAGCCGTCTTACGTCATACGCTCGTGCGTCCTTAGGCTCTGACGTAATGGCCCGCCGGTCGCTTGTGTTCTGACGTGATCTGAGGGAAAGGGTGAATCAAGGGAACAAATTTTTCCCGTTTCAGTTTATGTGCCAAAGCAAAGACATGAAAATGTCAAAAAAAATATGTAAATAGGTACCTAAGCCCAACTGTAATGTCAATTTTCTGACAATGAGTTTTCGACTATAGTTTTCATACCTTTTTACTTAAGTACTTATTGCAATTTGAGACTGATAATGAGCTGTTTGCAAATAAAAAGTCCGATAACTACTTTATTACATCTTATTAATCTATTTTCAAGTTCCGATTCACAGTTGAATGTATTTTATTTAGATGTCGTAAAATTCGAAAACGATGGAATGACGAAACCTGTCGACTACTGACTCAAGTGATACTGTCGACTTCTAACACATGTAGGTCGACTACTAGTGCAAAACCATGTCGACTACTGTTGGTCAAATGTTGGTCACTGGTATCGACTACTACCTAGAGCATTGGGATTTTTTACAAAACTTGTTTTTCCCTTTTCAAACCATGTTGAATAATATTTCCCGCTGCCAGGTCTTTTAGGGAAGGATCTTGGGTACACAATGAACAGGTTTGCAATGAGAAAACCGGTGAATGGAAGGTACGAATAAACTGTGAAATACTGTCAACGGTCTCCTTCGCGGTACGTTGCAATCCTGAAAAGTAATATAGATCCGAACAAAACAATGGGCTAACAAATTCTAATTTATAATTTCAAGCGAAGACATCATTGAGACACTTCCCGCTGTGAGATAGCGGGTTTATCAACAACAAATGAGTACCTACACATCATCGTCGATCATCTATTCATTTCAACACAAATAGGTGACTTGATCTGATTGAGCAAACATGAAATGAAATAATTAAACGTTAAACCAGGAAGGAAAATGAATCTTAAATACAATTTAAAGTTAATGAATAGCAAAAATAATCTGCAAAATTTGATGGAATGGAAATTAGGTTGTTACCTATTAAATAATAGCCACACAGCTCCAGATATTAGGGGTGAGTCCGATTATTAAATAATAAAATTTACTCTATGTATTTACTTATTATTTCAATATGTACTTATTTAATATTGATGCGTATAAGAAGATCTGCACTTATTTTAATTAGGTAATGACTTTTTGTAATTATTATTAGGGACTGGAATGTTGTAATGCCTGGTTATACTAGTTAGTAATACTATTTATAGTTGTGTATTCGTGTTTTTTTTTCTTTTTCGTGTTGTGAAACATGAACTACATCGTGCCAGAGGTCATTTCTCCCCAGCTCCGTTGGCGTTCCCAAAAGCTGCTTTCACGGAGGGGCCGAAGCAACGGTTCCGGGAGAA
The DNA here is from genome assembly GCA_963920205.1 of Stenodema calcarata. Taxonomy (NCBI): domain Eukaryota; kingdom Metazoa; phylum Arthropoda; class Insecta; order Hemiptera; family Miridae; genus Stenodema; species Stenodema calcarata. The sequence goes on along the minus strand of OY986049.1, from coordinate 36,479,997 downwards.
GTCGCGGGCAGCTCCCTTCTACATCGAGGCCTGAGCCCGTCCCACATCCGCTTGATAACTCCGGGTGAAGTCCGTCGTCGTGTAGTCTACACCTTAGAAAGTGATATCCTCGTCTTGACGGATATGGACCTGAGGAGGCCGCGAAAATACGCCAGAGGGGGCATCAGAAACGGTCGCTGTTTCATTCGGGGTCGATAGTCGGAAGTTTTGACTTTCTTGTCACGCGGCGTGCATGACTTTCGTGTTTCACTTCGAGGTCAAAAACCTTATTGACGCATGAACACGTGAAAACGTTATTGAAACATGAAAACGTTGAAGACGCTCGCTACAGTGTTCTCACGTCCTAACGCGGTTACATGTGTACAGAAGATTGAGCATAAATGTTTTGGGTTATCGAAACTATCAATCATTTAAGGCGATAGTATCACTATCCAAACTGTCAGTGAGTCAATAGAAATCACGAAAAAAATTATTATTAAAAACTGGGCAAAGTGGCTCGGACGGCGTACGGCGGACGGACGGATTTTTTTTTATTCGATTTTCTGAATCTACGTGTCTTGAAACGTAAACCAACAAATTTTGAGGGGGGTTAAAAAATTTTTTTCTTTGGGCGATTCCAATGGTTCATTATCGAAGATAATAAACCAAAAACACGGGACGCGATATTTCTCCCTTACTGGGGAAAACATCTGATCATGAATGGATAATATCCATTCATGATCAGATGTTTTCCCCATATTATGTCTGTTTTTCTCAGTAAGGAAGAAATTAATTTATTGAGCACTGACAAAATATTATTTGTATTTATTCTAACCACATACACTACATATAGACATTATAGACACTACATTGGTACATCAGTAATGATGAGCAGAGACGAGTAAATGACATAGATGTTAAATGACATACTAAAATGACATAAAATGGTTTTTTTCGATTAAATGACATAAATCGCCAAAATTCCGAATAAATGACATAAATCGGACGTTTTCGGGCCTTGTTTTCCCCCGAACCTTAGATATATAGTTTGTTCATATTTGTGCTCTCTCTGTGTCATCGTCCTCAAAGTCCGTTACGAGGAAGACAGAATAAGAACCCCATCGATGAGGGGTTTTAACGGATTAGAGTGGCCCAAGACTGGAATGCCTTCGTTTAATCAATTGCTCGGGCTAAGGAAGCGTTGGCGGCTTCTGAATTGGAGACCCAACTACACTACATTGACAGCAATTTTGGGGCACTGCCTGACAAGATTGAATTGCTCCAGCGGCAGAACACGCTCCTCATCGAAGCAGTGGAAACCGTTGAAGAGTTCTGCAAGGAGAAGTGGGCTGGACAGATGGGGAAGAAGGCAAAGGACAAGCTTGAGGCTGTACTCAAACGCTTGGGAGGACATCCGTGCAATAGCAGCGAGGCTGAGAGGTGAAGAAGAAGGAACGTTACCTGATGGATGGACGGCAAAAGATGTTCTGCTTATGAATATGCTCCTGCATCCTCTGCTGATGTTGAGAGATCATTTTCAACATTTAAAATGCCTTTCAGTGAAAAGAGAACAAATTTTACTGTTAAAAACCTAGAATCTCATAATATGATTTTATATATTATGATTTTTATATTATGAAAATATATTATGATTTTATATTTTAATAATGATTTAAACTTGTAAATACGTAGTTCTTATGATTCTAGAATGATTTTCCTTGTAAATTTTGTAAATTATTCATAACATTATTACCTATTGTATTGAAATAAATCGGAATTATGCCTACAGAACATGTTTGTAGGTTTTACAATGATTTAGAACTTACTAGGATAGCCAAAACTTGAAAAATAAATTATATGAAATAATTTATAAATGACAAAATGACCATTTTGGTAGGATAAGTGACATAAACCACTAAAATAAATGACATAAATGACATAAATCGCAATAATAAATGACAAATGTTACTCGTCTCTGATGATGAGTAAAGGTTTGTGGTATGAAAAATATAAAATGTAATTCCCAGTTTGTATATGGGTCGTTTCAAAATTATGGGTGATTTCCTGTCACACAGCTCTTGTCCCTACAGTTTTTTTCATAGAAATTCCTTTTTTTTTCTTTTTTTTTTTGGGAGGACGTGATAGTACGGCCTCTAAATGAACCAACTCATTTGAGGTCAAAAAGTGTATTAGTTCCATAATTAAAATGAGTTAATTACCCCATTGTCTCTCTCCCTACTCATATCACAAGGGGTTGGTAAGGAGTTTTCTACTATAATATCTTAGGGAAAAAGGAAATTTCATCATTTACATATGTATATTCCAGGTTTTATGTCCGTCACACAGTTTTTTCTCTCTCCCTACAATATTTTGAAATCACCCCCACAGAACCCCTAGAATAGCATATTTAGTGTTGTGAAAAATCCAATGCAATACTGCTCCAATATAGCTGCCTGAGCACCACGTGTCGTTTTCATCCAAAGCCAGTAGTAGCTTTCAAGAAGTAAAAAAAGTGAGGATTTCTCAACAGTATTTTAATACTTTCTCTCTCCCTACAACCACCTCATCTTAATGTAACTATTTAATTAGTTAAATAATAATCAATTATTGTGAATACTACTGTCATGATGTTGTGATTATTATTTTTTTAACCAAAATCTCCAACCTCTGTGCTGCATGACATGATAACCTCCAAAACCTCTCTCCCTACAACCTCTCTCCCTACAACTAATCAAAACATGTGGATTTGTAGGGAGGAAGATTGGATAGTAGGGAGATACCAAGGCTTACATTTTGCACGGATAGGTAATTGGATATCAGACTGTCTTTTGACCCGGTTGAATTTTCTGAGTATCTTCCTGAATGCGAGATTCGACAAGAATCGACAGCCTTTGCAGAACCACCAAACCAAAACTCAAGCACCCCCCTCAACCTCAGTTCCAGGAACATACATACTGTGATGAAAATAGTTTTCTTGTTCTGAAATATAATTTTAAGTTCGAGTTTCCATTGTTTTCTCTACCCCTACAAACTGTAACTTTTCAAAATGCAATATTTCCCAAACTATCCAATAAAGTGTGTGCGCGCTTAAGTAACCTGTTAAGGGACCTGGAAATTACCTAAGTTGAGCTGGAAATGACCTAAGTATAATTTTGAAATGACACATAATATGTAGCGTGTGATAACCTCATCAATACACGTTTTACTCATTGTTGTTGATATTTCTAGATCGTTATTCAGTTCAAGGTTGAATGTTTTCTTCATAAACTCATAGTGTGAATAGCATAGAAATTAGCTTTAGGAGCCACTATGCTGCTCAATGCATAAGTCCTAAGGATGCTCATGCCAAATTTCAACCCTCTACCATCACGGGAATTGCGCCAAATGTCTAATCATGCGGCTTTAGTGTCGCCGTGTTAATATCATTCATTCAGATGCGGTAAAATGTATAGGGAACAACATCTAGAGGCCCTGTACATTTCATTAAAAAATGGTGCAATCGTACCGAAGTTACACTGATTTCGCCTGACAGCCAACGGAACCAAATTTGTTCAGGGAGCTGAAATTTTGATTTTGATCGAAAAAATATATATTTCGACTTCTAGCATGGATACAATATTATTGTGTATCAATAAATACAGTCCTTGTTGTTACTCGTAAGTAGGTGTGTTGCACATACTCGTAACATGGGAATTGGGGAGGACCTGTGTAACCTCCAAGACGTCGAATCAAAGTCAAAATTTGACTTTTAATATCCTCGATATCCTTCGAGATTGTCTGAACACTGTCTCCGAAAAGGTTCACACAGCTCTGACGACACCGTCTTTTGTGTTGGCAGCTCGTCCGGACTTCTTTATCCAAAGTTGACGAGCCATGTCCGGGAATCGCCTCTCAGCTTGCAACTGGCCTTGAGCACTTCAGGAAAAAGTCCTTTTCGGTTTTTTTGTCTTTGTTTTTTACTAAGGTCCGAGGAAGGGGACGGAAATTATGACTTATGGAAAAACATACAGCCGAATCGAAAGGTTTGATATTGGCTGACATTGGGGGGGAAGTTTCCTTGGTAGATACCAACACGAGACGAAATGGAACCACTGTTCGTTGGAACCACTGGAATCGACCAACATCATTTTTTCTTACCGCTCGGCGGGTTCAGGTCTCAAGGTGGGTTTCCTACCTCATCAATACTTTACCTCATTACTCCAATTTTGTACAGTGATTCAGACAGAAGGGTGACCCACACAAAACATAGAGAACCGTTATGGACAAATTTGTAGCGGTTTAATGTACCTATAGAAAACGAAACGGAAATAACCGCCTCAAAAATAATTTAGCATATTCATGCGAATCATTCGTATGGATACGCCGCGTTCGGTCATTCCCCGAAATAGGCGTGACATTTTAAACACGGTTCAGCATTACGTGAAACTTAAGTGGTACCTTTGTCCCAATTGCGATGAGTTGTATGCTATAATTTAAAAATATGAAAATATCATCAAAATCGGTCCTTATTTTCAAATTCAGTGCAAAATGGAACTGGAAATGTTGATTTTAAATGACAAACTTGATTGCCAGGACGGATTTTTTGTGCAAATTGGAACAATATACATTATATGTATATTATATACATATTAATATGTAAATAGTGGAGGTTTTTTTGACTAGGAAACAGTAGAGTAGTTTGCGGGTGAGTGTTGGTAACGGTAATATGTAACGACTAGTGTTGGTCAATCCTCACCCGCAAACGACCATATTAATATGTATATGCATAATATGATTTTTGGTGTCTTTTGGCAGTGGATTCAGGATGGTCTGAAACGGATTTTGGTACAGAATGTTTCGGAAATTCGAGTTTTACAAATTTTGGACAGAGAACAATAGCTTCCTTTTCTCCAAAAATTCGCTAAAAATAATGGAAAAACGGGAAGTATTTTTCAACTTCGAAACATTATTAATCCCGGGAGAGCTTTAATTCGTACTGCTTCTACGGTTCAATGGGGTGTGCGCATGATTTTTTTTTTTAGAATTTTTATTGGTAGAGAATCACTTCAAAAACGTAAAAATGGGAACCATTCGTCAAAATTAGTTTACTCTTATTATTTATGGGTAGAGAAACATAATTGTGTTCATAAAACCGCACGATGACGTCAGAACGGCTGAAGCACCTGATTGGTCGGGGTGCACGTGTAACACGCGAGATGAACGAGGGGGCCCGACGGGTGACGTCACATGGGAACGCGGTATTACGTCCGAGTTTCAAATCAATCAGATTTCAATGGTGACGATTGATCTCTGTGGTGTTCTTTTTTACGTGGAAACTGGTATTTACGTGCAATAGCTGTACGATTGTACAAACATTTTAAACGACGAAACTTGCTGAATCAACTTTTGGAACTAGAATGATTTTATTATTTATAAAAAGTAACTAAGTTGGGAACGAAAACATGTGGCGCTGAAATATAAAAACGAGGTAGAAAAACTCTGCAAATTCTTGACACAACGGTTCATTATCTTCTTTGTACAGATCACCCTTCTGTCTAGATCACTAGGTCTAAATGTCTAGATTGTTAGATTAATTATTATTATGAATTATCACTAATTATTAATAATTTTATCAAGTACCTAGCGAAAATTATAATAATTTATTGTTAGGTATTACTAATTTGTGTTTATTATTGATAATAATTATTATTAATTATGATTAACTAATACGATATAATTCTGGGGTTTTTAATACTACGTCGGTAATAATTTTTCTATAAAAGAAGTAAGTACCTATCAACAAACATTCGAAATTACCTTCATTTCCGTAGCATGAAACGCACCTCAGAACAAAAAACTCGACATCACTAAAACCATATGATGTTCCAAACAGCTCGTTAGTATGTTTGAAAATTGACCTGTATTTCAATCGTTTGATTCACGATCGTGTTGACAGGCTCAACCTTTGAGCCGTCATTGTGAACGAACGGCTGGTCGTACAAAGCTGTGGATGGTCTTAAAAAATTCTACGGAACAAACTCTATCTAAATATGAAATAAAAAACATACCGGTTGATGGGAATTTTTCAAGTTTTGGAATTTTCAAAATTTCAAAATTCGTTTTGAACCCCTTCCCCTTGACCTAGGGTTATGAAAAGTTTCGAGGATCATTGTGGGGTTGGTCGGGAACCATAAAAAAATTTCGTAATTTTAACTCAACGCTAACTGGGCAAAGTGTCCGTCGTGGTTGCGTACTCGTACGAAAGCTGTACCCACTTAATGGTTGCTTTGAATCACGAATCCAATGGCTATGACTGGCATGTCTGAAGTCAAATCATCTAAGAATAAGAATTCAAATAAACACCTCGATTCGGTATGAAGTCTATTTTGTCTCCTTAATTCACCTCATCCACGGGGCTCTCAGATAATATGACGTCGCAACACAAGCGACCAACTACGTCAAAAGATATGACGTCAAACAGGTGCCGCCAAGAACACCTCACAGGATATGATGACGTACGTGTACCGGCAAGGGGTGGATGACGTCAGACAAGTGGCTGGTAAGAACACCTCAGAGGATATGATGACGTACGTGGACCGGCGGGGGTAGATGACGTCAGACAAGTGGCCGGCAAGAACACCTCACAGGATATGATGACGCGTGGACCGGCAGGTGTGGATGACGTCAGACAAGTGGCCGGCAAGAACACCTCACAGGATATGACGTACGCGACCGGCAGGAGGTGGATGACGTCAGACAAGTGGCCGGCAAGAACACCTCACAGGATATGACGTACGTGGACCTGCAGGAATGGACGACGTACGTGGACCTGCAGGAATGGATGACGTCAGAGGGGTCAAGGGGAGCCAAGTATTTTAAAATACTTAGTATGGTCCTTCGAACGGTTTTTCAATGATGCTTTCACTCTATCAACTCTTAAGAATACGTGACTGCATCGACTGAGATCCTCGTGAACAAACGTTGATGACTGGTTCCGATGCTTCGTGTGAATTGGTTTTAATTTCTGCATTTGTTCTCGCAACTGTTGAATAAATATGGTTCCACTGCTGTTTTTGACTGGTTCAAGAAATCTCCAGAAACCACAACTCAATAATGCGAATAAAATTAAATTTTATTCGAGACAAATTTTGTCTCTTAGTCGCGTGTAGACGGCGTGTAGAGTTACATGTTGGAAGGCACATCATGACGTGGTGGTTCTGACCAGGCGGTTATTCGACCAGTTTCACAACGTTGCTCGAGTTTGTTTTTAGGTAGTTGAATCCGCGTTGAGCGATATGAATAGATCGTTGCGTACGTGACAGTCCGATGATACGGACGAAGGACAGTTTCACAACGTGTCACGCCTGCTGTAATAATCTTCATTAAAATGATTGAAGAGGAGAAAAAGTGGTGGAAAAAAACCGTCGAGTGGTCGGTGACCCGTTGTAAAGAATATGGAGAAGATGGTTAGAGGGAGCCTTGGCCTAGCCGGACGAGGGACCTTGTGAAATCAGTCAGATCGACTCGAGTTGGCGGTGTATCGCTATCTTTTTAAATGAAACTAGGCCGTTCTCGACTCCTACGGACTGCGGTGGCCCTGAAACGGTACTGACTTCACGTCAGCGCCCAAGTTGAACACATTCATCATTCGGAGGCGGTATCGGATGTACTGAACTTCTCTTCAGTCAAGTCTTCTGTATAAACATGTGATGTTAACACGTCAGAATTGACAGTTGAGATTGTCTGAAAAGGTTTTGTAAAGACTGACTGACCGTCTCGCATTATAATGCCAAGGATAACAATTGCCTTGGCCACTTCTTAAGACATCCCTTACTGATATGGCTGTACGTCCTGTCCTTGCTATACAGTAAAAACGAACGGAGACAACACAAAGCTTCCTGTTTTTTCTAGAAAACTTCATTATAGGTACCTACATAATTTTTTATGGAAAAAATGGTACTCAAACTCGGAAAAATGTCGTCTATGTCCAGCCTATTGGCAAATCATTGGACTGTGATTGAACCAAGGAAATTTTAATATTTCTGTGCTTTCTGTGTTATCAGCCTCGCAGGTCTGCTCTAAACGGCCTCCATCTGATTCACATTGGAACTAGAAACCCACAAGGACTGCTAACGTACAGTGTATCGTAAATGTGAAAGAATATACAGGGTGTATATACCACCGGCCAGGAATCGATTCTACAACTAATTTCTGGTGAAAAGTGTCCTGTAACTTTTTTTTTATACCGGTTGTAATCCGACTTTATTCACTTTTCAGATTTTTCTTGTTTTTGACCTTAAGTCACTAAAATGGCCATAAATCCCTCATTTATCAGTCAAAGTTCAAATATGAGCACACCGTTGGAGAGAGCGTTAAATTTCCTAACTTTTTAACGATCAGATGTTGAAAAATGAGCCCGAATAGGAAAGTCTCGAAAATTTCGGGAATGTACAGTTTTTTCAAACGTTTTTAAGCCTAACTGAATCTGCTGGTTAATTTCATACTGTAACCCCAAAAGTTGGCTCAAAAACTAAGATTTCCAAACAATGATATGATCAATAAATGTGTTATGATAAAAAAATGTGGTATGATCAAAGAATTGTTTACAGTGGACTCATGGTGTAAAATCCTCGTTCCCGTGGCAAAAACCGTGGATCGTTCAGTAAAAATCGACAAGTAAAATTTTTTGCAAAAATTGTCATTAAGGAAATGTAAAAACGTAATGTAATTGATATAACGGTAAAAACATTTACCGTAAAATGGGATAGGCAGCAATCTTGCTCGTAATCTTTGTCTGGCTGAGTCAAAAAATGACACAAGACTTCGAATAAGCAGTAATTTTGTTAGACTAGGTAGGCCAAGCTAAACATTCCTATCGTTGGCAACTAAGTCATTGTAGTGTGTTTCACCATAAAAATTTAAAAAAACCATAAAAAAATGAAAGCTTAACGCCTAATTAATAGTTGGATGCAAAACCCGAATTGTACGGGGAGCGACGACCATCGAATCTTGTGATGACTATTTGTCTTTTTCCGAATCCTTTTTCCAATCCAGACTATTAGAATTAATTAATGAAAAAATTAGTAATTGAGAGTGGTACGTACGAAGAAGGTAGGTACTCTGTAATAATTGCTCAGCTTGAAATTAGAAACACCCATTTACCGTGTTTTACTTTCAATAATGGACCGAAAAAACGTGTGGTGGTTTTTGTTTCAAAATACGTAGAATCCAGAAATCAAATTTTAAGACAATTTTAAGGATAATAAAGTGGTGGTTCAAGGAAGCTTCTTTCTAGACATTGTTTTTTACCGTTTAGAACTTTTGAATTGACCAAAATTTTGAACATTTGGTAGATAGTTCAGTAGTAGTAAAATTTTTCTTATTAGGACATTAACAAATACGGAAACATCCTTCAGGATGAACGAGGGCGGCGGCGTCGGAAGTGGGGCGAGGACGGCGCCGGCGGAAATTGGGGCGCTCATATCTCATCGTCCTCGGACCGACGTTAGCGTTGAGAGAGCGGAAGGTGACCGAGGTGACGGACAACTCGAGTAAAACCAATCACTCCGAGACACGAATCAAGTCGAAACTTAGTGAGAGAAGCGAGAAAAGTCATTGGATAAAATAGGTGTCAATGACTACAACTCAAAGTTGGTACCCCAATGTAGAGCGTATGAAACGGATCTTTGGGGGCTGAAGGTACCGAGTGATTAGGTTGTGACGTCCCCAATATGTACCTAAATAAGTGAGATCCTGAGAGGTTCCATGTATGTCACCGTTGATATGAATTATATCTCCATAACTGCCCTGAGGATGAAGAGGTGAACCATCCAAAGAGAACCAAATCTCAAATTTTTGAGTGAATTTACTCATGAAACTCTCGAAATTAATATTCAACACAAATTGGAATTTGTGGTATTTTTGAAGTCAGCTACTGATTCTTCACAACTTGCAAGCTACAAGCTTTGAGAGAAAATTGAAAAATCACATTGAGCTAGATGTTAACTGTCACTGAGATGCTAACTTTTCATTAAGTCGACTGGGACTAGGGATACCTAATACCAACGCTGTGGGAAAATGAATATGTAAATAAAATTATAAAACCCGATACTTATGTGTTAATCGGGGGGCTCATTGCACTCGGCAGACGGACCACCACGTCCATCCCTAACATGTTTTTTTTTTTTTTTTTTTTTTTTTGTCTAAACTATTCATATACCTACTTACAAATGTGTGTGCTAAGTTGGCTTCATATAAAACTGTAAATAAATATGTACTTATATTAGGTATTCTCGTTACCTAATAAACATGGTTTCTTCTTCTTCTTCATTAAGTCTAACTAAAGTTCGTTTTCCACCAAAGCTTGCGGCCGCACCAGGCGGTCTAAATTAACGTTTGGGGGCTCATTTAATGCAGAATTGAATGTTCTTCAATTTTGGAACATGTAATTTTTTTTTTCAAGAAGATCCTTTAGCTTTTATTGGCCAGGAACTGGAAAAAAGGCATGGAATTTCTTGGGTTTTCGGGCCCCCTGTCGTAAGTTGAACTAGGATGAATTTTTGAATTTTAAACACGAATTTTGTAATTCCAGCACAACGCTAACTGGGCACAAAAATCCCCGCAATTATTTGGCTTAGGAAAACGGTCTAATTTTATAGAAAAATTTATTCTACTCTGAAAAATATACAGATTTATCTGTATAACAATTTGCCAAATCCGCACGGTTAAGGAGTTACCTAATGACGAAAATCCGATAACATGTTTTTTCGGCCACCGTTTTGTTAGCACAGCATCCCAAGGGTTGCAAAGCAGGATTTTTACTCACAAAACATATATCCTACATATATCCAAAACATATATTCTAAATCAGTAATGCTACATTTAATGTAAGTTCAATGTACGTTTCGCCTGGGCTCCTTGTGGATTGGACCCGTTCCAACGTAGGACAGGTGCAGACGCGAGAAACGTACAATGTCATCTGATCCGCGGAGAATCCGTATAAATGAGGCTAAATCAGTTCACGTTGACTTCACTAACAAGCTAATCAAATATGAACTGGTGTAAGTACCTCCATTATAACAAAATTATCCCGTACGCCAATGAGGGCTAAATGCCTTGGAATGACGCTCGACGCGAAGCTGAGGTGGAAGTCACACGTCAAAAAAAAGAAGGCAGAACTCACGTTAAAATTTCGAAAGATTTTCTGGTTGTTGGGAAGACATTCAAAAATGTCCATCCACAACAAACTCATCCTGTACAACCGAGTCCTGAAACCTGTTTGGACTTATAGTGCGCTGCTCAGTCAAATCGCGACACTATTCAACGCATTCAGAATAATGGGTTGCGTATCTGCGTAGACGCATACAGATATTTCCGCAACGACAGACTTCACATCGAACTACAAATTGACCCTGTCAAGGAAGTAATTCGGAAGCAAGCCATCAAACACACCGTGAGGCTTCAAGATCACATCAACGAGGAGGTAGTCCAACTCCTTGACACGGATGATCTACTCAGACGAGTCAAGAGGACCAAACCACACGAGGTGACCCAGTTGGTGTGACTGCTACTATAAAAGCCAATGAGAATAATGAGAACTAAGTTGGTCCTCTAGGTCCCCAATAACCCCAAAAACATTGTTAAATGAATATTGCTTATAAGTAGATTGTGTACCTATTCACTTTGTGTACATATTATTACTTGGTGCAAATTATTACTAGGTGCAAAACCTAAAGAAATATCAAAGAAAAATAAAAGAGATCCGCAATCACGCATTTTACCGTAAACAGGGGTTTTTAAAGGCAGCCGGAAAAGACCAGGTATTTAGTTTTACATTCAAACTTAGAGGGTTGTCGCTGAGACACTTGAAAGTTCGATTTATGTTGCAGTCACACCTTACCGGAGATTCCTTGGAGGTTGATAAAAATCAGGAACAAAACAGAGGCAAGAATTACCCCCCCCCCCCCCTGTATTACACCATAAGACACTGATGCCTACTAAAGTTATTGGAACGTCTTCTGCTTGCCAACATTTTCCGTAACCCAAGTCCTCCTGGAGGTCTAATTTGACCAGACAACGTTACAAGACGTAGGCACCTACTGCGCTTACTGCGGGTCATGAAATCTGAAGGGTCGTCAACAAAACATGAACTGTCGACTCATAAATACCTCACGAGAACCTCATTATTCGCCCATAAACCTATCGGGAACTACGTTGCCCTACGGCTTGTCAAGGTAGCTGTTGCCGTAAGAAAGGTAACAATCCCTTGGGTACCTTGAATCCCCGAAGGTCGACATAATTCTCGGACCCGTCGCTGATTGCGCTCTCCAGTGCAACGCATGGGCAAAGTTGTAAACATGATTGCAGCCTGAGATGCAACCATTTCTCCCTCCCACCGCCCAAACGCGTTGCTCTCGTCGCGGTCGACACAAACAGCTCAGAGCATCTCGGATCGTCCTATTGATGAAACTTGGTCCCTACAAAAATCCTAGAAAGCAGATCTTGGAAACGTGAGTATATTATTAAGTACATGAAAATTCAGGTATAATTAAGTTCAATTAACATGGGTAATACATGAATATAATATATTCATGTCCTTACTCATGTTATATTATAAGATACGAGTATCATACTATTATGTGATGTTATTGTGTAACGTCTTTTTTTAAATTTATTTATTGAAATACGAAAGAAAAGTTACAACATACAACAATGAAAATAACATCCACTTAATTGTCAGCAGGTGGGCAAGCCCTTATTGCTCTCAATGAGTTCAATCAGTCATCTAAGAAAAAAAAATATAGTACGAGTACTAATCGTCTAATCGTTGAGTATCAGCGAAAAACCACTACAAACCCCCGGATTTTCATTCGACTATAAGTACAAAATGGCATCCCCCCCCCCCTCAAATAGCTTCTCGAACAGAGTTGGGATTATTCGAATAAAAATTTAGTTGAACTAAAGTTGAAACTGAAAACTAATTAGTTTTTAGTTCCGAAATTGAAAATAAAAACTAATTTAGTTTTTATTCGCATCTTCGAAACTAACTTTTGGAACTAAATTAGTAGAAAGTTAGTTTCCAAAAGTTAGTTTCGACGTTGGGAATAAAAACTAAAGTAGTTTCATCTTTTATTCGTAGTTTCTTTTTAGCGAATTTTCGAAGAAAATTATTGTTCTAAGTCCAAAATTTTGAAAAACTCGAATTTTCGAAAAATTTTCATACCAAAATCCGTTTCAGACCATCCTGAATCCACTGCCAAAAATTATACCTATATATGTGTCATTCCAATTGCAATTCTGACTTCACCGTCGTGTTTAGAGTTGAAATGTCCAAAAGCGTCGGGGGTGGGGGGGGGTGTCATCCAAAAATTGAAATTCTGACAAGTGACACCTCATTTTAAAGGTTTTTACACGCTGAATACGATAGTGAAATCAGAATTGCGATACCTTATTCTGTTCTCAAACTGGAGCACTTTGAAGATGAAGAAACGTGGTTGATACTTGAGACGTTCTTCATGGACATAATTTTCTTTAATGGAGACATTTTACATAAAACCAATTATTTCTTCGAAAATATTCAAATTCGCTCTTATAGCCATGCTGCATGACTGTGGATTTTTACTGATTTGAAGGGGATGTGTGTTTGTGTGTGTTTCAACGAAATATGGGTGCTGGGTGCGAACAAGTTCTTTTTTTCAGGGTCGTAGAAGAATAGATTCAAGTTTGCTCCCCTCCCCACCATTTTGAGTTGAACATCAAACGTTTTCAGAAACGTATCGAAAAGGTTAGTTCCAAAAGTTAGTTTCGAAGTTGCGAATAAAAAACAAATAGTTTCAGGCATAGCCTATACGGCCGCATCATATTACAATAACATAACCAATTGAATGATAAAGATAAGAATGATTAAATGATATAAAATAAGAAGAAAAATAAATGAATAGATATAATTAACTAAAACGCACTCTTTTTGGTTCATAGCTTAATATCACTGTCGCGAACAAAGTTCACCACTGCATCGTATACTTCTAATTTTCCTGATGCGAGAATCACATTTAAGTTGAACGGGCGAGGTAAGAACTCTCCAACCCTCTCAAAAAATTTGCAGCGACGGTCCTGATGTAGTGGACACAACATCATCTTGTGCTCCGCATCCTCCTCTTCCAAGCAGAGCTCGCAAAGATTGGACTCGGATCTGCCGATACGAAATAAATATGATTTTGTAACGCAGTGTCCAGTCCGGAGTCGAGCCAAAATTCTATAAAAAGCCTTTGACCGCACGGGCATTTTGGAGAACCACGGTTTGGGGATGGGGACCGGGAACATTCTTCTGTATCCAGCTCCAGCCTGATGTACGTCGTGAAAATTTTTCCATTTCTCTTTCAATTCATAACCAAACCATTTGTTGAGGTCTGCAGCGGGAAATTCTTGGAGCGACTCTCGTGGGAGCAGTGAGGCTTGTTTCGCTAATTCGTCCACCACATCGTTAGCGAGTATGTTGCTGTGGCCCCTCACCCAAATAAACTTTACCTGAATGCCAGCCAACCTCAGGAGGTACGCCGAGCTCAAAATTTGCATTTCGATGTATATGTAGTTTTTGGCAGGATTAGTCTCCTTAATTTTCCACAGTACAGATTTGGAATCGGAAATTATAATCACTTGAGATCCTCTATCGCAGACTTCCCTGGCGTAGTTGAGGGCCTGTTTAATGGAAAACGCCTCTGCCGAGTAGATTGAGGCTTTATCCCACAGGCGGTACTGTCTTCTCACCCCAGCCTGGGGGTCGAAGAAGGCACCACCCACACCACTCTCGCTCACTGATCCATCCGTATATATACATTTGGCGGTCGGATATTTCCTAAGAAGGAGTTCACTGAGGAAGGTCCCAGCAGAACATTGGGATACGTACGCTGACTGAGGAAGCTCAGACACCAACATGGGCTCCTGTAAAATTTCGTAGGGTATATTAAACTTATAAGGTATGGCCGACTGTGGGATCCACTGTAGATCAGAGCACGTATCCGTAAATGCCGAACACAGGAGGGGGGTCTTTTTCTTTTTCCAAAAAGGCTCGGATAGGTCGTCAATGGCCAATCTAGCAATCGCATCGAACTGTTGGGTTTTTCTGGCATATAGAGATGTCAATATTCTTTTGGCTAGTAGCTCTCTTCTCAGCTTCAACGGGGGTTCTCCGGTTTCTCCTAGGAGAGCGTTTAGGGGAGTAGATGTCAAAAGTCCCAGTGCCAATCGTAGGGCTTTGTATTGTAGCCTATCCAGTTTTGACAGTACGGACTGGGCGGCCGCTCCATACAGAAACGAACCATAGTCAAAAAGTTTTTAGTTCCATTTCGGAACTAATTTAGTTTTAGTTTTTAGTTTTAGATTCAGAACTAATTTTTGCCCAACTCTGTTCTCGAACAAACTTAGTCGTTACCTGTCTTTGATCAAATCCGTGTCTAGGGCAAAACGTCGAAATTATTGATTGACATTGATTTTGATGACACTATCTGGAATAAGCAAGTTGGGCTGTGAATGGTAGGTGCACTGTTACATCCTATTTTAATCGTATTTTGGAATTAAATTTGCTTCGAGCGATCTTCGAAGCGTCAACGTCCAAGTTGTGGTGGTGAGGAATAAGGATGGGTATCGGTTGGAAAAACATCGATGTTTTGAAACATCGTATAAAAAACGTCGATGGTTTTACAGTATATACATTACCTGCTCTATACCTAAGTACAATTTTTTTTGGTAGGTACTTTTTGGTTTTATTTAAAAAAATGAAACATGAAAAATTCTAGAACAATAAATGGCAAAAGGGCCACGTAAAATAAGAAAAAATGTAGTAGGTAAGTAAAGTTCCTAATAAGGCACAGAAATAATGCAATTACATACTGAAACGTAAAATAGGTTTGTAATTTGGGTATTTTGGGAGGAAGGGAAAAACATCGGAAGGAAAACATCGATGTGTGATATACATAGGAAGAAAAACATCGATGTTTAAAGAAAAACATCGAGTACCAATACCCATCCCTTGTGAAGAAGCTGCACTACCCAACCACTTTGTAGACGTTTTCTTACCAATTAAGTCAATTTCTCTCGTAAATTATTTTTGTACCCCCAATTTCTAGTGGTGTCTGCACAGTAGGGTGTAGTGAAAAAAAAAAATGAATTTTTGATTTTTGGACACGTGTACCTTTCAATGACCGTGTATGAGGCTTCGTGACAAGTTTGTAAAATATTTTATTTTTACGACGTCATCTTGAGTCTGCGCATTTCAGTTAAGGTTTTGAAAGAGGTATTAGATTTTGTCAGTTTTTAAGACTTGCCAAGTGCCAAGAAATCATCAGAATGATCGATATGATGTGGGCGTAATGCGCAGACTGAAACCGTAATCTAAAATGGTTTTTAAGGCCTTCTTCTTCCAGTTAGTAACCACCCGTCATCACTTTATTCATTTCCAGTACTTTGACTTTTTTTTTGAAAATCTAAAAAAATTCAAATACCTACTTCAAAATTTCAAATACCTGTTTCAAATTTTGAAATACAAATATTTAAAAACTTCAAATATTCCAAAATCTGCAAAAGGTTCTAAATTTGAAATATTTACTTTTTTTTTTTAATTTTACACAAAAAATTCAAAAGTTTTGTTCTGTAAAATATTTTATTTTTACGAAGAATTGTTACTGAGCCTCATACACAGTCATTGGACGGTAACAGCGTCCGAAAATCGAAAACTCATTTTTTTTCACCCCACCCTACTGCACATGCGCAATCACCAGAACCCTGAAACAAGCTGTATTTCACGTAATGCTTGTCAGCTTAGTGTTCTGCGGTACCGCCAAAATTCCTAGTATTTGACAAAGAACCGATTAAAGAGTTTAGAATTGGCAGTTTGGAGTTTTCACTACAATATAGAGGCCAAAAAATGCTAAATTCAGACTGTATGCACGTTTTTCTTAGCGTCATGGAAGCTGTCCGGTCGCGCTCAAATGTTCAAGGTTCGGAGAACGAGCAAGCGAAGGTCCCCCATGAAATCCATCACAAATTGAACAATAATGGCCTTTGCACATGCGCAAACGTCACTTCCTGTAAACAGTTACTTCCATTCTACTGTCCGGATTGCTTTTAAATCCTCTATTTAGGAATGGTCTAACGTTGAACTCCTATGAATGCCATATCGATTGATATATAAAATCGTGTGATCAGCTCTTTATGCAATACTGTCAAAATAACTACTCAACAAAATCAGCCAATCAAAAAGGGGGGGGGGGGAAAGGCATTCAATTCAGTGGGGTTCAAGGGGTTCCAATTTGAAGGCCGAAAATGCTCAATTCCCAATGAACACCGAAAAATAGATAAGGAACAATTTTATACTCGTCTCTCTGTAGTACTGAAATCCCAATGAGTCAATCAAAATATGACAAACAAAGACTACGAATGAGTCAAGTCACCACATTGCACAATCCGCACATCTCCTGCCTTGGACAATCCCTATGAGACCCCCGAAAAAAGACGGTTGATTCACGCCTGGGCTCGCATATGAAACATGGGAGGTTTCATAAGTCATTTTTCCCACAATTAGCGCCATCTACCTCTCCAGGGGCCAGTGGGATAATCGAGGAATTACCTACAACCTACCTATCTACCGCTATTACCTTGAGTAACGTCGTTTCAATGGCATCGCCAATTGACCGTGGAGAGACACTCATTTACTTGGTCGCTTGTCATATTCCATTCAACGACTCACCTGACGGATATTTCACAATAATCGGTAAGTGCGTACTTTGGAAAATGAATGGTGTCAAATAATGGCGTCGTGTACGTTAGTTTTTAACTGGTAAAAGTAAAAGTAAACGCTTTTAAATGGATGAGACACAGACGCTCTCTTTCACCACTTTGTGTCATCTTCAACGACTCGTCCTGAAGCCAAGAAGAATTTAATCGATATCCCGCGGTCACATTCGATTTCTTGCATAGGTAATTCTTATACTCAGTGAATTTCACCAATGACTTCAAACCGTTTAAATATATCATTGACAAGTGGGTTTCACCACTTTAGTCGGCCGTATCACTACTTCGATTTAACCACGAATAGTAAAACGTCGATTTGCCTCAAGATGAATGCTTTATTTTCAGTTTTCTCAGGACAGCAATGTTATGAGCTACTCTTATAGGGAATTTTGCGCTGATGTCAAATATACCACAAGCTCCTATACAGAAACTAACTCTTAAACGTGTTTTTGGCTGAAAAACGCGTTTAGACCCACATTTAGCAATATGCAGCCCTGAAACACAATTTAAACTAATTTTCGTCCAACAGAAAAGCTGTAGAAAATTAAATTCTGCATCAAATGAGGCCATCGCCAGTTCTCTAGGAACGATTCAGAGGTTCTTTATGATGAATAAATATATATAAATACATATAAATAGCTTGAGTATGGCAAGGACGTCAGCACTAATTGATATTCGGTACCTATATTTATGGCTGAGAGGTAATAAAAAGGTCGCCTCGAAGAATGACAATAAACCGAAGATCAAATGTCGTATATCGAACCATAAGTGGTAGATGGAATTTGAGCGAATCAAGTGTTTCGGCAACTTGTGAAATTGTACTTGTTTAAACAGGTATGCGGGCCAAATTCTCACGGGCGGATCGCGTAGTATGCGAATGTTTTTCAAATAGATAGTATTGCGTTTAGGAAATAGGTAGTGCTCGTTTTATAAAATATACTATACTATAGTAGTGGATGGTTAAGAATGGTTAAGGGTGGTTAGGGTATCTCCATTTACAAAGTTATTTCCATGCAAGTCCGTATAAGTGAACTGCTCAAACATGCGCGGTAATGAATAGAATAAGAGATCTACCAATTCTCTAATATCGCACTCGAATTCAAAACCTCCCGTTAGACCAAGCTCGCACTCCCCACCAGTTTTTCCTCAAAACGATTTTGACGGAACTTCGAGCTGTAAAAGTCCTTAAAACGCGATTAATTTCATTTGAAGGTCGGAAACTTCACGTCATTTCCTATTATAATAATAGTTATTCGATTTTTGTTCATCGACGGACGACGAGAGGTTTTTGGTCGCAGCAAAATCGTTGATTGGTCGTTCTAGTGGTATGTGTACATTCGCTAGATTCCAGAGACTATTCGACGTGTAACCTGAAATATATTTAAAGAGACGAAATCACTGAGTTCCTAATGATGTCAACAGGAAAACTCCCACGATTAAGTAGTTGGGCACCTGCTGCCTAATTACCGCATTCAAACTGTCTCTTTTAGTCGTGATGAGGGTACACTTGGGTCGTTCGTACGTTTTACTTGGCGCAAGTAGGTTTATTCTATGAGCATCAATGCCATGGAATGTTTGAATGGAAACTTTCTGGATGAGGTTCATATGGTCGTGGGTGTGCACAGGGGATGGATCCGCAAATACCATCAAATTTGGAACGTTACGTCGATTAATTGATTCCCAGCGATTGCAAAAATTATTGGGTCATTTTTCCACTGCACGTTCGACCGAGTAATACACGAGTCTTTTATAACTTTCGTCGCTTTTGTTTTGTGCTGATTCTTCAATTACTACTGAATAGCAACCAGCAATGAACGGAAGGCAGGGCGGTTGGAAGTTCACTGGATGTTATGGATACAACGTTGAAGAAGTGTGGCGTATAATATACGTAAATTATTCATAACTCATTTCAAATTTTAGAAGGAAATAAACCAACTATAATTAAAAACCTCGAATATCGACTATTCGGTTCATAACGCTATTCAACACTTCAGCGACTCTTTTAGTAGTCATTAACCAAATTCGTATCAGTCTCGTAGTTTTATCGAGTTTTTCGAGTTTATTGGTCGTAGAGTGATTGTATCAATTCCACAATACGCCCGTGAAATCGTTGTAAAATGAGGTCCAGTTATTAAGTGACTACTGGTGCATTTCATAACCGAAGTGTGAGCTTCTGAAATTGATATTCTAGAACTTATTTTGTTATAAGTTATTCATTTCAAGTCCCAGAGTGATTTCAAGTCTCAGCTGATCCTGGGCCTATTTTGCTTGAAGTGTAAGTCCTAAGGGGGCTACATACCGAATTGCAGCTTCATAGTGTGAATTGCATAGAAATTAGCTTTGCCAATTTTGTGAATGCTAAAACATGTTCCACGATAAAAACGAATAATTTATTTATTTTGTTTTCCATGCATTTTGTTTTCCTCTGAAAAAAAAAACATCATGGTGTAGTGGTTTTTCTAGTATTAAAAAGCTGCTCAAAAACACCAGTGTAGCAATTTCCAGCAAAACACCAGTTTCCTCAGTTGCTTTATTAAAATTCGGGTAAATTCGTAGTAGTACGATCGTATTGATATTTTGTTGGATGTGCAACAAACTGCGCAAATCTTTATTAAAAATAATATCGTACAAAGACAGCTTGCTAAGAACTGCCCCATTTTTTTCATCTTCAGATAGCAAGGAAGGGGGATAGAAAAGTTTGTGGTGTTCCCAACCGTGTAATCAGATTTGAATTTTTATGTAAACTAGGGGAGTTATGTTCATTTTTGTGTGATAAAGTCAAAAACACGAAAAAATCTTAAAATTGAAAAAACTCCATTTTTTAACTGAGTAAAAAAAATTGCTACAAGACATTTTCGACCAGAAATTAGAATCGATTCCTAGTCTGTGGCCGTCACGAAATGAAACACCCTGTACTTATATACCACCATTAATTTTTGAATGTATGTGATCAGTTGTAGTAGAAAGTATAGAAACAAAATTAAGATCACAAATCAAGAATCAAAATCAAAAATTAAGATTACCTAAATCATGAAAATCCCCTAGATTTGTGGACTGTTGTTGAAAAAATCCGTTGACTCCAAAAGACCCTAGAAATCCGTAGATCTGGTCAGACTGCGTTGGATAACAGTCGAGTAGCAGCGACCGGTGAGGAGCAGTTCGGAGCCGTTCCGCGAGAGAAAGGAAGTTCCCGAGTCCGGTAGTGGGGGGAGCGTCCGGTAGTGGCGCCGTCGTCGTCGCCAGTCGTAGTGAACATGGCAAACTGTTCGGGTTCTCTCTTCGCGTCCGCCGCTGTCTGAGCTGAGGGGTCCGATCTCCTTCACCCCCTGCCAGCTCATCTGCCTCTTCCCCCTTTTTTTGTCTATTTAGTCTAGTGGCTTCCTCTATCCCTATAACGAAATTTATAAATGAAATTTAACCCTTTTAAGCCTTTCAAAATATTCGTTAAATAACAAATCACGTCGGCTTTAACAAGACCATCGTACGGCAACTGAACGCGAAAGTGACAAAAGTAAGTACACAACACTGCGATGACCCGTTGTTTGTCAATCAACAACATTCAACTTTAAACTTAACCCTTTAATGGACATAGTCCTTTCACCCATACAGTGACCTTCTCAGTGTATTTTCACGTAGATTCCGTACTCTTGTATCGGATCAATATGTTGACGCAGTCGCAATATAATGTCCTTTGTTCCAGGTGCTACCGGCTTGCAATCTCCAGAAAGTGTGTTTCAACTTTTCGACCGTCGGAGTGGTTTCACGTTCGCACAGATTGTGTAGTGAATATTTTTTTCTACAAACAAAAATAGTGTTTTCCCGGTGACAACGGATTTTTAACGGTGTTTTGCGGTCGTTCAGTAAACACGATTAATCGTTGAAAAGTGCGGGAACGATGCAAGTCGAGCGGGAATCAGTGTCTCCGGACGTGGACGCGCCGCTGAAAAAAGAGCGGGAAGAGTGCCCCGCTGCTGAGTTCAGCGGCGTCCAGGCGCCGCAAGTGGCGCCTCCGCCGGGCAGCGCCCCTCACGGAGGAGCCGCCGACAAAGCGGAACGCTGCAGTCAGCAGCCGTCCGTCGCGTCCCTTCTCGCCAATAAGTACGTCCTCATCAATCCGACGGAGGGCTGCCCGCTCCATAAGTGCATCGACGTCGTCAACGACCGGGAGTACGTGTGTAGGGTAAGTCCTTATCCTCGTCATTTTCTATAGTACGAGTATTATCATTAAATGATAATACTCGTAAATTTTACTAGGCAAATAACTAAACAGACCGGCGCACTAATCGAAATAATCCACAAAACGCTTGTTAATCTATTTGTACCCATCAAAATCAGCAGTTACACACATAAAACCTCAAAACGAAAACTGCATCAAAATCCAAAATCGTTCATTTATAATAAGGATGTTTGGACGTATTGAAAAGTACTAAATATTGAGAAAGAAAAATGAGGAAAAGTAGGTTTTTGCACATCAAATTCGGGGTTTTCAATAAAATTTAATACCAACTAAATTAAGGCCAATTTAGTGTTTGACCCACATAGGCAAAAGGCAATTAAATTTTAAGGTAAAATTAAATTTTAAGGTGAAACAGAAAAATTACTTTGAAATGTATCGTGGAAAGAAATTGCTTTATTCTGATTATTCTTGATTATTGGGCCACGTAGCGAATTGGTGATATTTGGCTCACTAGACGAGGGTTTCATGAGAATTTTGACGCTGTCAATATTAAATAAATGACAGTAAATTTCGGTTCGTCGAAATTTTGATTATTCCACGTTTGATCGAATTGTGCGGATAGAAATGAACGATTGATGATGTTAGACGATCGGTAGAAAAATGAAATTTATCTTTAATTTAACTATTTAATAGTTGTTGTGGCGACTCTGTCAAGTTGACTTGAAATACAAAGGATTCGATATCGATTATGTGATGTCCGGCAGTTCCAAACGGCTCCAGTGCGATTTGCGCGAACGAGCTAAAAATAACTCGCGATGAGGCGAAAATCCATTTCGTATGAACAAAAACGGTGTTTATTTCCTCTGAAAAGGGTGGTCAAACTATCGTCATCAATAGGTTATAAATTATTTTTATTAAACGTTATTATTACTGACGAGGGGTTGATCACCGTAATGTATTTGTTAGTGGAAATAGACAACGCCAAAAATTTCTCAGGATTTTTCTTATTTTTTTCCCCCTCGCAGTTTTTCGGTTTAAATGACCGAATTCGGTCTCGAAATTTACGCACGAAAGCGTTACGTAATTGTTGTTATTGTGCGATAAGGTAAATACGTTGGGTCTAGGACCAGTCGATGAGGGGGACTACTTGAAGGAGCACAAAAGACCTTTCTGGCGATGAGTTCATAGACTTGGGGTGTTGATACGTCGTCATGCAGTCGTACAGGAGTCAGGTAGTTGTACAGACCTGAGGGTGACATCACAGGGCCCTGTGCGTGTCGAGGAGCCCTTATCCATCCGAGTGTTATTTCCCATGATGTCATTCCTTCATCACCTCCTGCCTTACAGTCCGACGTGTAATAACGTCATATTTTCTAAATACTAAATCGTCACTACAACATCTTATTGTCGACAATCATTGACTTAGGTGGACGTGAGGGCTTAAATCAATACAATCAGCACGCTATATGAACAGCAGCTTATGACGGCACAATTTACTAATTTAGAACTTTAAGTCAATTTGTAACTCGTATCAGTCAAAATATCGAGGGTCTCTCGGCAACTTCCCACATCGTCATTTTGGCGACTTTTCAGCAGAGACAACAAAACCATCTGCCAATGACTATGTTTACTGAGTAATTCAGTAAAGTAAATCGTGAGATTTAGTGTTACCTAACTTAGGTAGGTACCTAACTTATACTTAGTTAGATCGATCCGCCGGGGGAAGACGCTTCGAATGGTATGCATAACTCATTTTGGCCAAAAGTGACGATGTGTGGTGTTGCCGTGAGACCCTCGATATATCGATATATATATGTCAAAACCAAAAAAACAATATAAATGTTCAAAATTGTCGCTACTTAATCACTTTTTGAAACTAAATAATATTTACACTAAACTCAATAATAATACCTACCCACTTTTACTTCATATTATTAAGTAAAAGTGGGTATTATATCGTCGACTTACCGGAGAAACTAATTAAGTAAAAAAAAACAGTTTAGAGAAATTTGAGTTTGAAGTTCTTCTGATTTTAAAAGTTGGATTACTTTGGCTCGAAAATAGCTAGAGAAACCTGATTTGAGCCAGTGGTCCTTCATGATGTTTAATTATACCACGACCTACCTGAATCACGTAAGATGTTCTAAATTTAGTAATATTACTATTTTCCTGAAAAGGGAACTTGACTTAATGAATTTATCCGACTTTTATTATTTTTGTCTAAAGACAAATTTTGTCTTTGCCGTTTTTGGATGTTTTCCCATCGAAATACCTCATTTTAACAACTAATAATAATTGAGTCTTTTTTTTTTTTTAATTACAATAAAATGCAATAATTTTGTATTATGTGATTGAATATTCATCACATAGCCGGTGAAACGATGTTTATCGACATACCTAGTTAATTTAATTTGTTGGTGGGTCTTCAAGCGTAGTTGTTATAATCTTGGTTACATAGCTTCTTAGCGCAGTTTACATGTGATATTCAAAGTTACTCGAATATTAGACCATTCATGTTTCATCAACCAACCTTTATTGTACAATTTCCAATTTCCTGTACAATTTCTGCAGTTTCGCAAAGCTGAGTGATGAATATTGTGGCATTTCGTATGCGTGTTTCTGATTATGTTTCATGTCTGAGATAGAACCATTGCTCCACGTGGTCTTTAAATGACACTATTGGACGAATCATTGTATTCAAGTGATATTGGGGGCTTTCATCAAGAGTAATTTTGGTGAATAGACCACCGGAGGCCTCTGCTAGTTATCTGCCCATAGCAAGTGTGGTTCGTCCAAAATTTACTGTACCTACTTCCAGAACGCAGAAAGTCACTTACCTAGTTCATTTCTCCAGTATAAATTCGACAAAAAATGGATCTCATAACGTGTTTTCCATGGAAACGGAAACCCAGAAACGAAAAACCGACGACGCCATTCAAAAGACTTGAAAAATTAATGTAGGTAGCATATTAATCCGAATTTCGCCAAAAATTGACTTAATTGGCTTGGAGTTATTCGGTTTATAACCAGGGGCTGCCATGCGCGTCACTATTGTCACTATTTTAAAATCGTCTGTCTTTTAGCGAATTTTGGAAGAAAAGGAAGCCTCTTGTTCTGCAGACCAATTTGCACCGAAAATCTGTCTTGGCAATCGAAAGGCTAAGTTCGTAGATGGGCAGAATCGGGCCACTCTAATGAAACAGTCTGAATTGTGTCACCTCATTTTAAAGGTCTTTTTTAACGCTAAACACGACGATGAAGTCAGAATTGCGATATCTTACTCCGTTCTCAAACTGGAGCACTTTGAAGATGAAGAAATGTGTTTGTCACTTGAGATTCTTCACGGTTCATCTGCTGTAATCTGATATAAACTATGGTGTTTCTCGACAAAAAATGGAGACCAACTTTGTTGAAAACCAGTAAAATGGACACATTTTCGCAAAACCAATGATTTATTTGAAAATTCGCTCTTATAGCCGCTCTGCATGACTGTGGATTTTTGTCACAATGTATTTCAGAACTCCAAAGCTTTGAAATCGTACTTTGTCAAAAATGGGGAGAAATGGCGAAAATGTCATACATTTTATGTAATATCTAAAGCATATTAGGGTAAATAAATGTGGCTCTGTATAGTAAGAAACCCCTATATCAGCCATTTCCAAACAGGGTGAGGGAGAAATGAGTACATTATTACATTATTGACGTGATTAAGAAGGTTCAACGACACGAGTTTGTTTTGGCCAACATTGGTGGAAACCCTCAAAATTAGCTCAATAGCTGTTCCAATTATTGCACGTCTATTTGTGCCACTATACTGCTACAATTTGTGAGAAAAATCCACTATATTATCACTATTTGTCTTCATTGGAACTCACTATTCTACTTTACCTCGCGTGTTTTGAAGCGCTGGGCCTGTTTGTGACAGAAAACCGCTCATGACTTGTAATTCGCACTTGTCATGTAAACATAGCGTAACTAGGTTGGCGGTTTTCCATAACTGAGTCAATCTCCATTCGCATTATGACCGGTCTCCTTGAGGAGTTTCATCATATCACGAGGACCGAGCGTCGGAAACCTTGTGCAAACTTGTTTCCCAGATACCGGTCGGCGGGCTATCAAAATTCCTTTGTTTCCCGACTCCGCGAGTGTTGTGGAACGGCAAATAACGAAATATCCAAAGTGCCCGCTTTTACGTAACTGGTATCGAATGATTTCATAAAAACCGAATACGTCAGTCGGTGTATCACATCACTCTCTTCTATTTGGCTGGTGATATTGTGTGAAAAAACTGATTTTGGCACGATCAGGCTTTGTTTCCCCTTTGTACCAAACAATCCAACCGTATCTTTTTTACCTTAATCACCCTACAAATCTCTACATTCAACGTCTTTGTATACACTTTTGATTGATTAATTTCAAAGGTAAATGAATAAAAAGATTGGTTCAACGTTCGCTCAAAAATCGCTTTTCTAATTCGTGTACTGCTATGTCGGTTTATTTTTCATCAGATGCACCAATTTTATCGAGTTGAAAATAATCGTTCCATCGGTTGATATGAGCGTGCACGAGATTCTTCCCGACCGTCCGCACTCCACTCACCCTTATCACCGGCTCCACCACCTTATCACCGGCGCAATCACCCTCCTGCTTGTACGTGTAGAAGTGTCAAACTTCACTCGAAAACACCCTCGTTATTTTCCTACATCCGTTGTTTTTTTCTTTTTTTTTTTTAATTTAAAACGACCATTGTGATTTTTTTAATTTTTGGGAATTTCAATTTTAAAGTTTGAATTCCCATAGAATGACTTCAGGTGAAGATTTTTAGTTAAAAAAAAAAACCATTTTGGGCTTCAAATATTTGTATTTAAGGTTGAGAAAAGAAATATTTGATAATAATTATTTTTTTTAGTAAATTGAATAAATGCAGTGATTAACAGTAGTTTGCAATAGAACATTTCTAATAAAAATAAGTACATAATTCTCCATAATAAATCATCACAATAAATCATAATTCCTCATTCTAAATTTAAGATTCAACATTCGAATATTGCATATAATTTACTTGTATCTACTTGGCGCAATAAATATGTAGTAAAAAAAATCTGATTGAAAATTATTCATTCTAACAAATTTCGTAGCGATGTTAAAAATTGGCACTGTTTGACGTTGCAGCTCGGTGTGGAAACCTTCGTAAATCGACTTAGAATCGCTTGAAAATCCCAATTTTAGTCTGGCCCGTAATAGACCATATCAGTACGATTATGTACTCGTAGGTACCTAATGTACTCGTACATTCAGAACCCCAACCTAATCGACCAATTGTTTTAAACATGCAACAATATTTTGTCACAAAATCACTGATTATTGCACCTTGTTCAAGTAACTAAAGATGAATATAGAGGTCTCGTAACGATCTACACACAAGTGAAACAATGTTTTCTAAAGAAACCCTTTACTAATCTTAGACAAACCTTCCAAATTCGACTTCAAACAACTGAGATGTGTCTGAATGAATTTCAAGTAAATATCTTCCTTTTATGGCCCTACAAAAGTAACGAGTTAAGATTAAGTAACTTTATGAGCATATTTAATGATAGGCCATGACAAATTCAAATCAATTTCACTTCTAAGAAAAACTGTAGAAAAATTCTTCTGTAGAACTCTGTAGAATGACCTGTAACCCTGGAGGTTCTGTAGCTCTGTAGTTAGAGAATTTTTTCCATTTTATATCTTTTAGTTAAATTACGTCGATCAAACGATTCTGACCACTAAATGACGTCGAATCTCAATGTAAAGCCCTTGTTTTAGCAACCACGAAAATCTCCTCAACCGTACGAGATCATTGTAGGTTATTCAGGTTACCTGGTATTTTCTTGACGTAACCCCTACTTATCCGTACTTCCTCAACAAGCTCGAAATTATATTGCCATCACCGAACGAACGCTCGAAGAAAGACAATTCTACAGCCGGTAGCATGTTTTGTAAGGGGACCTTGGGCCAAGGTTTGCTCAACTGGCGCCTCCAAAATCGTTCGATCGAGCGCGAATATTCAACACCCAGAGTCCTTGGTTTGGCCAACGTTGACATTCTTTTTTCTCGAATTAACCAGTTCTCATACAGTTTAACCAGGTGTTTGTCATAGATATGCCCCTGAAAGGCCAGAATAGG
This sequence comes from Stenodema calcarata, assembly GCA_963920205.1. Lineage (NCBI taxonomy): Eukaryota > Metazoa > Arthropoda > Insecta > Hemiptera > Miridae > Stenodema > Stenodema calcarata. Next base: position 36,451,907 of record OY986049.1, on the reverse strand, counting down.
GTAAGGTCAGATTGTCGAGTTTGGTTCAGTACAAGAATCAAAAACATTGTCTGTACGACGAATGGCTGTGTTTTAATGGCGATGATGAAATGAACGATTTCAGATTAATGCTCTTTGTATCATTTTCAACTGCCTTTCGTACCTTCTGCAGGACCTTCTTTGGGCATAACATGAGCACTCTCTTGTTAGTTTTCAAATACCTAGGAACTAATGCCGAATATTGACCCATATTACTCCAACTCTAAATTCTTGATGATTAGGGTAGGCACCTGTAAAACTCAATCAAAAATCGTAATTAGACTGTTAAACTTTTACTGCGCCCCTAGCAACCTGTATAACCTCATTTCTTCCTATTCTACAAAGACATCATCTAGAAACAGTAGCTAGATTTCCCAATCGTTCCTCTGTCAGATTTACGTCATGTTTATGGCCGCTGCCGAACTTTTATTGCCAAAACTGTTACCAAATGTTGAACCCATTTTTTGACGGATCAATCCAGAAGTTGTGGCAGTGACTTTCTCATCCTTCGACTGATGTAATGAGCGGTTATTGAGTTTTCTGACTTGGAATGAGCGGTTTCAAAATCATCATTCCACCGATCTCCAAAATGTTCTCATGAGTACAACATCGGTATACTTTGAGTAGGTATCGTATTTCTGCTCACCAATATCCAGAATTTGGACATTTTATATTTGAACAAACCAAAATTCTGCACCAATGAAGGTATACTCTTTGATTTGAGTACGTAATTAGTACCAATTTGCAGTACGTAACGACTCCCCTTCAGAAACTAGTTACGTAGGTGAGTGAATTTGGGGTTCTCGGTAGGAATATTGAAATTTGAGTTCCATGTGAACCAAATCTTTTGAAAAGGTCACATAAAACCGTTTCCCTGTCATCGACTACGGTCCACTTTCTTTGTGAACGCGTAGGACATGATCGATGGGAAATTATAGCTCAACGTTGACGTTACCGGTAAAACCCGCATACATCATGTCGAAATTCATTTTGCCGTCCCCCTCCCCGAACGATTCACCTCTCCGACTGATGTTGATAAAGAAACCTTTTTTCCCTCGTCTTTCTTGTGCCTACGCGATTTTTAAAGGGACCGATCAGCTGGGGGCATCCCATTCACAATTCACAACAATGTCGAAAGCCGTTACCCCTCCGGTGGCCCTATGCTTGATTCCGAGGGCTACATCATATCGCCACCATTGAGAAGTAATGAAAAGGGGGTTAGATTCCTTTCTTATGCGCCTGCGGGCGAGAAAAGCCGACGTGTGGTCGCTTAGTGTATTACATTGCTAGTTCCCTGTGGCTTTTTGCCTATCACAGCATACACTATCACTGGTATCACAGGCAACGTATTTTTCTTGTTTCTCCATCGAGAAGGGATGTACAATTATCACCGAATATCGACTCATGTAACCCCCACGCATTCCTTATTTCATTATGCGTGAATATCTTGTTTCTACCGGGAATTTCAAATTATTTATTTCATTTTATTACACTTTTCATCATCACATTTTTGCCATATTTCGCCGAAAATCAAGCGCTCCACGATATGATGTGAATACTGACATGTACTAAAACAACGAATTCGAGAAACACAAAACTATTATTTCAAGAATATCAAACTCTTAAACCACGGATATTCACGCCTACAAATACTTGAGGCTACTGGACGTGTCTTTGTTATTGAGGAATTGATATTGGACGTCTTAGTTATCTGTGAAAATAATGTATCAACTGAGTACATAGAAGATTTAAATTCTTGCAACTTGCTCCAATCGGTTTTTAGTCCTCTGATTTTCCTAGTATAAGCTCAATTCCCAGATATCGAAATATATCGACTTCAATCTGGTTTTAGTTTCTTTGAAATAGTTGGATTTTCTAAATATAAACTCAATTTCCCTAAAATCGAAATGTGTTGACAGAAATGATGGAAAACTGGGAACAAATAAGTTTGAATAGGCCTCGCAGTTTTACCGCCATTATGACAAGCAGCAGCTTGATGGAGTCATACCGAGTCGTTTCGTAATTACAGAACCCATCGTGGGATTTGTTCGTAGCTCAGAATAGGTAATTGACGAGATGATAAGGCAATTGCCGTGAAATGGCTACTCATACGATCTAATGACGGATTTCCCCGCGTGGATTTTTCGTTTTCCTCGATTGTTCAACTAATCGAATAGACAAACGAGTCGAGAGGCGACAGAAGGCCGTTTGAACGTTCAATTCAATCGATTCAAACTTCCGCCAAATAACCCTCGCTCAGTCAAACGACTGATCTTGGGCTCGTGGTTGGGATTCAACAACCTTCGTGACTGCGTGGACCGTTCTAAATGTAAAAGCGGAATCGGTGGAAAACTGTAATACAACGCTGCACGAAGATCCGCTCGCCTCCTTATTAGTTACGTCTACCGCAGTTCCTTCACTTATTTCAAGTAGCGGTGAACGATCTCGAGAAACAAAAAAAAATCCTATGTAAATTAGTTCCGTTCATTAGGACGATTAAGGCCTTGCCTAGTTCTTTGTTACGATAAAATGGTAATAAACCAAAATCATGAATCTAAGATTAACTATGCAGCTAATCATTTTTTTTTTAATGCTTCGATGAGAACACATAATGTTCAAATAGAAGGAAATTCCATGTTATGAGTTGATAAAGAATCGTTGGTTGATACCAATAGTACAATAGATTAAACATGGCTAAATGTACAGTATTCTATCCTATTCGTTGCATTTACACAAATAACAGGGTTGGCAGCGAAGGCTGGTAGAAAAATGCACACGTTTTTCCCGGTATGAAAATATGAAATTCCCTGCATGTTTCGACTCATTTTTAAACACTTTAAACGCGTAAAAGCAACAACGCTGGTTTATCATATCTCGGAATTTTTGTATTTGTATTGGCCACAAAAAGTGTTAGAACTATTTCAAATTTAAAAAATTGACTTTTAAATAACAGAAAGTGTGAAATTCTCGTGTGAAGAAGCATCAATAAAAAAAATGGATTTAATATGAATTGAAGGAAATTCCAGACGATAACTCTCGATAGATTAGAAAAGTTCAAATTTGCACAAAAAAAAATCTGCCCTGGCAATCGAAAGGCTAAGTTGTAGATGGTCAGAATCGGGCCACTCTACGGGGGATTTTGGAGAGTTTTAGGGGGAGAAATTAGATTTTCCAAAATGAAACAGTCTGACAAGTGACAAGTTATTTAAAAGATTAAATCTTATTCCGTGCTCAAACTGGAGCACTTTGAAGATGAAGAAACGTGGTTGTTACTCGAGATGTTCTTCACGGTTCATCTGCTCTAATCTGACAACGGAATGAGATATCGAGATTCTGCGTTGAAAAATCGGTAAACTAAGGTGTTACTCGGCAAAAAATGGTTGAATGAGATGTTCCAAACATCATATTTTACATAAAACCAGTAATTTCTTCAAAAATTCGCTCTCATAGCCATGCTGCATCGCTGTGGATTTACGTTATTCGAACGTATCGGTGTTTCCTCAACTTCGTACCGGAAGAACAAAAAAATACCGTGAAAAAGATGAAATACCCCGATGGCGAGTCGTCGTCGACCAGACTTCCTCCCTATAAATGGGACCCGCCGTGGAGTTTATTTCAATACCAAATGGCAACAAGCGTATTTTTATCTCGCGTAGAAGAAGAAAAAAATCAGCGCTCCACTTATAATCGGAAGGAGCGAGGAGTGGAGGAGGTTTGAAGCGTGCCAAAATCGTTTGCGACAGCTCACGTAGGCGCCTGGCGTATGACAAACATCGTATTTCTGAGCCGCCGCCGTCCCTCAAGGTTCTACCCGGATTAGACAATACCTCGGGATGTATGAATATCCGACCTGGTGTGGAGATTTAGACCAGAAGACCGTTTGTTTATTAGGATATTCGCTTCCTAGAGAGCGTTATAAAATTCCGAAAGACAAAAAACTGGACACAGAATACGCACCACAACTTTTTTCGATTTTTTCGCAATTTGGTAACGATATTAGTTCTTTATATTTCACTTTACCAGCACAACTTGAGTTTTACACATTACACTGAATATTGTGGAGCACGTGGAAACTCCTTGTTCTGAAAATAGGAGAGCGACGTAACACCGAAGCCAAACAGGAGACAATAACTCCCACTACGTCATCGTTTCAACTTGTTAGTAGAGACGTTTCGACTCATAGAACACAGAACACAATCAAAGAAATACGCACCTTTTGTTAGAAATGATTATATCCCATTTCATTCAATACGTTGCCAACTCAAGGGACCAAGAGATAAGATTACAATGGATTTCATTTGATTTGAACAAATCCCACGCTTTCGTGTAATCGTACGAAAAATGTTTGCGAATGCATTGTAGGTATTCGAGTAGGTATTTAAAAGGGGTGCGTAGCAAAATGATGAATGAGTGTAGAAGAAGGGCGAAGGTATGTTAAACTTTTCGACTTTTTTAATTATTATTATTATTATTTTTATTTATTTATTTTTTTCGTAAATAATGGCCTATTTCAACTTACAAACGAAATGGGAGTTGTTTTCGTATCGTCAACCACCAGTAGATTGCAGTAAAATGCAGTCAAAGAGAAGAGACTCGCGCAGTATCCTTATCATCTAGTTTTTAGCATTCTATTCTGACTTCGTTTTGAAACAGATTGGTAAAAGAATATAACTATATTCCGACTATTTTTATGAGTATTTCTGCATTTTGTTTCATTTCCTGCACCCTCCAAGGAATCACAGAAAAATTAAATTTTACTTCGTATTGCAGGTATTTTGATTTGATACCTACTGTAGGTATTCAGGCTCTAGAGTAAATACCCCGTCAGTTGCGAAAAAGTCAGCACAAAGTACTTGAAGAGTGTATGCTATCAATCTACTGAAAAATTCGGGGAAAAGTGAGTTTTGAAAGTTTCTTCGTCCTCCTGAAAAAAAATGCGAAAATAACATACGCCCTTATTCTAGACACCCATTCAAATGATACTGTAGGTAGGAAATGATTGAAATTAATTGAAACAAGATAATTATCGCAGATCACAAGGGGGGGGGGGGGGTTCAGAGCCGCCAGTATCTCACGACGGAAGGGTAGTGGGGCCGAACCAAACAGGTCCACATCCAATTGGCTGAATTCTCTCTGAATCCGAATCATTGGTGAATTCAGTAAGTAGGCAGTGGTAGAAGTGGATTTACCCCTCATTGATTCGGCCATCTACAGTTTTAATGATCCCATTCTGTGTACCTTCTTGTATTTTTGAACGATCCGATGAAATTTTTCATGTTGAGCCGTTCAGTTCAGATTCAACGTTCAGAAGACTCTATCTAAACGGAAATGCGTAGTTTATAGTGCGTAAACAGCGAAAAAAATTTGTTGTGGGCGTCCCGTTTGCCTCGTGAATTCCGTTTAAATTAATTTCGTTCGATTGTCGTCTTTGTTCTGAAACGACCTCGAGAGAACGCGAGAGACGTCAAGTGAGGGGCGAGACGTCAAGTGCTTTTGTCTGAAAACCTTCTGCATGCGGTCCGGCACCGTTTGGCGTAAGTTCAAGGTGAACGCGCCACGGCCTCCTCAATCACTTGCTGCTAGAGACGAAGACGAAAATAAATGAATAGATTTAAAAAAAAAAAAAAAAAAAAAACATTTTACGCGTATTTCGCCTCTGGATGATTGAAATTTAAATGAATATTTCGACGCACAAACATTTTTGTGGGTTCGATTATGTAATGCTGTCGTCATCGCATATCGATTCGTGGCCGAATGACGCAAATACGAATCGGGGAATTTCCGTGCAACATCGCGTATAGGTGATTTCGTCGAAATTCGGCGATTGAAATCACCAATATGCAATGCTGTATGATGTCGTATGTAAATTCCACGATAAATAGATTATTTAATAATTTATCGATTTAACTTCAAATCCTATCTCGACTAGTTCTTTCACGTTACCTCTACCTTAGCCCTCGTGGCGTTCTTCACGGATTTGATTACTAAATGTGAAAATACTAAGTGGAAATTGATGTTAAACACGATTACTTGTCATTCGTACGCTTTCTGTGTAAATGTAGCGATCTGGGGGAATTACCATCGATTAATGGATTTTTTTTTTTAGTTTAGTGGATTTGTTAGTAATAATTAGGTACCTGAGCATTGTTTTACCACATCGTTTGAAGTGGATTTGAACGATTTATCGAACATACATTCAATTTCATCCTCCTGCAGAATTGACACGGCGGATACGGTAAATGGCGCAGGTTCTGAGGTGCATACAGTTAACAACGCGTAATTTCGCTACCCCTCAAAATCTTCAGAAGTTTGGGACGGACGTCAATGTTAGTCTTCAAAGCTGAATCCGGATAGTGTTGAATGAACTCGATACCCTCGAGTACACGTGGGAACGACCGTGAAGATGAACAAGACCGGTCTGCGGGATCAGGTGACTGCCGTCCTTGGGATGCAGGGCGTTCCACGAAACGCGATCTGCTTTTAGTACAACCCTCTGCCACGCTCCCACGTTCAAAATGCAGTTTTTTCGTATTTTTCAAACAATGTTCCCTGTTGGATTCGCATGTTACTACGCACCAACTTATTTTTTGGCAGTTCTTTCAGTCGAAATCATCTTGTACCTCCGGTTATTTCAAAGCGTTTAGTTCCAATTGATCTTCACAAGCATCCTCGATATTCGAACTACGATTTCTTCGAATAAGGTGTGGAGTGACGTCAATGGGGTTTAAATGGTACTAAAATCGCAAGACCGGTTCCGCACACTCTCGATCATCGCAATATTCCCGTCACATCGCGTCATTAAGTTCCTCCAATTACATGTAAATTTCAAAAAAACAAGGAGTCATCAATTGATGCCTTTTGCAGCCTCATCTCATTCGACTTCTACAATCGAATTAATGGAAGTGATTTGTATCGTCCAAACCATATTCTTCTTCTTTGCAGTAAAGATTTTTTCAAAACGACTCTAATCCACAAATTGCAAACGTCCCGTTATATTTGGACATCCTCAGCTCTCGTTCGGTCCCTAAAAACCGCTTCTGATAATTAGTGTTTCGGTGAAGAAACTCGAGTTACGAAACTGACGCTTGTCGGCCGCCCGACGCAGGGTCGTTCCAAAAGCGGGTTTTCTGGACGGAACTACTCGACTCTTTATAGAACGGAATTTCGCGCTGATTCCGGTTATAACTCACGTTCCAACGACCTGAAGAAGCTGCATCCTCAGAAATCTTGTGGGTTTCGTATTAAAGATTATAAGGAATTGGGGGTTTTCGAACTTACGAGGATTTCAGTACAGCGGCGATACAAACCCTGAGCTCACCCGAGTTATCATTTATTTCATTTCTTTCAGGATATCGAGTCTAATAAGCTGCTTTTAAGGTATACGTACATTCTAGTATATTAGGAGTCGCCGCGAAATTTCCTACGATGATGGAGGGTCGCATAGTTTTGTCAGGGGAAATCTCTCTTGGAACAATTGTACGGCTTTAAAATCACGTAGCCTCCTTCGTTGACGCCAAACGCCTTCGTGCCAAAACACGTGGTAAACTGCACTCGTGCATATGCATCTGTCCCATTCAGCTCTTCGCCGTCAGGTCATCAACTTGGACACAACATTGATAATTTTGGACCGCAGACCTTGAATACCTTCGTAGAATCGTAGTGAGCCATTCACCTTTCAACAAAGCTGTCGCACTGATCTTGACTTTCAAATATCTGGCTGCTTAGTACTTATCTCCGTTCACATTGTCACGGGATGACGATCAAAGCCCATAGTGCTCCTCCTGAATTTTCAAATCTTGGACATTACGTACTAGATAAACAATTTTTTCCTTTAAATTTAGGCCGAGCTGCCACTTGGAAGCTGCGTAAACTGCATCATACACTCGAATGTCTGTCTGATGTAAATTTTTTCGATTTACAGGTAGTTGGAAGGGACTGCACTGGGCTGGTCTCCGCGCACTTCCGACTCGACGGCCACCCCCGCATCAACTCCCTCCACGAAGTCGTCCTCGGTAAAGAGTTCATGTACCTCGTTTTTCCCGAGTCGTTCGGCGACCTCCACACCTACGTGAGGCTGCGGAAACGGCTGCGGGAAGCAGAAGCTAAACGGCTCTTCAGACAAGTCGCAGAGACTGTCAAAGAGTGCCACGAGCAAGGTGTCGTTCTCAGGGATCTCAAACTCCGCAAATTCGTGTTCTCTAACCCCCAAAGGTGAGTCTTCAAACCTTGTGTTATTTTTTTATTTTTTTTTCATTTTGGGATTTAGCAGCACCAATGCTGGAATGCCAGTGGCGTTTCGGCTGAAGTGTAGCAAATTCCTCTTCATGACCATAAATTATACTGCTACGTTCTAACCCTGCAGTTCTTCTGCATTTCTCACCACATTTCACAGCATGTCAGTAACACCTACTCTGTAACCTCGGAATACACAAACTTAATGCCTGTATCTGTTCAGTCCAATTAGACAAATAATGATCAATACCCAAATGATTAGCCAAAACCTGTCCCAGGTAAATCTGTTTATGGATATACTCAGCACTGAAGACCTCGTGTTACTATTGCATAGTGAATCGAGCTAGTCATCATGATTACAGCATCTAGTTTTACTTCTTTTTCTATTATTCGTTCGAGTTGACAGATACTTTTCGCCTTGGCTTCGATTTAACGATCCGCACATTGCGCTGCTGATGAAGTCGTTAGAAGATCGAATAGCTCTATTTCTTAGCAAAGTCAACGACGGCGTTTGACTCGTAAAAGGCATTAAAAAAGTACGTTACTGGTACGCTCATTGTTCGTTAGAATTTCACGCCTATAAAACGGTTGCGTTGAGCAACTGTATTACGACTGTTGTGTTGGGTTGGCCAACGGCTGTCTCTCATCTCGCTCTTCTCTCACCAGGAAGGCGGTTCTTGAAATGATGTGCACATCGCGCTCTTGACGGGTTCAAGGTCCGCTGGCCGGATGACCCAAGAGCCCTTTCTGGTTACCGAAGGCAGCGGCGGTTGCGACAACTGGCGTCTTTGTACATCACGATCCCTCTGCTCTATGCGTTTAGTGTAATCTCCTACCACGTAATAAATCGTTGAAGAATCGCGTTAGAATCCACTATCGACGTTTCTTGTTCTACAAGCACTACCTACTCGTAAATGGTGTCATCGTTCTGTTCCAATGGACTTTGTACGTTGTACGTATCTATAAGAAGTCTTTGTAGCTCAGCATTTTCTTTATTTAAATTTTGAAAATAATATTTCGGGAACCAACCTGTGCATCCTGAATTCTTGATAAATTACGTGGGATGACTCAAACAACTGACTGCCCGGTAGCTCAGGGTAAATGACCTGTTATTGCTGAACTACGCGGGCTTGTTTGGTATTTCTCATCACTCCATTGTTCTAATTGTTGATGATGAACCGCTGCAACAACAAAATTATTGCACGTGTATCTGTTGAACGAACTCCTAAATCTACGTGAAACCTGTTTGCTGATTGTCTAGTTGGTGATTGTCGCCTTCGACCGGGTTCGATTTGTAGGGCTGACATTTTGGGTCTGACTGGTTCGTCAAATTACAAGGTTGGAAGAAAAGTTGTTGTTTGTAAAAGGATTGTTTTATTCGAAGGTTGGTTACGATTGTTTTTTGTTTGGCCGGTAAGCGGGCGACCCTCAGCGAGGTTCAGGCGTCCAAGGTCGATGCCCGACAAGGCCAAACGATCTCGCGTTTCCTTCCAAAACTTCGCTCGCTTCGCCAGGCCGAGCCCTTCTGCCCGCTGCCACGCCTGCCGGTCTTGCTCAACTCATCGACCCTCGATAGCGTCTTCTGATGGTGATGAGTCATCACTGATGACATCTGTGCAGAATTCCGTCTGAGAGGTCCTGATGATAACCGCTGGTGGCGAGGACGTCATCAAGGAAGCTGCTTCAAACCGACCTTTGTCCAGCAGATAACTCCGCAGCACTGATCCAGCCGTATTTTCCACGTTACGAGAAATGATCATAATAATTACCAATTCAGCTGCTTCAAAATTATTTTTGTCCTACTTTTTTGCAGTTGACTGAGTTCGGATTTTGGATCCAGGTGATCACAGAAACAAAATTTAGAGTCCAGTAACTGATGAAGTCATTAAGAATGGCTGAAAATTCGTGATAATTGCAAGAAGACTGGATATATTCGCTGAACATTTTTGGCAAGAAAGGCTACCATTCGATTTTCCGTGTTCCAAAACTAGCCGAAACATTTTTAAAACCTGCCCATTCGATCGTGTTCCAAAATTCTCTGATCCTTCCCGCCCTTTTTTCTCACTTTTGAATGGAGATGTTTATCCTTTGAGGAACCCGAGCTAAACCAGACTGTTAAAAGTCGTATGTGTTATGTGATAATACGTTATGATTATGACAGAGGGGGGTATCGGTTGAGGCTGTTCAAGGGCGAGAATGCTTGCGTAGGATTTGAATGGCCCGCGTCGGTTGTGGAGGGCGGGGTCCCCCGTGCGTTGCGACACGAAACAAGCGCAAGATGAGGCAACGGGAAGTGTTACACATACGTCCGTCAAGGGCTTTTCGTATCGAAGGACTACAGGGACGAGGAGGCCCTTATGCTGCATGGGCATCGAAGGAGCAGTAGTTTTGTCTGTCTCATCATCACAGCTCGGAAACTACCTCGTCAGTTGGTTTTAATGTTATTTTAATAAATGGTTTATGACTCTGATTTCCTTAGAAACGATTGACGCCTGCATTTCCCATACTCTCAGACGGTTTCGAGCCAAGGCCTTTTGAAGCTACATGTTTTCAACACTATACCACAACACCTGATTTATTGTATTTACGAGCATGGTGTGGAGATCCCATGATTACCTCTCAGCACTGGTTTATGTAGAAGTCGATTCTAAAATTCTACGGCATTGAGCTCATCACTTCGCAGTGGAGTTCATGTAGAACACACAACAAAAAACCCATCTACATACTGGAAGTGTTACAATCCTTGCAGGCAACAATTTACCAAGCATCGAGGGTCTCGACGGTTGTCGAAAGATGGAGTAAGGGAGGTTTCGAGAAACGGAATTTCGTCAAAACAGTCGGGCGGCTGGATCAGATCACGAAACGAACCAGAAGGGCAAACGGTCGTGTCTGATGGAGCAAGACGTACGAGCTGAGTATAGGAGTCCCAGGCCGTTACCACATCGTTCCCCTGCTCTCTAAACATCGACCCACCAGTATATCACAATCCTTTAGGATGCCAACATACTCGATATTGTAACATATGGTTCCAGATTTCAGAGTGAAACATTGCGTACAGTCGATTTATGTTCATTTACAAATTAACAAATTCATTTAAGAACAGGCTATCAAAAAAGGTGCTATATGGAGGGTGTGAATAACCAGATGTCCAGCTTAATTGTCTCCAGGACCCCCTAATCAATAGGTCCCACCCCATTTGCTATCAGGGGAATTGACGATCTGAATTTGTTATTGACAAAATGTGCAGCATGGCCTAATGAGTGAATTTTTACGTAAAATTAAAAACCTCCTCTTAAGATTTTTGTTGTGCACTTTCAACCCAATTTTGAAGTGATGTTTTGCTCACCATTGATATAGGCTGGTAGGTCGACTTTATGAACCACTAAGGATTTAGGGCCGAGTGTATTAATACATCGGTCAATTTCTTTGAAAATCAGGTTTTCTGTTCATAGCTTTTTCAGGGAATAATTCATTCATTTTGGTTTATTATCTTCGATAATGAACCATTTTTGCGTTGATATGGTTTAAATGGTGGATTTCGTTGGTGTTTATACGAGCACTTATGGTACTCGTACTTAGCAAATTTGTGTACGAGTATACAACAGTTGGAAGTTGCCTCATCGCAGACCGCCATTGTGACCTATCTGTCTTCCTCTGGGGCCCCACGTCGAAATGCGGACGTCCTTTTTAACGCAGCTAAATTTATCCTCGTTTCATTTTCGTCAAGTGGATTTCGTCGCAGACATACAAACCCCATTTCCCGCTCGGTATCCAGACGTTGGGAAATGGCTGTTTCGTGTCGGACGATGAGGTAGGAAGGTTATTTTCCGTTTGTTTTACCGATCGTGCAAGACGGTTCGGCGTTATTCAGAAATGTTTCTATTCTCGTTGGGCTGTTCGATGATAGCGTGATAAAAGTTTGTAACGAATTTCGTAAACTTCCTCTGCTGACGCATGTGACTAGTTTCGTTAGTTGTGTAGTGTAGTCATGCAGTTGCATCATATTCAGCCGATACGTAGTTTTGACATCTGCGAGCAATACTGTATTTCGTTATCGATAAGTCAATACGGTACAAATGTTAGCAATGAATACACTGCTCGTACTGTCCTTGGGAGGCATTTTTTTGTTCATATCCAAACAATTCAAATAAGTTGAGCTTCAAGTTTTCTTTGTACCGTAGATGCCATTCCCACGCCTCAGAATACGCACTCTGTTCACTTGAAAGAGTCTGTTCGACTTACTATTTATTACTAACTTCCGTTCACCTAATCATTGTCCTCAACGTACTTTCTCATGAAGTGACTCGTCTTTCTTTGCGCTAGTCCATTTTGTACGCCCAATTGGACCACACTGCTACATTCTCATTCTGTTCTCTCCCACTGTACTCAGAATAGTGCCACAACTTACCTGCTTTCATTAAACACGAACTGAAACACTCAGTTTTCACGTTTTCCCCCGGTTTTGCCCTAAAATATGCTGGAACTTACTTTTAACTTTTAGCGAATTTTTAAAGGAAAGGAATATACAGTATGTCTCCAGTAATTATGGGACAAACTCAAGGAGTCAATTCTACAGCTAATTTGCAACAAAAATTGCCTCCTAGAGTTTTTTCATTATTCAACTAAAAAACTTGCTTTTTTCACTTTCAAGATTTTTTCGTGTTTTCGACCTTGTCTCAGTAAAAAGGCTCTAACTCCCTTAAATTAATGCGTAAAATAAAATTTGAGAATACCGTTGGAAATAGCGTCAAAATCCGAGTTGTTCTAATGGATGAAATGGACAGTCCTAATGGATGAAAAAATGGCCAAAGTCCAAAATTTAAATATTTCTTTAAAATCACCGTTTTTCTCTCGTATTTTGCACTATTAGTACGGGGTTTTTCGGCGTGAACACCTTGGGAAAAACTTGCCCAGAATCTCAGCTTTTCAATGGTATTAAAAACAAAGTTTTTTACAGTGAAATTTGGTGGAGAAAAGGACGTTTGAGTCCAGAAAAAGTGGGTTTTTAGGTGAAAACCAACGTTTTCCACCAAAATCCAACTTTCTTCATGGAAGAGAGTTCGGTATCGCAATTTAGGAATTTTTGACGCTGAAACGAATGGTGACCCTACATTGTGTTTCACTGATCAGTTATTTCTTATACAATTTTATTTCTAAGTGATTCCGCCACCCGGCGTTTTCGGCCCCCGAGTCGGCCTCTACTCGGTCTCCAAGGCGGCGTTTGCCCAGAGCTTGCCGGTTCTGTTGCAACCCCCGGGCCGCCAGCTACGCCGAAGGTTCTCTCCCCTCTCGTGATGAAACTCATCCTTACCTAAAAATCTATTACCATTTCCCAAGGCCGAACCCTCCTCGCCTTTCCGTTCCTTTTAATTTACAAACCACCGTTCCCCCTCCCTAATACCGTGTAATCCAATTTTTCCCTCAAGTTCAACCTTTCACCGTGGCGAGAGTGTAATGTGCCGCTCCTATACGGAACGCTCAATTTTCACACCCACGAATCGGGAGGTTTCGTTTGACGACCACCCAACAAAATTGATGCCTTCTTCACGTACGATTCGCTGTCACAACTAAAACGCTGCAAATTTTCCCGCGACGGAGAAAACTTCTTAGATCACTGGTCTGTATAGAATATCCCCTGTATACTACTCCCTAGTGTGTATCAAACGTGCCACCTTCGATTCACCTTCATATTGGCGATGTTTGTTTGTTACTACGCCCCCTGCTTGTGCAGCAACCCTTAAATACCCTTCAGGCTAAAAATAAAAACCATACTGTTGTGAAATCCAAGTTTTTCGACCAATGTTTCACTACAACTACGAAAATATTTGATCAATCCACATATCCGAAAAGCGGGAACCGGTGTTCTGGACCCAACTGAGTTGAAATGTGCACGGACAATCTATATCAGATCTCATATAATATATATCATATTATGACATTTCATTCAATCCCGGAAAATACCAACGCCAGCCCACTAAATATGTCACAATCGTCATATGCCAAAAGCGTGCTGGCAAACAGGGCAAATTTTGAATCGGACAAATATTTTAGGAGTTATAGCGAAACATTTGCCAAACATGGAATTCACAGTACGGGTAGATACATGGCCGGTACGACACTAAAAAAACGACAGTAACATAAAATTTGCACTTTTTGGAAAAACTCGCCTGTATTTGCAGAGCTCTGAGAAATTCTATGCTTAAGACATGTAAGAAATTCGGTCTACATTAATTTTATATAGAATGGCTTTGTCAAAAAACCATTTCTTTTAGAGACTGACCAAAAACTGAATAAAGTAGCACAATGCGGTCAAAAAGTGCCCAAAAGTCAAAGTAATGTGTAAACCTTCATTGTTTGAAAATGAAAGCAGCAACAAAGTATTTATGTTTCAACACCTTTAATTTGGTTAAAAACGGTCTCCTGAATCATAATGCATTCCATTTTGTCCCCCAAACAAACTCTATTGCCTTTCTCTGAGATTTGGCGTTTTGAACATTTCATCCCATATTTGGATATTTTGCACCTACAATCATCCCCCACCTGGTACTACGCCCACAAACCTAATAATTGGAATTTGCGGTTTTTTTTTTTTTTTTGAAGTACGAGTTAGGAGAATAACGAAAATGATGGTCAGCTCGCTGACATGTCTTCGAAGATTCAAAATATTCAAATTTTTCGGATCCAAAAAATGTAGGGAATTTAGAGAAGCTGGCCGCGCTTTAAGAAGACCCTTATGACGTCATAAACAGGACGAAATCCCCGATAGGCTGTCTCTGAAGCCTGACGATGTCAGCGCCCCAACGTCCTGTTTGTGACGTCATACGGTCCCCTCGCAGTTTCATTCAATCTACGCTCGGCGTTTTTGAAGTTCACTACAATTAGTGTTTTTTAAATGAATATCGCTTGTACACGGTATTTGGAATCGACAATTGATGCAAATTCCCCCACTACAATGGAACTCTCATTTCATTTTAAATTAACAAAATGCCACAAACCACCACTCGATTTTATATTCTACGTCCCTCGAAACGTAAACCCACCAATTTTGACGGAAGAGAGGGGTAACAAATTGGGTTTTTTTGGGTCAAATCTGACTGTGCTTCGTATGAAATCAACAGTTGATTTCATACGAACCACAGTCAGTTTTGACCCAACAGTCAGTTACTGGAGCTTTTCATGGTATTGATCACGTGTTGATGACATCAGTCACCAGAGTTTAAACCTTCATTTCTTAACACGATGCGTGAGTGTCAGTATCGATCTCCCAGGTAGACGCCAAATTGTATTAAAGTATCAGACGTTAACGTCGCACGATGTGTGAAAGAACGAAGACGAGCTTCTGTAGGTTCAATGATTCTACACGTCTATTTCGAAGCCTCGGGATAATGCGGGTTTCGTAGCTATTTCCAGATATTTAGGCGAGGTTTGAGTCATATTTCTCGTTCGCTTTCGGGCTATTGCGACACGGAACGATCGATGCACCGGTGTAGAAAGAGAAAGGTCTTACGTCATCCCTCTGGCACATTTCGTCCTAAATATAGTACGTACTCGCCCCCTTCTTCACAGTAGACAATTCCTTCATTCCACGGTGGTGTCCGACGTGTTATCATTCCGCCGGACGTCGACCCCCTTGATTTCACAATCCTCCGCCGATAATTAGCCCGTTTTTCCAGGGCACCGTTTGTTTGCGGCGAGTCGAGTTAGTCAGCTCCTACAACGACTCAGCTGTTCTCCTCAGGCAGTGTCACAGTTACGAAAATCCTCGTCAATCTTACTCTTCTTCCTCTTCCAAAAGCAAAAAAAAAAACCAGGAATTCGTCACAATCAATAAATTTAAAAAAAATTCCACCATCAACTATAATTGTTAATCAAATTATGCCTTCTTAAGAATCACTGCTTCGGTATAAAATAATTCCGCACTACGGAAATCTAACTGTACAAGTTAAAATAATCGTTAATAACCCAACAAATGCAAGAACACTAATGCCAGGGTCGATGATTTCATACGGCAAAGCGATGCAATTCTGAGCCGTGGTTTTGAAAGCAAACTTGATTCAACACAGTCGAGTACAAGGCCAACCCGTGAAAGCTCTTAGAGATGCTAACAGATCATACCGGTTTATTTCAAAGTAGGATTTACCGTAAAATGAAAACAAAGTGCGACAAAATTTCGACATCAACCATTTCGTCAACCGCTTACGCGACCACAGACGCCCCCTTTGTATATATAATGGCTACATTAATAGGTTATTTACTATTAATTTAAAATAGCAAGAAATCTATTCGGAGTATTAATAGTGTTCTTGGTCATCATCATCGCCTTTAGTTCAATACTGACATTGAACGCCAGGGGACAAAATGAGGTGAAATTTGATTGATATATGGGGGTCATTGATGGTAACTGTACGAATGGACGATAAAGATCCCAGTTGAAAAAGCTTTCGACTGCCCTCTGATATAATCAAATAAGTGCCTGTAAATTAAATTTCGAACAAGTCGAAAAAATTTAAAAAAAAACATAATTGGGAAAAAATCAAACATTTTAGGGGCTTCTCACATTTACTAAAATACTGCAGTAAATTTCAAAACCGACATTGGCTACCTACACTGTTTTCATTATAACCACTATTGATCCTGATAATATTGTTTCTTCGTAGGTATCCTGCAACGTTTTTCTGGGTACACCTTACATTACTGTAGCAGGGCAGTCGACAGCTTGTGCCCAATAAACGAATTTTTCAACACGAATATCAATCGTCCCTTACAACCCTCATTACACGAATCTTATTCCAACTGTAGCGCAAACGTGAAACTCTACATCCACTCATGTTAGACAAACACAAAATCTTAAGATTTGGTTCAAGGTTCAAGGATTTAGTTAGGAATTGGTTAATTTATGGGCCTACATAAATTGTCAATTAATCTAAATGATCAAAACTGTACTAAATGATCAAAACGTTCCATTGCATCTCGTTCAAATTTGATTTCATCCAAAATTAAGTCAATGGTTGTTCATGTAATTCATCAATAGAAAAACGAATTTGAAAATCAAAATTGATATCTGAAGAAAGTGAATTGTGTTCTATTTATCTGAAATAAGTGGTCTAGGAGTTTCGTGACATTACTGAGAAGAACAGTTGAAATTCGTCAGTGGAGATTGCGGAATCAAGGTAGTCCAAATAATGATGCAGATTGGAAACGGGATTTCGATACTGCTCCAAAAGGTGGATGCAATTGAGAAGGAAAAGACATTGATGGGGGGAGACCAATAAACATGGAAAACGGCCCTTGAAATCTTTGCGTAAAGGAGAGACAATGCTTTTTTAGAGGCCAAGTCCTTGTCCCACTTGGGAGAGAGGCCGCTCCGTCCGCTTTTGGCCTTTACTTGTGTCAAAACCCCTCGCCGGGTCAGCTTCTCGGTTCCCCAATAGTATGAAATAGGTGCCTCACCTACTCTGCTGGTTGATCTGCC
Source organism: Stenodema calcarata (assembly GCA_963920205.1). NCBI lineage: Eukaryota > Metazoa > Arthropoda > Insecta > Hemiptera > Miridae > Stenodema > Stenodema calcarata. The sequence continues at coordinate 36,434,185 of OY986049.1, read as the reverse complement.
GGTGCGAATGGTTCCGTCGTTTGAAGTACTAGATTTTGTATTTTGTCGAAATGTAAACGGTATGTGGACCGCACCAAATACTCGTAGGGAGCTCCAAGGGACACGGATCTAGAGAGAGATATCATCCCATTTGAGTCGACATTACAAGTTTTTGAAGCTACGGCTCGTGCAGTAATGGATTATGCGACTCAAGTATGGGTTTTAGAGAGGTTTTCGTTTAAAAAAAAAAAGGTATTAAACCTCTCAGTGACAACGACGTACATGCTCCACCTGGAGATGGGCATTAGCACCCTGTATGTCTCGTACAGGCTGCAAGCATTTTGGAGTCAGACTTGGACTGATCTGCCAACAGATACCAATTTGCTGGTAACCTAGCGGAAGCCTCTGTTGTGGACTGGAATAGCTAGCTACAGAATTGCCAAAGGCCATAGAAACACAGCAGCTGGAAGTGTTCAGAAAAAGGGCACGAGAAGCAGAACACTACCAGATGTACAGGGCACTTAGATGGCAGGGAATTGGCTATCTAAAAATAGAATAACAATGCATGTACAACCTATTTGTCCCATGTGCAACATGCAGGAAGTGGAGAGCAGTTACCACTTTTTATGTGTGATCCAATAATATCAGAGTTCAGAGTAAGATTTTTTTATAAAAGCACGCTTGAACCAGATGAAGCTATCGAACTATTGAACGGTCCAAACTGGAACAAATTAAAATATAGACTCTTCCTCGTTGAAAACTTCAGTATCGTGGGCTGAAAATGTACAATAACAAATAGATTATCTATTTATTTTTTTTTCCCCGTCTACTAAAAAACTAATCATGTTAGCTACTCGTAATAATATTACCTAGTATAAGAATATAATGGTACCATAATAATATTACCTAGTATAAGAAACCTAAGTATACTTATATTGTTTCCATAATGATTTTTCAATTAAGAATTTTGTCTTTCTTTTCTATTACGTATTTTTGCTAAATTACTTCTTTGCTGATGTACATCTGTTGCTGTGCATGGTGTGAATTAGATGGACTGGCTACTCGGACAACTGCAGAAGTGCCATGTCCTATAATGTTTTTCTAATGTTATTTGCAAAATTTAATTTCTTCAATAAACATTTATTATATTATATTCTATTCTACTCGTAGGGAGCTCCATGGGACACGAATCTCGAGAGGGATATCACCCAAGATTTGCTAAGGAATGGAATGAAAAGTGGGATTCTTATTATTAGAAAATACAATAGACCCACCAATATAATAATTATATTGGTGGGTCTATTGTATTTTCTAATAATAAGAATCCCACTTTTCATTCCATTCCTTAGCAAATATTGGGTCCTTAGCAAATATTCCTTAGAAATAGAGTTTGGATTTGGTTCAGTGAGCACATTGAAATTATTTCAATGTGCTCACTGAACCAAATCTAAACTCTATTTCTCCGACGGTGTATAGCGACCATGTACTACTCGAATAACTACAAGTAATACGTATAATTCCTTATTACTTATTTACGTTTTTTTCCACGTGATCTTAGACTATTCGAACCACTGAAATTTAGTCCAACAAAATGTTTGGACCCAATTGAATAGTTGGATTTTCAAACTTTACTGGGTAGACTAGACTCCTTTGAGTGATAGTTGCGGTCCTTCAACCAACGCATTCTGTAGTGTTTCGTATTCAGTTTGTAAGCGGATTGAATTATTCCTCGCTCAATGTCGACATTTTTAATAGAAATTTGCAACAGCTCGAAAACAATGCAAAATGTGGGCGTTCAATCTTTTTATGGCCTACGAAATGAAATAGGCGAAACGCTGCGCTGCGCTCTTCCCTCTCATCGCAGGTTTAACGGTTGTAATAACACGCTTCAATAGATAGATAGGTTCACATTCACATAAAATAGTTACGTTACTTATCCCGTTAACGGGCGACTCTGTGGTCCTTGAGGATTTTATTTTCACTTTCATCCGAGCTTGGAAAATCGTCCGCGGTGTGTGTCTCTAGCGTTGGAAGTCGACATGAATCAATGTCTGGTGCAATAGTTATGCCGCGTTTGCCTGTAAGGTGAAGACCAGTTTAACGATGAGGGGGTTGGAAATGAGTAAAGCAGATGAAGTGAAGCAAGGAGAGTGAGCGTTGCTACAATGGATAAGGTGGGCGGTGAGGGGTCGTGGAGGGAGCTCCAGTTTCGTTTGTAATCCTTCTCCGATGTCTGAAGCCGGCAGTTTCAGAGTCGGTTTCTCTGAGTTCTGGTTCGTTTCTTGCCCAATCGGAACCCTTGAGAAGGGTTTGGCAATGACTCGGCAAGGGGCCACAACATAACCAGTCCGAGGTTGATGTTAGGAAACGAACGGCACAGATACTCTACCGGCCGTCGGTGGAAGGACGTCCCAGGAAGGAAGATTCCGTTCTCCCTGTCCCGTCCTCTCCACGAGGTGAGTGACTATGGAATAACGACCGTACCGGTATTGCCCGGTCATGGTTTTCTTTCGTAATTGGATTGTCATTGAGTCGGTATAAGGAAAGACGAGTTTATTGAAATAACCGCTGGTGCCAAATTACGCTACCCCAGTGGATAGTACTCTGGTTGTTCTAACCGAATTCGTCCAAGACCGTTTTATCAGCAATTTCATAAGAGGCACTACTTTTCAATGACGAGACCCACAACGTGATTTCCCAAAAGGCGAATCTCCAAATTGTCAACTCCAACGTTAATTCTGCCCTCTTGCAAGGGTGCGAAACGCGGAAGACGTTGAAGGTCATAAAACCGAGTCTTCATAAGTAGCTGTTCACGAAGACACTTGAAAGTCCTGACACGATTTCAACTTTGGGGGAAACCAGCGACCGAAGAAATCACGGAGCGGAAATGGAGACGGATCTTTCATAGACTCTAAAAGCCTTAACACGTTCCGCGAGAACCAACCACTGAGAATTGAAGATAAAAGAAGATAGTGTCGTATTCACAGCGGAAGACACTCGATTACAATCCGAAGGGGTCGAGAGATGTTGAGAGACCAAAACGCACCTGGAGACGAAGCGTGGGAGAGTTGGTGCAACCTTGTGGGAGGCCAAGGTTGTGGCTCAAAACTCTGCAAAGTTTTACTCAACGGTTAGAGATCGCTGTTCTGTATACCTTGTGATTATTTAATCAACTCTAGACATCTTTCAAAAACAAACCCACCAATTTTGAAGGGGTGATAACTAGCGCATATCGTATACAACCCGTTGTGCGCCGCTCTCTCCGAATTGAGCGAACGCCTTTTCACTACTTTCGTTTCGAGCAGTTCTCATTACGGGAGTCCTTTGAAAAATACCGTGAGCGATCCACCGGATCGTGGGAGGAGATTGTGAGCTCAAAGAGCTCTCCCTGTGGAAAAGAGTCGGGAAGTCTAATAGCCGAAAGGAAGAAAGCATTCGACCCCGCGCGACCCGAACTATCACCTCCTGCAGCGCCGCCTCGAAGAGTCCGTGACGTTCAGTTTGTTGAACCGAGACGAGCGAATTTTCCACGGCAAACTGTTCAAAATACAAGCTTAGCGTTCGACTAGTTGTCTACGTATTAAGAAAATATTGGACCAACGTATCATTAAGAATGCGTGATGGTTGCTGTGCCCCTGTTCGACCGCTCTGGGAATTCTATAACACCCCTGCCAATATGCATGCTTTTAGGAGCATAGTTCTCCAAAAGTAGTAATTTGCAGTAGTACCATTACGATGGAGGTTAACCATACCTTGGAGTTTTCCAGTTGTTCTTCCTGGATTGGAACTCCACAATATTTTCAGTGTCCCTTTTTCTGCCAACAATACCAGGTGTTGTTTGAAGGTGGGAATGTGATGGCCGCTGTTTCCCTGTTCTCAATCTTTTTGTTCGACCGCTCTGGGGATAGACGGTTCTGTGGAATCTAACCCCCTGGAACAGGGGCACACAGCAGCCATACATTACAAAATTTAATGTTACTGAAAAAACGACGTGTGTTACTTCGTTCTTATGAGACTTCCCAAACACACCCACCCAGTTTGCCTCCACTAAAATTCTTCCAGACTCTATAAATACACACTTATTTATATAACTGATATTAAAATACCACCCCTCATCTCGGAAGTATTGTCACATTTTTACCCTTCGTTTGATCGTTGAAACCAAAAATACTCACAAAGACAAGTTCGACACGTTGCATAACGCCTGGCCCTTCCTATTTATATTTAATTGAAAAAAACACACAAAAGTTATATTTCCTCCAGCTTTGTTCCTCTTCCTAACAGTAAAACGTCTGTCGCTGACATAACCGGTCGCTTTCCGGTAATCGAAGATATCGTTTCATAATGGGAGGATGGAAATAAACTAAGCATAACGAGGGGACCGAAGATAAAAGAGTTTTATCTTGAATGTTGGACGTTGTTTTCGTATTTGTTTCATAAAGGCTGCGGGGGAACAAAGAGATTTTCGAAAAATAGTCGATTATTTCCGTTCAGTGATACCTCAGTAATTACGATTGAATGTTAGTTATTACAAACAATACATTAATGGTGTAATCGGTTTTTACTGCCTGGAAATGACGACGTAAGATTGTCCCTTCAAAACCAATCAAAATTTCAACGTTGCTTAGCAATGTATGGACAACATTCATTAGGCAATAACATTAAAATTAAAATGTTTCATGGCATGAAATTCATGCTTTAATACGATCCGGCTCCGATAACCCCACAGCAGTAAGTTGTTCTCAGAAAATTAATAGGAAAGTTCTTCCATGTGAATCCAAATTTGTAAAATTCGTGGGGTTCGCTGGTTGCTTCGTCCTAAAACTACAGTAGCTGAACACTAGCTTTAATAATACAGAAGAATCGATAGAGTTGAATTTCGAAACAACTTGTGCTGAAGACCCATCAGCTGGTTGAAATTTACTGACAACACAATTGAAGAGGTGAGCACTGGTGGCTGTTTACTCCTATAAAAGTCAAAACTTTGCTGCATTAATTTAGAGCTTAGATAGCGATTTCTCGTGCTGAAGTTCCCTATTCCGTGTCGTTTGACGGTTTTCTCTCTCTTATTTTTTAAAAGGCGACTGGAAAGTTCTTAACTGGGACCGGGAAAGCGTAACGGAGTCAGCGCGAAATTGTTTGTTGTTGTCGCCCCTCGTCGATTCCGGTCGCCCATCGAGAAAGTCGCGGCCACGCGCGGGAAATAGACGAAAAAAACACCCTTTTCCCCAGGTGTTGAGGGAAGGGAAGAGAAAACTCCTAAATGGAAAAATGGCTGATGAGAAGTAGCGCGTTAAGGAAATCCAAGGAGCGAAAGTCGCTGGGAGAGGTACGGCCTACTTGCAAAATAAAAATGATACGATCCGCGGACTTATTATCAGCGTATTTTTAACGAGAGTTTCACTGTAGAGAATCACCGCACTGTTTGACTCAGTAACGGAAAATATAATACTCCTTCATTGAGGCCTTTCAGATGAAACTTTCGATCTTTTCTCAGCAACCGATTTGGAATTATGAAGATGGAGCAGATTTTCATTAAAATATCATCTTAAATCAACCATTGGTTAATTGATTAAAATTAATTAATCGGTGAATTCGTTGGGTTTTGGCCCGCACCCAAATCCTAAACCGAAACTTCATGAAAATGCCAAAAATGGTTTTATGCTAAACCTCTTTGTATTTCAAATGGGGAATTCTACGTTTAGAAGTGAAGTAGTGCGAATAATTCTTCAATATTCGCTCAAATCAATGGAATTTAAAAATTCGGTTGTTTGTTTTTTTTTTTTCTTTTAATTTTAACTCAAAATTCTCTTCTTAACCCAGTGAAAACATCCTTCAAGTCTGTTCTCAATGCTTCATAATTCTCTGGAAATATTGACCTGTGGAGATAACTGTTGTGCTTACAACGTCCTTGTGAATTTTTTTAAATAATGAAGAATCAAAAATGGTACACATTTGTTGGAGTGAGAAAACGAAATCTTATGGATGTGTTCGGTTTGGGGAAGAGATTCAAAGATAAGTAATGAATCGGTTGATTCCGTTTGTTGTAACATGGCAGAGAGCGTCAGGAATTTGGGTATTTTTGAAGGCTTCGGGGTGATAAGGACGATGGAGGTCTTGGGATGCAGGATGTAGGTATCAAAAGGACGACTTCTTCAGGTCCTTCATCGCCTCAACCGATTGACTTCAGGAATTCGCCTTCGGGTCCAACATGTCTGGCTATGAAGGGCCACCTCACGTGTGACTCACGGTGAGTAGTTAAGGAGATGACGTCATAGGTTGACTCCCCGTTCTAATTTATAGTATCGAGACCGCTTGTTAAGGCCTCAACCGACGAGGGAGTTCGGGCAGGTCCTGTAGAACCAAAAACGGGTTTCAACCTACGTACGGCTTCCTGAGTAGGTTTCCCTAGGATTCATAAAACTTGGCATTCAGGACACCGTCAACGAGTCAACTTTGATGTACGACTTCCGCGAGTGTCCTCTTCGGTATCGTGACACTTGACGTGTTGCGTACGACTGAATATACAGAAAATATCACTAAGGAGCCTTGCAGACTGAACTGCCACGTGTCGCAGGACCTAATGCTGGCTTTTATGTTGATATCCACTTGATTGACGACGATTTTGGGAAATCAGAGAAAGTCATCTTCCGGTTACTCCTTTCTCGTAAGTTTCTGATGTAAGCGGCGTTTGTCCCGTGACTGTTACGCAACTTCGTGTCTTATCGTAATGCACATGAAATAACTCTTCCTCGATGACCGTATGCAACCGGCTTGTCGACTTTCATTCAACTTTCCCTGCATCTGGTATTTGGTCTCTTCACACCTACCAATCGTAATGCAGCTCCTAGAAGAATCCGTCACGAATTTTTGGACTTTCTACGGTTGTTATTGTTCCTCGTGGAGATTATCTTTAATAGGACTGTCATTATCACGTCCGCCAGTTGTTTTTCTGGGGTAAACACCTCTTGGAAATTGTAAACCTCTCAATAACTTTTCGAACATGCCAAAACATGTTTCCGACGTCTCCATCACGTTGAGTCCAAACGACTGACTTTCATCCTGAATAAACAGGCGTATTTGACAATCCACACAACAAATAGAGCTCCGGATTCCATAACCGCTCTAGATACCGCGAATCTGACAATCTTCCCTGACAGTTGTTGTTCTCGAAAATGGTGGGAACGTCATCTACTCGAGGCCAGGAGATCGGCAGATGGGCATTCACCTCGCTCGGTTGTGCAATCTGCAGCTCTTTCTCCTGATCTTTCACATATTTTTTTCAAATCGCTCGTAACGCCTACTTATCGTCATTCTTGACCTTATAATCAACCAATACGTCGAAAAAAAGGTATTTCTAAGGGAAACAAAAATCCTGCAAATGTTTCCTTAACGGTTCATTACTTTCTGATTGATCAGTGTCCTTGTAAGTCAATACGAAATTATTGGAGATGTGAGGTCCAAGTACCATGTGGTGGATCAAAGACGACCCAACCATAATTTATGTAAATAATTTACAGATTAAATTATAATTTACATTTTTAATTATTTACCTATAATTTATTTGTACTTGTATAATATATGTTGACCTATTGGTATAAACTGCTGCTTTAAGGAGGCTCAAGTTAAAATGCATTAATTATATATTATATATTATATATTATATTATATATTATATTATATATTATATTATATATTATATTATATATTATATAATTAATGAATTTTAACTTGAGCCTCCTTAAAGCAGCAGTTTATACCAATAGGTCAACAAATCAACAAATCCTTCTTCTTGTTGACACGAAAAATATCTCAGAACGAAAACTCGATATCTTAGAACCACTCGTTGTTTGAATCGGCTGTTCCCGAGTACGAAAATTGGCCCAGAGTTCCACCGTTTGGTCACGCTCATGATTTTGGTTCTACCTTTGAACCCTATTTTTCGCCCTTTCGTATTGTCCGAAGGTAACGGAAAGTTTTTGTATATTCGATGTTTGGATTGCACGTATTTTTGACACGTAAACCCTTTTTCTTGGTCGATTGAATTTTTTTTTTTAATCATCTTCATTGTTACAACATTATACACATCTAGTAACTTCACTCTGTTAGTTAATTTTAACGTATTGTGGTTCATAGATCACTACCTACTACCGTTCGAACATAACAGGGGGCATTAACTATGCTCCTGCGAATTTTGTTTTGCGTTTGGATTATTTTCAAGTTGCTCTTCTTAGTGCAGCCCCATAACTGGCAGCCGTAAGCCCCAATTGGTTTGATCACTTGCTCGTACAGTAGCATTTTATTATGTATAGGCAGTTGGGATTATCTCGCAATGAGCCAGTACATCTTCGTGAATTTTAGGTTGATTTCTTCCTTCTTCTTCTTCACGTGCTCCTTCAAGCGGAGCTTGGCGACCAGAGTCATTCCAAGGCACTTAGCAGTATCAGCATATGGGACGATTCGGGAGTTTATTTCTGTAGGTATTGTGCTCACTTTCCTGTATGTAAAGTTAATGTGCGTTGACTTTGCTTCGTTGAGTTTTATTATCCAATTTTTTGGTCCATTGATGGATAATCTTCACGAATTCCTGTAGTTTTTTCGAGGCTTCCTCAACTGTGGGACCAACTGCCAGGATTTCTTTGTCTTCTGCGAACGTCGCTGTCACAGCTTCTGTTGGTCGATTGAAAATAATTAACAAAAAATGAACGAAATCATTCTTTGAGGTCATCCGATTACTGTGTTCTGACCTGATTGGGGCTTCTCCTCGTCTGACTTCATGCAACATGGTTTTGAATACGAGGACCGCAGAAAATACGTCATTTGGGCATCTTTTCCGAGGTTGTTTTTCAATTCGGATGGACTGAGTCTAATAATTAGACTCAGACTGAGTCTAATAATTAGACTTAGACTGAGTCTAACAATTATTGTGAATTTGATAGGAAAACGTCAGAGTGAGGATATCGAACTCGCTACCTGTTGGTTCTATTGATCGAGTGACTGTGGGAGGGGGAAGCTGCCGGTGGATAATTTAAAACAGGCGCTCTCAATGACTTATACAAGCAGTTGGCATCATCTTTGTGCGTCTTTCGTTTTGTCGATTGAACAAGAAAAATAAGTTCAGTTCGAGTGTGACGCGGTGGATCACCGAGTTGTTTCGACAGAATCTCCATTGTCTCTCGTTCTGTTTCGGGAGGGGGATCCGCAGGAAGCGGGTGATGCCCCGGACGACATCCTGATGGAACACGATGATGAGGAGTCGACGGAGGGGGGTCCTTGCGACATCGAGCGACGTTCACGCCCCTGAAGCCCTCGAAACGGCAGTGATCCAAAACAAAGCGGATCGTATTACTCGTTCGATTATAACAGAAGCCCGTGATGAAATGGCCATTTCCATCAAAAACCCTCTTCGTGACCCTCAATACCATTCAATTAGCGGTTTTCTATGGAGATGGTAGTGAAAATTACTCGTGTATAGAGCGTGAGAAAGCCTGAATACGGCGATTTTATATCGACCAACCACCGCTAAAATCAATAAAATCACTACCTATTATGTTCAGTATGACTTATCGAAATGTTGAACAAAATTGGATCACTAGTTGTCAAATATGAAATTAAACATTCAGAAATACAATTATTGTGTTAGAAGTACTGTAACATGACGTAATTGAAATATCATGAGGTGAAGTGGTTGAATTATTGGTTGTGAACTAAATGTTGTGAAGTGTAGGTACTGGTACGCTACCTACATTACATGCATGATAGATCATCTGGGTGTACAGATAACATCTGCACATATGCTATATTATAGCATGAGATGGTCTTAACTTAACCTCTTTTTTATCTGTTGCCTTGTATTGATAATTCATGATATTCACGAGAAAAAATATCAACTTGGTTTCCATAATTACGTGCAAAACATCAGTGACGTCAATCCTATTGTCTTTTCCCCTACTAAAAATTGCCTAAAAACATATTGAACAGCGAATTTTCGCGCCAAAATCCACGCCGAATTTGAATTACAAATGTCAGACAAAACTTAGTTGAGGATTCAATAGCAAAAACTCAATGGAGCGCTTGAGTAGCCAAACGGAGGTCAGTTTCCGCTCTTGTATCCCCTTAGTTCTTGTCTCTAACGGATACTAAAATATTATATCAATACATCAACGTCACTCCACGGATACCGGTAAAGTAAGAAGAAGAGTAGAAGATGCACTAAGTAATGGATTAAGGATTTGGATTTAGTGGACTTGGTGGATTTGGATCAGATAACGCCATTAACAGCACCAAAATCACCGTTACAATCAACACCTTGTAATGTCACCTTTTGTTAGTGTTTCATGGGGAATCATGATCGATTTAAAGTGTCTCTCAAAGGATGATAACATAAGTGGTTGGACGTGGAATAACACACAATATTCCCTGTGCGTTTTAGCACTTTCGCCCGTCTTTCATAAAACTGATGGATTGTACCAAGTTTTATTTCAAGTACTAGTTCGTCAACCTGCATGTGACTCCTGTCAAGAATATCAGGCTCGTTGAGCAAGTTTGTGGCCGGTTTGGACTTTTGTAATAATGCCCACGTTATCTGTAACAATGAAATGCTGAAGGGACGCAAGTTGGTGATAGCATTGTGTGCAAATTCCGCTTGACGCCACAGCCCCGCTCGGGTCAAGAGCCTTGTGCAAATCAACTGCAGAGTGAACGAGATCGATGACATCAGTTCCTCGTAGCTCGCGTCCATTCGGTTTGAAATTGGTCGTGTTCCGTTCGAGTCCAATTCGGAAGCTGAAAGCTTGTACTCTGAAACAGTATCAGGTTGAGGGCATCTCTTGGGAGTTCCAGATAAGACAACATATTACATCCATCACCATCAAACTGATACGACCGTTCGGGCTGCAGAACTTGCTGGCGTCTCCCACCACTCGTCAATCCGTGCGTTGCTAAATTGGCAGGCGACCCGCGGAGATTGCGAGCTCGAGTCGACAATATCGTTTCGTTGCCTCACGGCCGGTCGCCCCGCAACATGTTAATGAAATCCCTTTTGATATCTGGTCGAGGGCGAGGTTGGGCCATTCCGCCCAGATCTTGCTTGCTGGACCTTGGACTTCCAACGATGCCCCGCCTCTTTTTTTTTCCACAGCCTCCGTCAATGGGAAACTCGCTAAACTCAGGTTTCTGGGTGTGTATTCACTCCGGAGCCCCTTCATATCTGGGCCACTAAATCCTCGTTAAATAATTGTCAACCTTCAAACTCCGCTTGAACACTCACTGACTGTCGTGTTCCTCTCCCTATCCCTTGAATAATGCACGCCGTATTTGCCTCTCAAATCATCCGTCTACACTCACCTGTAACCTCACGGTATGACAGTATAAATGTATGGATCACGATTTGAATTTAAATGCATTGTACTTTGTAAACAAGTGAAATGTGATTTTGTTACCCAAATCTAACGTCGTTTGTCTTTTGTTTTCAGGTAAGTTCACAATCACACTCCACGTCTCCTACCACCGGTGAGTCTTTCAAATAGATCACAAAAAGCCTTAAAAAACCAAAAATATCCAGATTTTCCCCAGTTTTAATTTGAGTTCAGTTTGTGTCATTTACATGTGGTCTGGTGGTAGTAAATATTACTATACGAGCCGTCGCACACCCAGTTCTGATACAGATCTCTCACTGTCGCCATGAGAAAACATTTTAGTTCTAATTTGCTGGATAATAGTATAATCCTTGATGCGTGTATGAATACAATATTTACAATTCAATATTTCTGACTTAAATAATCCCTCGTAAGTTCCAAATATGTGGACGAATATAACTGGACTTACGCGCGTTGTGGTGATTTCATGTGTGCGTGTACGGATCACAATTTGGCCGTCTGATTGAAATGAAATTCGTATAGAACCACCAAAAAAGTACAAGAAAGCAAAATTGTATAGAACCACCAAAAAAGTACAGGAAAGCAAACATCCCCCCCTCCATCCTCCCCTCCATAATCATATATAGCATTTCCAAGTCAAATTGAAGATTTTCCAAAACACACTAATTAATTTTTGTACCATAATTTGAGACGTGGTAAGTGAGAATAAAGCAGAGAAATTGTCAACTACATTAGTCGAAACAAACGGAAAAAAAATTTCAAACTTTTGTTTGCAATTTCAATCAAGATTTCCTTAATGGATACCGTTCTCTTCAAACTCGTAGAAACTAATTAACCTGCTTTGTTCATCTAGTCACAGTCTTAGCTAAATGTAACATCTTGCATACGAGTTTGCAACCCTGTGGGACATTTTATGTCTTAGTCAAGTGGTGATCACCTGTGTGTAAACAATTATTTAAACAATCACGCTCATACCGCAGCTTGTCGGCCACGCACTCCGCAGTGGTTAACGTAATATGGTTAGGTAAATCGAGAGCTATCCAACGAGTGGTGAACGATTTTTGTACGATGATAACTGGCGAAGATAAAGTTCCGTAGCAACGAATCGGTTGTAAGCGAAAATCATCAGAAACCCGCGTTACATTTCTCCGTTGCATGTCCCGCGTTGCATTCCCGCGTTACATTTTCGAGTTTATGTAGCAAAGACATAAAATGTCAAAAATTAATCCCTCAAAATTGGCTGTTTTACGTTTCAAGATACGTAGATTCCAAAAATCTAATTTTAAAAAACCTAACAATATCCTCCTATCTTGTTATAACCCAATAGGGTTATGAACCTATGGGAGGGGGTTCAAAATGAATTTTGAAATTTTGAAAAATCATATCTCGAAAAATTCAAATGGAACGGTATAGTTTTTAGTTCACATTAAAGAATAGTTTAATTTTTTAAGACCATCCCGAGGTTTGTAGGACCAGCCGTTCGTTCACAGTGAGGGCTCAAATGTGGAGTAGAACAAATCGCACGCTGGGAGCAATACTGGTACAAAAATATAATTGTTTGGAGTAATACAGGTATAAGTGTAAAAGCAGAACTTTAGGGAAGATTTTGGAAATGGTTGCTCATGGTTGAAATGGTATTTTGCGATTCTAATCATTCAACGAGGCCTCTTTTTTGAACTATCATAAAACCCTAACAGCTCGCCGAGACCAATCCGATGAAAATCGACAATTTCGGACTTATAAGTATAAATACCAGTATTCTAAGGAACATAAGTATTCTATAAGCAATATTGGTATAAGGTACATTTATGTCGTCCACATGAGTGTGAATCGTGTGGCCTGTGAGGAATTTAGTGATCTAGACAGAAGGGTGATCTGCACAAAAAAGATAATGAATCGTTGTGTCTAGAATTTGCCCTACACTGATGTATCTGCATCCGCATTTGGGTCCTTCTAAAAAGGCAGGATCTCCGCTCGTGTTTCCCTCGAATACTGACACGATCACAACGGGTTTCCGGCTTAGAGTCGATACGAAGAGAACGAAAGAACGGATTTTCCACTCGTCGCCGAACTTCCGCTCTCCGAATCTGACAAAAAAATAAACCAAAACTCGAACGGAAACGCGTTCGCCGACAGTTTTCCGTCAAAAGCTGCGAAACCTGACGGAGGTTCCTCACCGGTGCCTGCAGGTCTCCCGAACGCAGACAATACGAGGACGACGTCTTTTGTCTGGTGGGAGTAGGCAGATGCGATCACCTTCCCAACGGACTCTCTGTCCTCATTTCTATGGAAAGAGTTTTGTCGAAAAAAGGGACACGAAACGTACGAAGAGGCAAAAGCAGCAGGTAGCAGGTCGTGGGCTTTATGTCCCAAGTCGAAGGCGGGCGTTTGCTAAAAGGAACCTTTAGGAATAATCCGAAGAAACCTTCAAAACTTTCAAAGCATTCGGTACCTACGATCGTTTTCAACAAAAAAAAAAGATGCGCAGTTCTAATATAAAAAGAGAAAAGAAAGACACTTTGAATAGGAAGCACTTCACAATGAGAAAAGTTCGTTATTTCTCTAGTGGCAGTTGTAGCGTCCGATAACGTCACCTCGTATCGGTTGAGCTGCCAGGTCTGGACTACTCAGCACGACCGATAGTCCAGCACACTCGACCCGAAATATTTCCTCAACCAAACGCTTCAGCGGTTTTAAAACAATCTAAAGAAATATCGAGAATCCGGTCGTTAAGAGCGCTACACGTTCCGATAAGGATCCGCTTTAAGAGTCGTTAAGACGAGTCTCGCGTAATCGTATGACTCGAAACATTTTTTTCCCGATCGGTCGTCTCAATTGTGAAACACTCGGTTGGATCACTCGTCGAAATAAATTATCGCGAGAGACCGCAAGGTCTTTTGAACGAGCGCGTGGATCAATTCGTTACAAATTTCGAGTGGTGGGAGGCGGATCCGAGGGACGAACACATTTTTGTCTTCTTGGCATAACTCGAAAATCTCGCGTGTTATTTACCTCGACAAATAATCGCGTTCATTGCGATTAGAATTACGAAAGAACTCGTCATATTAGGACAACGTCAAGCTGTTTTCTCGTATCTACTCGTACGAAATGAGATATTTTCTCAATAAGATATTTTCTCAAAGATCATACGAAGTACCGAGTACGAGCCCACCCTAAACAGAGATAGGACCTACTTTGAGGACTTGAAGGACATTTCCACCTGATTACGAATACACCACGTAACCACTTTTTTTCAGTGTTTTTCGGCAAAATGTATCGTAATCATTGTAAACAAACGGCTGGTCGTACAAACCTCCGGATGGTCTTGAAAAACTCTAAAAATTCAACTCTATGTAAATGTGAACTAAAAAAACTACCGTTCCATCTGAATGTTTCGAGATATGAATGTTTCAAAATTTCAAAATTCGTTTTTAGCCCCTTCCCATTGACCTAGGGCCATGAAAAGTTTCAAGGATCATTGTGGGGTTGATCTGAACCCGTAAAGCAAATTTCATAATTTTAGAACAACGTAAACATCGATTTTCTGAATTTACGTATCTTGAACCGTAAGCCCTCAAATTTTGAGGGTAATTTTTTTTCTTGGCGATTCCAATTCATTATTGAAGATAATAAACCAAAACGAATCAAAACATAGGACATTCAATTGAAGCCATCTTGAATCTTTAAAGCCACAATTTTTGGGGAATTTAAAAAATTTTAACTTGTTCGTAAATCGCTTTGAAGAAAAGAGATGCGAGAACAGACAGCAGATTGTTTCGGGAAAAAATAGTATACATTGATAATAATTAATAATTTATATATACTCATTGTTCTGATTAAGATTTATTAATTTTTTTGTAAGTACTTTATTCTGATTTTCGGCAAATTATATAAAATACAATAATTTGCCGAAAATCAGAATAAATACCCAAATTTGATCTAGAATGGCATCAGTGGATAGTATAGGGTAGTCTACGTAAACATTAAATGACATATGAGATTTTACGACAATGAAACATCAAGTCAGCCGTTCTGTCTTGATGACTGCATTTTGACTTAGCACGGCAGTATAATAGTATTTTAATTAATTAATTGTTCAACTTTCTACGATTTATAAACCATACAACCCACTTATGCAAGTTGCTGGACAAGGAACATGTACATAAATATTGTTAAAATCGCAGTATTGTGTGAAAAAGGTCAATAATACATAATAAGTACCTAGGAAATGAGGGTGGAGAGTTCGCATCTTCTCCACCCTCATTTCGTAGGTACTTATTATGTATAATATTGCATATATGCAAGATTGATTTGCAATAGGATAGACTTTTACTTTTTTTTCTTTTTTTTGTAAGGAAAACAGTTTTTCAACTTTTTAGGAGTCTTATAATTACTTCAAAATCAATTTTTTTCTAGCGTAACCCCCCCCCCCCCCTAGCTTACCCTTAAATAGGGGCCAATTCAATTTCACCCTCATGAACTGCTAAGATTTCGGGATAAAAAGTTTTGAACTTAGGGTAGGTTGTAATAACGCCCAATATTCATCAAAGTTTTGGGCTAAGTATGAAAACTTTTGCTCTCTTCCTGACAGATGTGAGGGGGAGGTGGCCGTTTTAGAGTTTATTTATTTTTTGGTAGTTTCCAAATGGTTGAATGTTGTTGTGTATTTGGTTTTTTTTGGGTGGGGGGGGGGGGGGAGTTGGTGTGTTTGGTCATCGTTATCGAGTGGGCATTTCGTTTGTGAGGTATCGGGTCGTCATTGGGGGATGTTGCGGCGGCATCTGAATACGTCGTCGTTGTAGAGAAAAAAAAATACTCCAAAAAATTATTCGAAAAAACAAGTCGAACGAGTTGGGGAGCGACTAAACCGTTCGCGTGCCGTCCACGAACAACAATCAAAAAGGGGGAAGAAAACAAAGAAGTTTGAAAATCGCACAAAACTCGACTCCTTCCGGACGTCGGCAACGCGAGTCGAGAGTCGACCGGACCGTTGAGGTTGTACACACCTGCATCCTCCGCTTTTCAATATCAGCTGCTCGTTCGTATCCAACTCGTGAGGACGACGGCGTTCACGAGGGTCAGGACCGCCCTCAACGGACGTCTTCCCGCCCTACAGCTGTCGGTAAACGGCGACGACGGACAGCGTTTTTGCCGCCAAACCGACGATGAGTTTCGGTCGAGGCGAAAATCAAATCGTTCGATTTTTGACGAAAAAAATTGACGTAAGGTGGTTGGATGGGGAAGGAAGGGGGGTGGTATGTCGCAAATATTAGTAGCAGCAAATTAGTAGGCAGTTTTACAGTATAAAAATTCAATTTACGGAGAGAACCAATACATTTTATTGGTTCTCTCCGTAAATTACATTATTTATACTGTAAAACTGCCTACTAATTCATTTCTGAAATACAGGGTGCGGCAGAGGAATAGGGTGTTTTGAAAAAAAAAAAATCATAACTTCGTTAATTTTGCATTAATTTTTTATTGATATCAGGATTTACCCTTCCTACTGGAAAGAGGAATGGCTTCAGAACCGTAATTTTTCGTACCTAATATTCTCAAATGGTCCTTCCAAATGTCCCGATATCAATGAAACTTCTTCTTTTGATATCGGGAAAAAGAAGTAGGTATCATTGATAAAGTAACGAACATAATATGATTTCATATTACGATTTTTTTCAAAAACATTCTAGGTACCTACCTATCTGTATTAGGGAAAAAATTTGTATTCATTGTAAAAAAAAGGTTGAATTAGATGGGGAAATACTATATTGAGGTGAATTACTTTTGATCCATCGGAGTACACACAACGTTTTTCCTTTTCGTAATATTAAGGTCAAAAGAGTTCGGACATCTACAAAAATCTGTGAAACTAGTTTATTGAATGAATGCAAATATTGAAATTTAAGAGAGTGTTATTACAAAATCGTCAACTTTTCTAAAAACCAATTCTTTTTTCTAATCAGTTATTTTTCATTTTGTTACTGAGAATGTAGTACTCCTAAATACTTAGTTCTGAATTTTGTAATTTTTAATAGTTTTCCAAATCATTTGTAATCCTTTATAACCTGTTCAGATTGAGAACTGTTTATTACATTATTTAATAATTTGGAATATTATCCAAAATTGCTTGTTTGAGAAGAAGGGAAAAAAATTAACTATCCAAAAAATAAAGGGGAAATAGAACATGACATTTTTAGAACCGTAAAACGGAGAAAGAAAAAGATGCAGCTGAAGACGCATTCAAAAAACGCGCCTGTTTCTCACCATCTGCGAGCGGGCGTCAGACACTGGGGGCGGTGGATGTTATAAGAAACGATCGGCGTTTGTAGCATCCACGGACGCGCTCCCCCGAGATTCCCTCGCGCGGAAAGTCGACGGGTTTTTTTTTTTTCTTTTTCTTTTTTTTCTGTTTGTTGTTGTTGAGCGCCGGCGGGAAAGTCGAGCGCCCGCCGAGAGAACGAAGGCGCCTGCGCTGTGGGACAAATGAGCTTAAAACTACCCGCTTTTCAAGTCGAAATTTCGAACTTTCACCAATTTTTGAAAACGAATCAACAAATCCAAAACATAAAAACGATTTTCGGACAGTTTTGACAAAATGTTAATCCTGAAAACGAGCAAAAATAAAAGTAAAAGTACAAATCTTCTAGATTTCAAAGCATTGATGCTCATCTATCTGATAGTATTGTTGAAATACGTCTGTCACTTATAAACTTCTTTAAAAATATCGACGACTAACTGCATTTTCATCACCAGTTTTCAATGCTGTGACGAGTCTTATCCCAGTTAT
This sequence comes from Stenodema calcarata, assembly GCA_963920205.1. NCBI lineage: Eukaryota > Metazoa > Arthropoda > Insecta > Hemiptera > Miridae > Stenodema > Stenodema calcarata. The sequence continues at coordinate 36,416,041 of OY986049.1, read as the reverse complement.
TTAGAAATATCTAGTAACCGATCGGCTTCCACCTTTCTAAAACATCCTCTTCCAAACGTATCACTTGGGAAAAATGTAGTTTTTAAAAATTGAAAAAATCTGTTTTTTCATTAATATTTTATTAATTTTTTCATTAATTTTATTAATATTATTTATGAATACATTCTTACTCATTTATTTACACGACATGAGTACCTAGTATTAGATATCACCTTTCCTTATTCAATAACAACCATCTTTCAATCACAATGCTCAATAACGCCAATTATCAAGTACGGAATCACATAAATTGCCTTTACAATTAAATTACCACTTACTTTGGTTCTAAGCTGTAGACACTACCATCTTAGAAGTTGCTAGTAACTTAGTTAACGTGACCCCAAGGAGGTTAGCCTATTATCGTCATCTTCTCCTTCTTTTTCTTCATTTTACTTGGTTGCCTACCTACCTTGTTCATGTACGTACCTCTTAGATTATAAATTAAAGTAGTTACACCATTGATTTCTTTTCTATTCTTATTAAAAAGATATAGAAAGACAAAAAGGCGGAAACGAAAAACAAAACAAAAAAGAATAGTATACTTATAATAATTATGATGCAAAAAAAGAGTATCAATACTATAAAGAGAGTATATCTGGTAACCCTATCAAAACGCCCAACCCAGTTCGGTGAAAGAAGATCCTGCAAAAGATCATCCTGCTCACAGCTCAGATCGTAGCACCATCAGCCCTGTAACCGTAAATAATTATTCGTATCATGTTAGTTTGGTCATGAAATCAAAAGTACTTGGGAAGAAATTAACTGGTGAAATCATCTATGCAGTGAGGAAAATAACTAATAATGACAGTTATTTCAATCTACAAGACGTTTTGTTTAACCAAAATTTGGTTGATTTTAATGGAATTAGTGGAATTTATTTCCACTTTACTACCAACCGGTTACTGAAATTCCAGGGGGTATTCGAATTCTCAAAATTCAAAAGTAATCAACAAAATTTTACGAGAAAACATGAGAAATTTGGATAAAGACCTGGACCTTGGATAAAGACGAAGGTTGTAAATCAATGTGATGTTCAATTTGGGACAAAAAGGTTTTAGTAGGTTAAATAACTAATAATGACACTTACTTCAATCTACAAGACGTTTTGTTTAACCAAAATTTGGTCGAATTTAATGGAATTAGTGGCATTTATTTCCACTTGACTACCAACCGGTTACTGAAATTCCTGGCGGTATTTGAATTCTCAAAATTCTAAAGTAATCAACATGAGAAATTTGGGTAAAGACCTGGAATATAAGACGAAGGTTGAAAATCAATGTGATGTTCAATTTGGGACAAAGAGGTTTTTTAGTAGGTTAAGAGTATTAGTGTGATAATTCGCTCATCAGGTGATGCTGCATGGCGAACGCAACCTGCTCGTACAAGTTTATGCCGTTTCCTTTGGCTTTGTCTCCGAACAAAGACGCCCCCCCCCCTTACCACCACCACCACCACAAATCTGGCCGCTTTTAGACTCGACAAAGATGGTCAACGTCGTCCCGTTTCGACTAAAGAGCGGGGTGGCGGGATCGGGTGGTGGTCCGGCGGGGTCGGGGCGGCCTAGACATCGCGAGGGAACGACCTTGTTGCGGTTAACAAAGGAAGTCTGGAAGGCGGGGATGGCGAGGATGGGGGGGGTGTGACGGTTGATGGGGGGGGGGGAGGATTGAGGAAGGCGGAAAGAAGCGGAGGAGGGCGGCGACGGTCTCATCGGGTCCGCGCGTCTCCTCTCTGCACCTTCACCCCCACCCCCCTCCACTCCACCATCATCATCTTCCCGCCTGCACCTTCACCCCCCCCCCCCCGTCCACTCGCCTTCATCATCTTCCCGCCTGCACCTGCGCAAGTTGCGCCTTGACCTTGGGTTTGCGACTCCTCCCGCTTCACGTTCCTTCCACGGGGTGGCCCGCACGTTCTTCTGCAGCCCAATCGAGGTTTGTATGGAGGGAGGGGGAGAGAGACACACAGAGAGTGATAAGAATTCGACTTGAACATGAGCCGGAAAACTTGTCGTCACAAAGTAATCCGTGGGTTACGTGTAGATTTTGACACTCGCGCATTCCCACCTTCCAAAACGACAAAAACATTCCAATTTCCTGAAAATCTACAAACAAAAATAAATAAAAAATACACGAAGAAAAAAAGCAGCATGACTTGATGTGCGAATGTTTTATATACTTTCTTTTGGCGATTGTTTATCAAAGTTTTGGCGTTGAAAAACGGTGAAAATTGTTTGATATGCAGTCAATTGAATTGGTGTGACCACCAACCGTTCAATCTCTGAAAATTACATCAAAATCCGTCAATAGATTCGGAGAAAACAAGGAGCACAGACAAACCGACTGACAGACACAGACATGGACGCGGGGAAGGACAAACGCAAACCGTTCAATCTCTGGAAATTACATCAAAATCCGTCAATAGATTCGGAGTTACGGCTGAGATCAAACCAAGGAGCACGGACAAACCGAATGACTGTCACGGACAAACGCAAGGAGCACAGACATGGAACCCAAATCTGTTCTGGGAGTTACGAAATGCAAAACACAAATTTCCAAAATCACCATCAAAATATTGATTTAAGAATAAAAATTGGTAAAGTAGCATGATTTATGCTCCAAATTGTGAACTCATCATTCATTCATTCGTATCCATAGCGCCGCTACCTTGCGCCAAAATGTGCACAGTTGGAATTTTGTGAGGGTCCGATACCAATTTGTTGTTTCTTTTCATTTGGAATCACCAGAAAGCTGTTTTTTGTTATTTTTGAAATTAAAACTGTCTCAAACCGTCGATGAACTCATTTTTCCAAATTTTTCAGGAGAGACAAAAAACTGTTTACGAAATTAACGTCGTCTTACATGATGTAAGACGACGTTAATTTCGTAAACAGTTTTTTAAGTTACAACAGTTGTAAGTTACATGCTGAGTCGTTTCCTCGCCACAACTGCACTGTAAAACAGCTGACTTATATCATTTTGGTTATCAAACTGTTGGCAACACTGTCAATAACTTCCCAGGGAGATTGGGCGCGAAAATTTGAATAAGGAATGGTGTCTAACTCATTTTGGCGAAAAATTGACTTATAGCATGTTGCTGTTTCACCGACGAAATTTGATTTGATTTGACGACTCTTGTGCTCTAAAATTTCTCGAATTAGACCAATTGTTTGTATGTTGACTAACGTTTCGGCCAAATTTGTGGCAAATTCGAGTGAAGTCAGCGGCGTTGCTGGCGTCGCTACCGTCTTCCAGATCCACGGCCAGGGACCCCTCAAGTCTAGTGACGGAGAGGATGGTCGTGGGGTGATGACGGTACGGCGAGAACGGGGAGGGGGGGGAGTGTGTTAAACGGAGCACGGGTCTGGTGACGGGGAGTGGTTACGTCCCCCCGCTGTTCCCACCGCGTTCAGTGATAAGGAGGACGGTGTCGAAGAGGTGGTGGGCAGGAGGGGAAACCCCCGAGAGCGGGACGGCATTCCCCGATGATACCGCCGCCGCCCATCCCGGATTTCGCGACTCCCTTTGTTCGGGTTCGGGCTCGTCGGGGTGATGCGTCGTGTTGGCAGTAGTGGTGGGGGTGGCGGGGGGCAGCGGGGGCAACGAACCTGTGGCCGCGGATCCACACAAAGAATCTCCTCCCCAGTCTCGGCCAAACCTCCTCCTCCCTTCTCCCTCCTCCCTCCACTTGGACCCTTCAACATCCTCCTCCTTCTCGCCATTTCATCTGACTAAATCAGCTTCCCCTCATCCTCCTCCTCCCTCCTCCTCTTCTTCTTCTTCTTTGTCCAACCAGCTTCATCTCTTCCCATTGTTCCAACTCAACAAAGATTTGAAACTAATTTGGGTTTCATTTTCCTCATTCAATCGAAACAACTTGCGTAAACCAACACGTATTGTCCATTTTCTGGACGAAATTCGGTATTGCGAAGCCTTCAAAATTGATCAAATACAATTTTTTGAACGTATTTTAAAACTCATATTAATTTTAGTACATTTTAAATCCAACCATGAATTTGACCTCGTTCCAGACAACACATGACGTCACTAAAAGGTGGAGTTTTTAATGTTGCAGCATGGACTAATAAGCGAATTTTTAAAATCGCGTTCCCGCTCAATTGTCTCTTTTGTGCCCTGAACCAGAGATCGGCGAATTTCTCACACTTCATACCTATTAACCTTTCTCCTGTTTACTGTAAATTTGACAAAAATGCCAATTTTTTACATCAGTTTTACTAACATTTACTGTATTTTAATATCACGTTTGGTGGTTCCTCAGCTGTCAGTTTAGTAGGGGAACGGATTTTGTGTTGAATATGGCTCGTACAAAAAAAGAGCCATTTCATACGAAAAATTGACTGTTTTTACAATTTTAAACCCTGATTGTTTAATGAGGTACAACCACTGTTTTGGTCAAAAACACGTTGCACGCTCGTTTGTGCGAGTCAAAAACACCAACAGGAGAAATTTTTGTCCATGTACAGGTCAAATTACACATCCTTACAACAACAAAATGTCAAGCTCCGAAAGACTGACCATGGTATCCCTATGCTTATTCTCTTATCTCTATCTCTATTTATTTTTCGACGGTGAACCCGAATCCGAAAAAGTCCAAAAAATTTTTACACACCTAAAATTTGTCCCAATCCCTGTCTTTTTTGACGTTGAATCCAAATCTGTAGTCCAAAACAGTAACTGTTTTGGACTACAGATTTGGATTCAACGTCAAAAAAGACAGGGATTGGGAGAACTGTTGTACTTCCCTAAAATTTGAACCAACGGTCTAAATCACCCCTGAAGAAGGGGTTGGACATGGATTTTCCGGGTGACAAGTACTCGATGCTATTTGTCTCTATCCTTTGTCTTTCTTGACGCTGATTCCGAATCTGTGGTCCAAAATAGTCGTTCATCCCCAAAATGTGGTACTCACCGATGAAATCACTCCTCATCTCCGCTTCAGCGTCAGGTGACGATTTTGCCGTCTTTTTCTATTCTAGAAGGCGGTAATTGATTTTTGATGGGATTCTGAACGGGAACGGTGTCTTCAGAGTCCAGAGAGTCCGTCGTTTCTCTTCAATTCGTGACGAAAATGAAAGGCGGAGAAACAGAAAGAATTGACGAACGAAAGGGCGTGGGATTCTCGTGTGGTGTCTCTCGAGGATGGAAGTCGAGAAAAGACCTTTCTCCCGTTGTCATCCCGCGGGAAGGTTTCGAAGTTTTAGAAAGTTTTTCGAAGTGAAACCTTCTTCGGGTGTGTGGATGGAGGCGGATGGACCTCGCCGACCTGGTTTTCAGTGGGAGAGCGCTGTCGTTATGGGCGCTGCATCTTATTGACTGCAGTTCCGTATCCTGCTCCGAAGACATCAAAAAATGACTATCAAAATGGATTTGGGCTTCAAAGTACGTCGAAATCCGAAAATCTAATTTGAAAAAATAATCTTGAAACTTCACATAGGAAAGAGTGCAAAATGTGCAAAAAGAGTGCACTTGTCATAGGAAAGAGTGCAAAATGTAAATATTCAAAACGCCAAATGTCGAAAACTTGAAACAGAATTTGAGTCGATTTTGGTTCAGAGAACATTCACAACAAGGACTCGAAGGTTGATCCAGAAAAAACATCTCCAACATGAGCGCGAATCAAACTGTAGCACCTCAGGCGAATTTTCAAAGTGAGACAAAGGAAATTCAAACAACTCGTGGTTTTGTGGTGTAAATTATTGTACTGAGGTACCTACTTTATGTCTTGAACTTGATAATAATTATCATAATAATAATATAGGGTGGACCGGGGTAAGTGGAACCCATAAAATCAATAGTTCAACTTCATCCTTTGCTAGAACCTACAATTTGGCACTGATTTGCATCAAATTTTCAGCATATGTTTGAAAACTTACTGTCAGTTAGTTAGGAAAAATTGGGGTCAGTAGCTTAACATTACTCGTGACAGAAAAACTTTTTTTCTTAGCCGTCCAAGATTTCCACTTGCCCCTTGAATCGGGGTAAGTGGAACCCATACCTCGTTTGTGCCCTAAAACCATTGGAATGGGAACGGGGCAAGCGTAAACGAAAAGTAGACAAAAAGAAATGTCAGTAAACAATTTTTTTATTTAAAGAACACTTTTCCTGGGGGGGAAATGAAAATGACAACAATTTTAGGAAACCAAAATCGGCACTCAAAGCCTCTAAAATGATTGAAAAAACTGTTCCAGATATAAATTGGCACACAAAGCCTCCTAATAATGTAATAATGCACTTGGTTATGTTTAGTGGCATACTTTAGGTTGAACATTTTCGGAACCTTACCAAAATAACTTGCAGACACTATACCTACCTAGATAAAATCAAATGAAAAATAGGAAAACACTTTAAATCATAAAACTCTAAATCTCCTACGAAGAATATACTAGCAGTAACACTTCTGTTTCAAATAAACATCAAATAAACTATATAATCAAGTAGGTAGGTATTAAGCAAGTAATTAGGTAGGTAAGTTCGACGCTAATCCTTGATATATTTAACAGGTATCTTATAGATAGGTACTATTTATGTATGATAAACATGATTTTTCCACATTGGGGAAAGTGGAAACCATGTGGGGTAGGTTCCTACCATAGGTTCCACTTACCCCATCTGTTTGGGTTCCACTTGCCCCAGACCATGAAAAACGTGGGGCAAGAGGAACCTAGCAACTATCTGCTATCCTCTTATAAATAGGGCTTCAAAACACTTACAGCACTTTAAACAATCCTGTAGTATACTGTTACCTCAAAAAACGCGCCAGTAAGCCTCTCTGGGCGACGAGGAAAAAAAAACTACGACGGGCACCACCAACTCGACTCAGGAGTAGCAATAAGACTGACCTAAACAATGCATAAACCACCACGCGTACGCGCTTCAACGTCGCTCCAAGCCCGATCTTGAGGTAGAAGGAAGTACTACAGATGAAACGTGATAGGGTTCGCCATTGTATCTGCGGTCTTAGTACCTCATGAAGGCGTGGGTTCCACTTACCCCACATTTACACTTACCCCGGTCCACCCTAATATAGTAATTATTATCCTGGCGTACCGCAGGGCAGTGCACTTGGCCTACTACTCTACCTGCTCAGATATCCAGCAGAAACTGAAGGAAACACAACAGCACATTTACAGACGATACGGCAGCGTGACTTGGAGAATACGAGTACATTCAAAGTTTCATCAATAATACTGCCGATTGGACACGATTGATGCAAAGTCAGTCAGTGCATGTTGTTTGTGCTGAAACAGATAAGTGAAGTCAGTGCAGACTTATGTAGCGCATATGTGGTGCTGCACAGCTCAGTGCAGTAGAAATATCATCAAATCGCTTCTAAAACTGCACTCTAGTGCACTCAGGAGCTTATTTGATGCTAAAAAAAATCATATTTTAACAAATTTGCAAGACTCGCAATACCGAATTTGGTCCAGAAAAGCGTCAATACGTATTTGTTTACTTGGGTTGTTTCGATTAGATATATTAAATAACAATTTAATTATTATTCGGTCGGCCTAAAATTTACTTGGAAGACTGAAGAGTCGAGCCACACGATATTTGAAAAACCTCGAAAGCTCAGAAAGCGCGGTCTTCTGGCTCCGGTCGAACGTCTCTTTTTTGTACTCAGTTGTCATTTTTTACCGTCTCAAATGGACGTGATAACGCCCCGTTTCATAACAGTGGAAGGATTTCGGTTCGAGGGAAATCTTATCGCGTTATAGAAATATCTCGGAAAGGAGGTCGTTAGCGGGGAGTCGTTAATGAAATGATTGGTGAGCAGATGCAGCCGGATGTATTCAACTAGAGGGTCAGCCTCTAATTAATGTCAAATACAATCATTTAAATCGATGGGTTCAGATTTGATTCAAATTTGATTTGATAGGGTGGGGGGTGAAAGTGTGAAGGAAAACGCCTCAACGTCAAAATGGTCGAAAATGGGTAGGTGCAGACCTTTCCTTATTAAATGTTCAACTTCGGCTTTCTGATAGTCGAGTCGAAATTTCAAATTTCGACCCAGAATGTGTTGAAATGGTCAGGGTTCCACCGCTTCTGGTTGCATTCATCCTCTTGATTACATTCAAGTGATCATAACAGCTCGTATTTCCGTATTACTCGACCTCACCACCGAAATTTGACGACAAAATTAGTCCTACAACAGGCACTTTACCAAAAGACTCCGCTACTCAATGGACTAGTGTAAAACTCCGTACCACAATCCTGTCCGTGGTAAAACAACGTAGGTACGAGTAATGTAAACGTCGGGTCTAATGACTGATAAGCCTTGACTAATCATTGGAGGATCGTTTAGCATCCACACGTACTCATGTCCACGAACACTTCAACGTGTGATTTTCCATCTTACTATCACTTCTTCATGTTTTGTTTCCGTCGAAAGCGCTATTGGCGGTTGTTCGCAGTTACCTAGCAGGTCTCGTTTTGAAATTTACTGACACCGCTAGAACAATCACACAGTAACCAGTCTAAATAAATACTAGTTCCATAATTATGAAGTTGTAGTTTCTGTAATGAGGTTTCTGTTCGAAATATTTGCCTCTTAATTGTCATTATCGATGTGCATTACTACCCTATGCGATATGGATGCTACAATCGTCCCTTTACAGTAGCCATGCCGGTGAAAGACGTCGCCGGGCATCGACCCCGCTCTCCACAACTGCACTTTCTACAGGGGACCGCCCTCAAACATCACTGCCCGCTGTTTTAATCAATTCGCCTTCAATCAAGTCTACAGTACTTGTCGTTTGATTACAGTGAAACAAATTGATGATTCTCACCTTTGACACTGAGTTATTCAAAACTCCGAACGGTGAAATTCGATACGAGTTCCAAAGAATCCCAAAACCACCATTAAGTTTTCTTTTCGCTCACCATAGACGTTTAATATTTTTTTCCAATAAAATGGACGTTCTTCAGCGGTAGTGAGCAGTGTGGAAGAAAAGTCGTCGCCCATCACACTAAAACAGCGTGAGGTGTTCAAAAGTTTTGGTGCAGAAGAACCAATTTAATTAGTTTATTGAGCACCACCGAAACAACGACATTTCGGAGGCTTTCGAAAACTCGTTTTACCGAAGACAAAAAAACTGGTTGAGTTGCCCAATTTGGAATTCTGGTAGTTACCGCTGTTCTTTACCTCGCTCCCGTGTACAAACCGTTCATTAAAATACTCGTTTTCATTTCAACTTTGTTGTTGATTCTGAGGTCGTATTTCATGGTCAGCGCGTGTCATGAATGAGAGTTTTATATTGTTGTGTGAGGCAAACTATTACAGTAACGATTTGCAATCAGTGTTAAAATAGAATATGACAAAGACGGCCCTTCATCAGAATGCAGTAACTACTATCGCCTAATACTACTAGGTACTCGTCCTTGCATTGTTCCACGGTTGGTATAGCAGTAACAAATTTTACATCTCATAATTCACAGAGAAGAGATACTCGTACAATATGGATTTCTCGAGCTATTTTCGTAGATATGTGGTCGGGGTTTTACTATTTTCAATGATAACACGGTCGATAATGTTACGAACCCACTTTTTTGTTGCAATTCTACCGATCGAAGATTGTTTTGTGACAACATGTTTTATATTGTGACAATTATTATAGCTGCTGTGAGTTCAGCGCCATAATTGTTTCCAACATCTTGTTTCGCGCCGTTTTTTAAATTTTTTTGATGAAATATAATTTTACCAGCTGTAGTAGGTATATTTCCGTTCGTTTGCCCACTGTTCAGTGTAAATAACAATGTAGTGTACTCCATGAACCATTTCTAAGGGGGCTATGAGTGGGTTTCAAGAATGTACCGGAAATGGTTAAACTTTGAAGGCACCAAATAATAATATTATGTTGCTCTGTAGGAGCCAAAACAGTGAAATGTCAGCCACCCAAATAGAGACCTCAAATAACAGTTCTGATGCTCCGATTGTAGCGCAGTCTTGCATCGAAGAAACGTAATTGCCAGTATAGTTCTGTATACCTCGTTTTACATCAGCCATAGTGCGTTCACAACCGCCATGACTGCGACAGAAAGCTCTACCGCAGATGCACCAAATCCTCCATGTGGACCAAGCTTGGTTGGACATTATGGACTAATTACGAGTGACACCGCTGATGGACTCTTGTATCTACCTCTAGTTTGTGACTTTGTCACTTATAATGAACGAGGAAGGTTTAGGGAGAGTTGAGCTGCTGAATCCAATATTTGATTTGTCGTCATCAGGGAATCAGTGTTGTAAGCAGCTTGTCAATGTGATGTAAACAGGTCATTAGGTGTCTTTCTCCAACGCCTTGAAGCGGGTCGGAGGTAGAAAGCAGCGACTGTGGCGCCGTTCGTAACTTTGAGTCGAAACTGAAGCGGCGACCCGCCCTCGACCAGGTCGACGGTCCCCTCCGTTTCCGCATTTCTCCATTCTCTCCTTCGTCAGATGTTGTGAGAGCCCTCCCCCTCCCGGTCCGCCGTCAATCGCGCTGTAGATGTAACAGGGAGCTCTTGGCAAAGCCCGCGGATTCGTAACCGTTCGAAATGGATATGCAATAGGGCATGCAGGCTTTCTGAGGTTCGGCCAGCTTGAGATCGAGGCTCTACCTTTTGTAATAAACCTCTCCTGACTTTCCAAACCATCCGATCACTCTTTCGGAATCGGAGCGGATGGTTGGTACTGAAACGACCAAATGACATTTTGAGTCTGATTCAGCAGGTCAATTGTCACGAAGCCGAGCTGGAGCCCGGAAATATGTTTATCCTGCTCTCTCTGTAGTGAAATTCACGGCCGCTTTCACTCTAAATTGAACCCAGGAATCGCGTGTACCTACTGTTGAAGTGTTTGAGTAGTCACGCAAGCTGGAAAATGACGGAATTTAGTCACTTAGGCAATTATTCCAAATCCGGGGCAACGAGACAGTTGAAATCCCATGAGATTCTCAGGTGTCTGGTCTGGTCGAGGATTTTGAATATTCGTACGTCAATTTCAATAGTTGTAAGCTTGAATTCAGGTGCAGTTGCAAGGTTTTGAGTCTCTCTGATGAAAGAGGGAGACCTTTTGTAAATCAAGTCCTTTTCACCCCCAATGTGCAAATACAACCTGTTGGCTGCTGGTGTGTAGGTTAATCATTCGGATGTGTGGATCTGCTCGTAGAGCCAATCAATGTAAGTGGTGAGTTGTTTGTTGATCTGCGTTGAAACGCCTCGTGTTCCTTCTGTTTACCGCGTATTTTAAAATTAGATGAAAATCCTGTCTATTGATTTCTGCCAAGTATTTTGAGATCGACCTGGGAAGTTTCCAATGTTGTACTTTACGGTTTCCAGATATCTCGAACGGCCTTCTTGTGTTCTATTTTTTCTGTTTGTATTCATCTATTACGAGCCTGAGATGTTGACACCGCTCGTCGTCTATGTCGTCAAACGTTATCCAGCGGGTGTTGCGGCTGACGAGATATCAACTTCTCCTTTCCAGGCGCGTGTAGAGTATCGGAGCTGTATGCAACTATTTCTGCAACCGAAAGCCGCTGGGGCGTGCGTTGGATCGTGACATAAAGCAACTCCTGTTGCCTCTGAGAAAAACGTGTTATGAAAAGCATCGCCGCTGTGTCCCCACTTCGCTCTGATGCCCCTCTGACCTCAAAATCCTGGCATTTTTCATTGAGTCACTTCCTTACACTTTGCTTGGATTGTTTGAGCGTTTGTTTACTTCTATGTGTACAAGACGAACGATATCTCCAGATACCTACAACACAAGAAGAAATCCAAGTGTAACAACAGAAAACATACCCAACTAGTAATGACTATAACGATACCATACAAGTTCACTCCTCACCTATCAATAGTCAAATTCAGGTGGTATTTACCATTTTTATCTCTCTATTTACAAGTTCAAGTTCCTCTGTGTGCTGAACGACGGCTTACTCGAATTCTCGGACGCAAAAAGATCGTAAAACGAGTACTTCCTTCCGAACGCCAGTCGAGCTCTCGTTCCATCCTTGATAACCGTTCCATTAACGAGAGCTGTCCACTCGGAGGGCTGTTACCTGTAATTTACATCAGAAGTTGATATGTTAATGAACTTTCTCGAGCGTCAAGTGTTTTGCTTCATTCTCAAACTATGTGAGCTCACTAAAGAGCTCCTAGTGAACTCAGTGGGTATATTTCGTGGAGTAGGTAATTGGTAAAAGTGACCAAGTAACATTTTACAAATATTACAGGAGAGCCATCCAAAGAAAGACGGAGAGTCTTTCTGAATCGAGAAATGGACATTCCAAATCAGTATATTGTTTCGTATTCCTTTTTATATGATTGGATGAAGCATTAAATGGACTAAATTTTAGTGCCTTACTAAATTTAAAAACCCTCCAAAATCCCGTCAAAATAAAAGTTATAGTGATTTTGCTGCAGAAAACAGACTTATGGTCATTATTACCAGCCCAAATTTCATTTGAGCGTATAAACAGGCATCTGCAAAATTTGTCCATCTGGCACATGGTCAGTTACTTCCAAAAAACCTTCTGTATCCACCAAAATAGTGAATTGAAGAAAAACTGACCGTTTGCTATTTGATCAATTTACGAGTAGGTACATGGAAACGAAATTAGCGCATTCCCTTCATGATCACTTACCAGCGGAATTCTGTCCAAGCAGTGGAATCGATTGTACGAGTTGATGTGATCATTTGCCAGATGGTCATATGAAGGTCACAATATCGGGCTGGAAGAAATTATTTTGCCTTTTTTCTCCAAATTGGAGTAAAATATCATTATAAACCCGTTTCCAGGTTAAAATCAACAAATTCTGCACCATATTCACTTAAAACATCATTTTCTCAAACAAATGTCACTTGGCCACTTTTACCAATCACCCCACGATTAGCCAACGTACATAGCTTGTTGGCTAAAATCGGGTTTTGTTGAAATTCATCATTTTCATCATCATCGAGGCTGTAAAGTACTTACAGGGTACCTAATCGCATATCTTGACCTCACTGATATACATGTTCTCCATCTGATGAAATCGTTATGATACCAATCTGTACATTGATCAGCAAGTTTTCTGCATCATTTGAAACAGTTCAGAGTCGCTCCGCATTACTTCCCGCTCGTTCAATACTGAAAACTAATAATTATGATTATATAAGTAATCGCAATTCGATCGTATCACTAGTTCCACAAAGTACGTAAAAGATTATAGACCTTTCCTCCTGATAAATTCCACGTAGAAGGTACCTACCTATACTGCGTGGATAGTATGCATGTACTACCCTGGATCGGGAGTGCATTCCTTCCCTGTGCCTAAATGTCTCGTAAACGTGATTACTATTTCCACTAAAATCAACTAATTTGATCTTACACCTACTCTATGTTACGCTTTTGTGTAGTAACTACTATCACCGCCTGTTGATTTGTATAATTCTAGTTTTTCGTGTCGTTGTTACATAACTTCTCTATGCTCTCAAACTTCATGGAAGTGAATTTAACGTGGATATTCACGCCTATTGCATTATAACTTCTCTATGCTCTCAAATTTTTATAGAAGTGAATTTAACGTGGTTATTGCACTATGATTTTAAATTATACTCGTTTATGTGACCAGATCGCCTCGAGGCCTTTGCTCGGTGGTAGTTCGTATAGGTACGAGTAGATCTACTCGGTGCTCCTCAAGTAAAAGAGGTGACTTCAGATTGTACTTGCGGTACAAGGTTCCATGAATGAGCCATACGCTTCGGCCATTACTACTCGTAGTCCGTGTTTGATGTTCATGTTTGAGTGTAGTTTCAAAAATAATTCCCAGAGATTTGTATAGCGCGGTATTTTGACAGTAGCGACGTGATATTGGTGCGGATGTTGAAAGTGTCTTCGTGTGATCAAAAGACGTTTCGGCGGATTGTGTCTCAACTCTCATGAGATGCCTCGCTGAACAGAATCAGAAGGAAATCGTATGGATTTCACTACTTACTCGTTTAACCTATGTCCTCACCGGGTCGGCATTGTCACAGGCAAAAACGGATATGGAAACAAAAGGTTTGTGTTTGTCGTGAGCCGGAGGCGCACTGTTACAGCTCAAGTTACAGGCGGTCGCGAAAGAGCCGCCAGCGGTCCGTTGCGACAGAAGTTCTGAGCAAGGAGTTGCCACAGGGTGCCTGGGCGCGGGCTCTGGGGAACCTTCGTTGTTTGTAACCGTCTTGCGAGAGACTTTTAACATCACAAATGTAACACACCAAATACGACGGGAATTGAATAACTCGGTTCTTAGGTCACCTCCGGGGCCTCGCACGACCTGCTAATACGCCTTTATATAGCATCAACTTACATCCTGCTGATAAACAGACATGTCACTACCGTCTAACACAGATCGGTAGATAAATAATTGATAACACTGAAATAGTGTGAGGGACAATCCCCAACTACCTTTTCTAACGACTTGCTGATACGATTTCATAGAAGATTACACTCTATTCGTGGGTGTACATAACTTATTGATCGGTTTTTTTCGGCTCGTGTCATTTCATTTGAATTTGAGCATTCCATGCCTGCCATGAAGTATGTCTTCTAATTATGTTGCGTGTTTTGTTTGTACCGTTCATTTAGTAAAATAATTTTCCATTTGTTACAGAACCGAGTTGAAGCTGGAAAACTTGGAGGACGCAGTGGTGCTGGAAGACGGAGCCGACGACGTTTTGCAGGACAAACGAGGTTGTCCGGCCTACGTCAGCCCTGAGATCCTCCGGAGCAACGCACGGTACTCCGGGCGAGCTGCAGACATGTGGTCTCTCGGGGTTATCCTCTACACCATGCTCGTTGGAAGGTAAAACAATCCCACCTCGAAAAATCTATTTATTAAGTTATAATACGTATTTTTAGGACCAAAAGTGTGGCATTCGAATCGGAATTTGGTATTCTACAAAATCAACGATTGTTCAACCTAAAAACAAATGTAATGGACGCTCTAAAACCGCGAAGATCTAAATGATTACCGACTTTGATGGACCAATTTAAATGTCACCCTATTCCTCAAATTTGACATTTCTCAACGGTTAGATATGCTTTCTGCGTTAGATATACATATTTCATGTTTGATTTGTGTCGATGTGGTATTTTTCATACTATTTAAGACCACCAATAGTGCTCTGAACGGTGATCAAATACTCCCTAAACTAATTTCTGAATCCAAAAAGTAGAACTTCGTTTGGAAAATGCACAATTTTTTATCATAAATATAGAAATGTCATTAAGGCGAGATGCATGGGAGGGAGTTGAAATCCAATGGTTCAGTTTGACTTTTGATTTGGATATCGACACAAGGTGATAATAATCGAAGCCTCTTGGGACCAAAGGGCCTGAATACCAT
Organism: Stenodema calcarata; assembly: GCA_963920205.1. Taxonomy (NCBI): domain Eukaryota; kingdom Metazoa; phylum Arthropoda; class Insecta; order Hemiptera; family Miridae; genus Stenodema; species Stenodema calcarata. Next base: position 36,400,640 of record OY986049.1, on the reverse strand, counting down.
TTTCAAAGTTTCTGAGATTATCGTCTAGTTGGGGCCTATATGTCAGTAGCTTGTGTCATTCCAGACGATAATTCTCGATAGAATTGAGATAAAAAGTTCAAATTTGCACAAAAAATCCGTCCTGGCAATCGAAAGGCTAAGTTCGTAGATGGGTAGCATCGTCCACTGTAAGGGGGGTATTCCCAAAATAAAACAGTCTGACAACTGACACCTCATTTCAAAGATTTTTTGAACGCTACACTCGATGGTGAAGTCAGAATTGTGATATCTTATTCCGTTCTCAAACTGGAGCAGTTTGAAGGTGAAGAAACGTGGTGGTTACTTGAGATGTTCTTCACGCTTCATCTGCTCTAATCTGTTAGCGGAATGGGATATCGCAATTCTGACTTCACCATCGTGTTCAGCGTTGAAAAATGTATCAACTGAGGTGTCACTCGGCAAAAAAGGGGGACAAAATCTGTTATAAAACCAGTAAAATGGAGACATTTAACATAAAACCAGTTATTTCTTCGAAAATTTGCTGCATACCTGTGGGTTTTTACAATTGATATTGAAGTTGAATAAATACATTTGCGATGGCCCATTAGAACGTTCCTCGTATTTTCATCGATTACGTGACCAAGTCTGACAACAGATGATTTCGTTCATGGGCCCTCGTTATGTAACTTTTTCTTGCGTACGAATCTTTTGATCTATTGAACGAGTTTGAGTCTAACAGAGTTATTTTGCTTTTCCCTCTTCAGGTACCCGTTCAACGACGCAGAACACACGAACCTCTTCGTCAAGATCACCCGAGGCCTTTTCGTCCTCCCTGAAGGTCTATCGTCTAGAGCCAAATGTCTCATCCGGAGTCTCCTCCGACGGGATCCGACGGAACGGCTGACGGCCTCCGACGTCCTCATCCACCCGTGGCTCACTCACGAAGAGCGTTGCTACCACTCGTCGACGTCGGATCAGGTCGTCCCCGAAATGTGAACCTCCCGTCGTCCGAATGCTCTTTGTTAAAAGTTGTTTTTCTTTCTTCTCAGTCCTCATCCCCCCTCAGTTTTCTTCTTGATTTTGCATTCGTCCAATCGTTAGGCGAGAACAGGATGAAATAACGCGTAGATCACTATTCACCAATCAGTGTTTTACCTTTGTCAACACTTGTCTAACTTGACTATTTCACGAACACGAGGTTTTTCGAATTGAATTTGGTCACATTGATCTAAAAATTCGTGTTCGTATTCTGCACCTTATGGCAGATCTGGAGACAACTTCAAAAAACAGCACTCACAAGTTGGTGCTCTTGATCTCAACACAAGCACAGAGGAATTGACGAAGGTAAAACACCGATTCATGGACGTTCTTGCTCCATCGAGGTCCCACGACCACTTATCGAGACTTTTCCTTTGAATCCCGCCGTCTTTTTCGTTCCTATTCCGGCGATTCGAGTTACTTGAAATTTCTCGACATTTCTTAGCGGTCGTTATTATTTGTCGACGGAGTCAAAAAAGGGAAGTCAAGTTGTCTGCCCCCTGAATGACTTCCACCTCGTAGATACGTCGATCCATCAGGTCGGCTCAAAGGCGACTCAACATCTAAATTTCCGTACAACCGACTAGTTGAATCTCGTCGTTTCTTCCATTACATCGACGAGACACTCTAAATCCTTCCTGGCCGACCTGATCCCCGACTATCTCGACGAATATTAATCAAAAAATCTTATCAAAACTAGAACCTTCGCCCCGAAATAACTTTTATACGATGTGAAAGCTTAATTATTATTATTTTTGGGGGGGTTTTTCCATGTTTATTTTGCATGTAGTTGTTGTCATTTCTTCACTAATCCGATGTAGCGTACGACTTTCACGACCAAACCATCGTGGGGTTAAACAACTTTTTCTCGTCTTACCGCCTCCTAAACTGTTACAGTGACTCTGGAATAGTCTTGACATCATTCTGGTGACATGTTATATTATGTTTTGTTAGTGTTTATAAAATATTGTGATGCGTCCCACCTATGTACATTTTTTTTCTCTCTTCATTTTCGATTTGAAAACGAGGGTCTCTGTAAAAAAGAATATTATATATTCCGCAACTTCCCCTTCACCCCTGTCCCTTTCCTTCTCCCGTTATTGTTTTTCTTTTACTACTATTATTTTTGTGTGTAAATATTCTTAAAAAAAAAAAACACAAACAAAAACCCAGAAGTAGAAGGAAGAACATGTTTTTGATGTTTTTTTTTTTCGTTTTTACAAGTGTTGGAGAAAAATTTAAACAAATAGAATTTCGTGGCTTTCGTAGGCGGTTAAGCCTATAAAATTCCATATTCCTACTATTGAGAGAGAACTGTACGTCGTGGCTTTGTCAAAGACTGATACAATTGTTTTGAAAATAACGCCCGTTTCCTCTACAGGGACGCCTCCGAGGTTTTGGCGCGTCGTTCATATTTTGTCATCCAGACCGTTTTATGGTTTAAGTGCCAAAGTATATAAAAGAATAATTTTTATGTTTAAATAAAAATTTACTATTTATAAGAGAAACATTGTTTTTTTCTTCTTTTTTTTCGTTTTTTCTGTTCGTAATGACGCCGTCTAAATCGCGGGACGTCCCTTGCGGTAAATTCCTCGTAGCAGACTTTTCGTTCTCTCTCAAGTTCGGTAGGGATAGATTCGCCACCTGACTGATTGTATATATCTTTAACTCCTTTTGTTATGTATATATTCTGCTGTGAATACGACTTGTTGTGTAGGAAGTGTTTAGTTGATGTTGATTATTAAATTAGAAGGTCTTTAGGTAAAACGAAATGTTCTTTAAAACAAAATAGTTTGCTCTGTTTTTTTTTGCAATTTCATCTCTACAGAAGTGTTAGTCACTCACCATACTTGTAATAAATTATGCGGTTGACTCAAGATTGTTGTCTTGTAATGAAAATGTGAAGTAAATGTTTCAATTTCCAAATTTCTACACCCAATGACATTTTCTTTTCTTCAAAAGCATATCAGAAAATCGTTAGTTATAATGAAAATACATTATAATAATTATGAATTGTGGTTTTATTTTTTGAACACCCTCTGAACCTTGACGATAATCGAGGGTATTGAAGCATCGTTAATAGCTTTGAGCATGGGGAATCGTTTTTCAAGAGATAACTTTTTGAAAATTACTTATTACAGGGATTGGGAGTGAGTATTGATCAATGATGGGGAGTGAGAGTCCAGTGACGTTCTCCCATTTGGGAATCATGAGGTCTTACAATATGTCCATAATATGGATTAAATTTTACAGACAAGTTAATTCTTCAGACAAAGTTCATTCTTCCTATTGCATCTAGAATCAAGTTTTTTTTTTTTTTTTGTTTTTAGCTATTTTGCTTTTTTTATTAAACACTTTTTGCGCGCCAAAGACGTTTATGTTCGAACTCAGCCTTAGGATGGACCTATTGAGCAACCCCTCGAATTTTTGGGAGGTTTCACGTTTGTGCCGATTTTTTGATCTGGGGGGGGGGGGGGTCAAAGCAGGTTTTCGAATAGGTACATAATAACAGAAAAAGCAGTAGTAGACGGACAATGCTGATTGTTGCATGCAAAATCCAGTCGTTTGAGATGAATTTCCTCGACCTGATGCACTATTTAATGCTTCGGCTTCCTTCAACATTACGTAGGTAGTTCTTCTGTTTTGCCATAAGAGAAACTGAGAGTAAGTCAACTCACATTTGACACCCATAATGGCTGGACTCTCACAAATGAACAACCCCACACCCGAACACAACGAGGAACTTTGAAGGAATAAAGTGGCAGGGAGGCGGGAGCGAGGCCATAGAGAGCGACTGAGTGGGGGACATGGGACAGGACAACCACGCTATTCCAAACTGATTCACGTCCGTAAAAACATGTTCCATGTTAAAAATCCGTTGAAAGACAGTTTATTAGATCTCAGATTTTGATTGGGTTATTTCTCACCAATATTCGACCTGCAGTTGGTGATGCGGAGGGTTCAGCTCAAAGACAAAATGTGATGAGGGGCGATGACTATGTACTTACTACCAATTAACTCAAAACAACATGACATGGAGTATAGTAGGCGTATCCATGGCAACTGACTTTTCTATTGCCGCATGAAGGGCGAGGGATGATGCCAGGAAGCAGGCAGGGTATTGAGGAGGAAAAAGCCATCCCGCTCTTTGCCTTTTCTTCGAAATGTTTACTTTTGGTTAATTATCTTCAATAATGAACCTTTGGAATCGCCAAAGTTCCTAAATTAAATGTCAAGGAAAAAGAATGTTGAGTTGATTGTATTTAACAAAAATACATGAATGATATGGTTCCTATTTTATTATACCTAATGAAAAGATTACAAATTTTCGAAAATCCAGAAGATGAAAGTAATATTGGTGAAATTTTCTACTTCGTCAAAGCTAGTACAAATATTTGCACTCGGGGTTAAATTCATCAACACCAAGGGATAGCGAACCCCAGTGTCTCTTAGACCTCGGTGGCAGGTCCACTACGGTGACTAACTCCACGTGGCAGTTTGGACCTCGCTGGCAAACCCCACGAGGCAGTTAGGGCGCCACAACTGCAGACAGCGAACCCCACGTGGCTCTTAGACCTCAGTGGAAAATCCCACGTGGCACTTAGACCTCAGTGGAAAACCCCACGTGGCACTCAAATTTTTCAAGGCACTCACAATTTTAGGATTTCTCCTGAATTTTCCTAGAAACGCCCAAAACTAGATTTTCACAATCGTAAGAAAGAAATATTGAAGTTCGTCTGGACAATGGCAAATCACAAAGCCTGAAAACTGATGAAAAGAGCTACAAACCCCAAAGCCAATATTAATTTTATAGTTCAACTATAATGTTAGAATTGTTGTGGTCATAATTGCTATGGTAAAAGCCACTCTCGCCCTTTATTATTAGTTTCAAAAGTAGGTAATTCACGTGGTATTTCCATTGATTTCTGCGTAGAATGCGATTCCCAAGTCAACCTTGAAAACCTAAGGAGAAAATAATAGTGTTATAAAAATTGAAAATAGATGGAAATTAGTGGAGTTGAGATGAATATGAAGTGTGTTGTAACGTCCAAGTTTCAAGAGATGTTCTATAAAATAATGCACTGAAAGTGTGAGGAGCCATTGCAATAGCGTATTTCCTTCATAATGACATAAAAGCAGGATTCGGAATGAAATTTCCAACTGATAAGGGATTTTCATCATCATAGTTTTTTCGAATTGGCTTATTCAAAAAGTTAAAATGAGACAGTCTGCACATGCGTCCTTTTTGATGCTATCTGACCCAGGCCTCTGGATAATTAATACCTAATCTCCCCTAAAGTTTAGCAATTACAAAATGAAGTTTGACTCGGAATGGAAGAACAGCAATTTTTAATAACAATACATTTGTTGAAAGTAGCTAAAGTCCCAGAAATGTAGCAATAAATAAATACAGACTAGTAGCAGGAATTAAGGATTGCTGCATGTATATGCCTTTTTTTCCCATTTTCAATGTAGGAATAATGCTGGCAAAGGAGGAACCCCAAAATCGAATAACACACAGTAATAGACTTTATTATTAATATCGATTTTATACATTTCATGTATGATTACATTAAATGATCATAAATGAGCTGAATCAGCAAGACTGCCTTAAACAGTTTTTCAACATTCCTACTATTATTAATTTCCGTTTAATCCTAAAGTATACTGCAACAATAAATTACAACAGTAAGCGTTGAGTGAAAAGTTCAAATGCTATTCATTTTTTAATGCTGATCATTTGAGATGTGCTCGAAGAGGGGGTTCGAGACGGTTACCATGAGTAAAATATCGTAATCGAGCGAGTGGACTGACTACATTTCGAGGGCGCGGAAGTGCTCACTAGTTGGAGGCGGCAGCTTTCTGGTTCTTTTGGTTAAAGACGCGCATCCTTTCCTCGAGCTCGGGCCGGAAGTGACGAATCAGACCCTGGAAATAGAATACAGGAATGAAATGTTAATGAATTGACATTGAAACAGGTTAGGGCTGTTGTAAGGGAGTAGTCCAGATGTTGACGTTTTATGGGTGAAATAAGGGTGTGGGCCGATCCCAGGCAGTAGCCATGATACTGAGGAGGTGACTGAAAGAAGGATTTGGGCTGATGCCAGGAAGTAGACAGGACACTGAAGAAAAGGCTGAAAGAAGGGTTTGGGCTGATGCCTGGAAATAGACAGCATTCTGAAGAGGCGGCTGAAAGAAGGGTTTGCGCTGATGCCAGGAACTAGACAGGACACCGAGGAAGTGGCTGAAGGAAGGGTTTGAGCTGATGCCAGGAAGTAGACAGGATTCTGATGAGGTGACTGAAAGAAGGATTTGGTCTAATGCCAGGAAGTAGCCAGGATACTGAGGAGGTGACTGCAAGAAGGACCTGGGCTGAAGCCAGAAAGTAGCCATGATAGTGACGACATGGATGGAAGAAGGGCAAAAAGTTGCAGGGAAGTAACACCGATTTTCATAATTTCAACTATTTTCCTGCCCTCTTGGCTCATACTTATAAGTCATATTATGACGCATCACACAAGGTAAGTATTGTAGTTTCTATTGAGTTTCTCCAGTGAAGATTTGGAAGGACGTTTAATGATGAAACATTACTAAGGATTCGTAGTTTTGCATTTTTCTGTTGATCCATTATTTTCAAATATAAACTAAATGATGAATTTTGAAGAAAAAAATCCGTGCACGGCACCTACCCACGCCGTTCAAAAATATGAGGGACCAACAGTAGTATTACAGCGGCCGACGCGTACAATAAAGTCTAGGAATGCATTCAAAATGCTCCAAATTGGATTTCGATGAGAACTTTCCTCCATTCGAGCCAAAAATGTGGTAGTCATAGCAATACAGTTTTCTCAAACTAACATGGCCTAATAACAAAAATAATCAAACGCTTTTTGCCCGCATTCCGACACAGTAACAAAAAAGAACGGATAAATTTGACGGAAAACCAGCTACTTTGGACCATGAGTAACCGGAACATTTTCAGAGGACAAAGCAATCCCCAACTTTTTTCTTGACAAGAAAAATCCTTATTTTACAGAAAAACTGGATATTCAACGAATATTTTTCAACTTCTCCTCAATTTTTGAAATCTACGCTAAATTTCTTACAAGAAACCACCACTGATTTTGGCTGAATTCATTTTCACCTGATGATGACCATCTGCTCATGAGTCAACTTCACAAGAAACATCTTAGCTCATTACTCCAATTATTTTGGACTTACAAGGATACAGAACTGCGATCTACACAGAAGACCTGTTGCAGAATTTGCAGCGTTTCAAAATTGGTTTCACCCGGAGTATAGTTGAGGAACGCACGGGCGATAAATGGGCGCTAAAGCGGTAGTAAACAGAACCTTCAAAAGGTTAAATGTGGGACAAAGTAATTTGCAAGAAGGGTGAGCACAGAAAGGCGATGGTAGCGGAGGAGGCGGCGGCGGTGGTTGATATGAAGGTTCCACGCATTTCGTCAGCCCTCTTGCACCAGAACCGCCCAGCCCGACCCTTATGTCTGGCGACAGTCACGGATCGACATGTCGACAGATATCTGTACAGCTTGCGAGTCAACCGTTGGGTTTGTTATTTACAATTAACTCTTCGTGAGGAAACCCAAAGACTCGTTTGGTACGACGCCGTCAATAGCAGTGTCGTGGAGTATTCGTGAGTTGGTGTGTTGGAAATGAAAGGGCGACTTGGAAACTCTTCGAAAATAAATACCTACTGGCCGAACTGCGGTTCCGCTGTTTTCGATGGGATCCCTGAAAACTCCGGGAATTCAACAATTGGACGCTAGTGGATGTATCCAAGATTGGTTACTAATTAATTAATCGTAGGAAGACGATTTAGTCAAACAATACAATTTATAATATTTCAACAATCACGTTGCAGAAGCCTGTAAGAACATTTTTTTTCTCGAAAATAAGGTTTTTTGAGCTTCACTGGTAAATTTGGGCCTTGTGCACACGGTAAAACGGACAGAATCGAGCTACAGCACTTCATTTCTCCTCAATAGATGATTAGTAACCTGTAGGTTGGTTGCGGTTGGAATACAGTTTTCATCGTTTTTGAACATTTTTTGTTTTTGAACATTTGAGTCGTTACAGCGGGGCTGTCGATTTGTAATGTGTGCGTTAAAAGAGGACCTCTATAAGATCTGGGCGTGGTAGAATCTTGGATGAAAGAATGAACGGAAGAATGAATACTGGCTATTTTATTTCATTCAAAATTTGATGTTGAAATTGAAACAGGCAAATTACGGTGGGTAAAGGCTCAACATATTATTTCTGTACAATGGTCGGAGGTTTCTGTACAATAATCTACGGAGGGAGGGAGGAGTCCTTCCCTTTCATCCTACATCTTATTAGAGGTATGTTCTTTTGAATTGTACTGAAATATTTTATAACACACTAAATACTATTAGGATCATTTCATAAATTACGAAGTTTTAATAAATGTATCGTTCCTACCACCACACCAAAAGCGCCAATTTGCTTTTTTGGTCATTTTCGTTTCAGTGCACTATTACTGCCCTGTGAAACAGAAAAGCCTCATCTGTAAATCATAACATTGGGGAAATTAGCCTCAAAACGTGCTCAGTGGACACGTCTAATACGGCCCCAAGCCCAAACAGCTGAGTAAATATTCGATCGAGAAACGCCTTTCGAGTCCCGACCAAAATCACCTCAACCACAATCTGAAGCAGTTTGGAGCAAAACATTAAATGTTTGAAGGAGAATCGCCCCAATTCAATATTAAGTGGGATGAGGTGTTTACATATTAAAATTTTATCAAAATAAAGAATCATGTAAGGCGTTTAGACCAAACATCAGGCGTTTCTCAATCAAAAAGCGTACATGAGGCATTTCTCCTTCATGAACGGGTCAGAAAAATGGGGGTCATTTGAAAACCCCATTTTTGTAAACATTGGAGATGAGGCGTTCTTCCATTACAGGGCAGATTAGTGCATCTACAGATACGCGAAATGAATTTCTTATTTTTCAACATATTCACTTTGAATTACGTGTGTTGGCTCCGGCATGGTGTGGGCAACTCAGAAGTACCCAAAAGTGCACTAAAACAAAAATGACCAAAAACGCAGATTGGCGCTTTTGGCGTGGTGGTAACGATTTATACATTTCAATACTCGATAATATCAATATATTAAATTGCACAAATTTTGTATCTACTATTTGTACTAGGTATATTTGTATCACTGTACCAATTTTGGTTATATCAACCAGTTTATGTCTAGAAAACCTATGTTATGATGAGTCAGGAAAATACAGAAGCTCGTCCATAACACAACCGTTTCACAATTATAGTTGAATTGCCGATAGTGCAGAGGACTTCAAGGACTTCCCTGAGCTTTCAGGGATCTCAACGGTGGAACCGCGGTTTCGACAGTTTCATTTTGAAGGGTTTCCCGGTCGCCCTTTCATTTCCAACATACGACAGTAATGACGGCGTCGAAACGAGAGCAGCTTCAGGTTTTAACAACACCCAACGCCAAATGGAAAGGAAAAATTCGAGAAAATAAACCCAAATACCTATTCAAATCATCATCTTCCATCCTGTTGTTGATACAGTCGAGAATTAAATGCTTGCATACGAGTCTGCTACACATTGGGACATTTTATGTCTTTAAAAAAGGGATTCAGGGGCCTTCGAACAATGCTACATCACCGACCCCAGTAGCGTAGTTGTTATACTTAATTGTAGGGTTCATCATAAATTGCATTCCTACTTGACAATATAAATTATTGAGAATGATCACCTGTGTGTAAAGAATTATTTAAACAATCACGCTCATACCGCAGCTTGTCGGCCACGCACTCCGCAGTGGTTAACGTAATATGGTTAGGTAAATCGAGAGCTATCCAACGAGTGGTGAACGATTTTTGTACGATGATAACTGGCGAAGATAAAGTTCCGTAGCAACGAATCGGTTGTAAGCGAAAATCATCAGAAATTTTCGTGACGATTTCGTGTGACGTTTTTCGAGTTATGTGCCAGAGTAAAGACATAAAATGTCAAAAGGGAAATCATTGGCGTTGAGGAGTGGGACGAACTTTTCGGAAATCGCGGTTTCCTGCAGGGACTTCAAAGGTTCGTCTATTCAAGCCAACATGACTACTAAGTTTCTTTTGATTTTTTAAATCTAGCTGTACGCGTGGATTATTTCTACAGTTAGCAAAAACACGTTTTTTTTTTTTTTTACAACATTCGTCTTTTTCCCTCCCGACTGATGTAGTAAGTAGATATGACAATGTAGAGTCGTATTAGAGTACAAAATTGTTTGCAAAGTGCGTTTCTTTAAACTTTCGGGAAACGGCACTTGGGTTCTTTCTGAAATAAACGGAGTATTTTCAAGGCTATCAAATAGCAGTACTGATATGGAACATAGGTTATTTCTGCACTAAAATATGTATTTACCTTTAAATTGTACATTACCACCAAAAAACACATTTTTTGATATTTTGTCACTTAGGTGGTGTTTTGAAATAAACGATTCAATTGTTCCGATTGTAGTGAGATTAGTGAAAGACCACTCATCTCCGAAATACCGTGAATTCGAACGCGGTCCGATCTGTACTACAGAAGATCTTGAGTTAGCGCAAGCGCAGACATCCTATTGTTCCCATTGTTATGAAAGTTATCTGCGACCATCTAAATCCCCGAATAATCCCCGCGAATTTTTGGAGTTACGCCTGATACTAGGGTTTTTAACACGTACAGACAAGGAACCAAATTTCTTCAGGAGGCTAGACGATTCATTTTGATTTGAGACAACAAAATAATGAAGCGAAAAGTAGTCTTGTTTGGTACCAAGTTGTATGATGTGAAGGAACAACCTGTACAAAATCTCTCGTCACCAAGTAGTTAGCCTGTTCTCGTTTTTCCTTGTAACTAATTGACCTTGTTACCAACATGGTCCTTATTTTATTGTTTCAAGCAAAAACAGCAAGATGCTACCATGTACCATGTAGCTGACTTGGCCATGTTTGTATGTACTAAACAATTGTTGCACATAGTTGCCATTATGAATCACATTAAATGTAAGTATAAATTGTATACTTAGTTTTAAAAACCATAATATAGTACCTAATTGCACTTGCGAGATTGCCAGGATATTTAGCGAATTGCTCAACGAACGAATTGACTCACGATTTCAAGGCTGTGATGTCATCACCCTGAACTAGGCAGACGGTCTGGAGATGGAGAGAGTCTCAATTTAAAATCAGGTTGTGATTTCTTCGAGTATTTATCTCCCGATTGTGAGACACAAAGTCTGGTAGTGTCGCAAGGGCCGGGTGTTTTCAAAGACCAGCACTAAAAGCTTGTTTGCACTCGGGGGGTTTCATTAGATGATTCCTTTCCGAGGTCTGCAAGGAGGTAAAATCTATGAGGAAAGGAGGCTTGCCTCCGAGGCGTAATCCTGACGGTTGCAGTCACGGCCGTACGCCACCAGGCCGGAGAAGAGTGTCGTCACGAGTTGGGAGACCCAGGTTACTGGAGCAAATACTCGTATGACATAAAAGTAATCTATGGATTACTCGAATCATCGTAGTAAGATCTCAGCTTGAATCCATTACGCCCATTTTTGTATACCAATTAAGGAGTTTTCAAGGCGAACAAGTTTGTGCACATACTGATTCAGGTGAAACCAATACGGTACATTACGATATTTTAACGTAGAATCGTTGAAAAGCTCTCGATGTAACGAATATTTCCCTCTTCACCATAACTCTATGGGCATAACAGTCTTCATGTTTAGTTTATAAACTACTGATCGTGAGTGTAGAAGCATCGAATAGAGATGATGAGCACTTGGGTAACTACGTTCGATCATAGTTGCTACTGGATCGTATACTCGTACGTATATCGCACCTTGAGAATACTACTGTGACAAGTCCAACAAATCGACGTATGAGTTATCACTACAAACAGGTAGATCGCGACGAGCTCTACAAGAAAATAGGAAAGTTACAGCCATATTTTAGAGGTCAACGCTAGGGAGCAGCAGTTTGCTGCTATTTTATAGGCAATAATATTTTATAGGCAATATTGTTCGGAACCCGAAACTTCAATCGCGTTTTCCCAACAGTTGCAGTTTTTGACTTGTCTCAGGGTGCGATATATTTACAACAAACAAATATCTGCTCTAGAGTTTACGACGGCAGAATTTGAACCTACCCCTTCAACCTCTGGGCAGAGAAAACGGACAAGGGCAAACCCCCCCCAAGACACGTGCTCATTTAACTTCAACTTCAAGACGACCGGTTTTTCTTTTTACAAAACAATAATTTGTTTTCCATTTCAGCGCATTGCCCGCATTCTACAAAACGTAGATGACAACACTGGTCAACGATGATTTTGTAAGTCGGAAGTGCACCACCGTTTTTAAAGTTTTAGAGTGCGCCGAATCCGAATCTGGCATACCTAACTCTAGTTTCTAACACGTAAGGCTTTATCTAGTGCTCAAGTTGAAAAATCAGTGTATCGAAACCTGATCTATCCAGTGCTCAAGTTGAAAAATCACTGTATCGATTAACAAAAATTTTTCTACGGCGATAATAATCATTTTTCATGATTTTAGATGTATGGGATGCGAACATGGAGCTGGATTTCTGATTAAACGTATATTTTTCTCAGGTTCAAATGGGTTTGACACGAAATATAAAAACGATAGAAAAAATCGATTTCAAATAATGATTCTGCATTAAATTTAATTTTATAAACAAGTCTCTTTTTTAATGACAATGGATAAATGGATTGGTAAAAACATATTATTCTACAGCAGGGAATACGGCTATTTCTGGCCTAGGAATATAGCCATTCCTGGCCTAGGAATAAGCCCCCCCCCCCTTAAGTGTAATTCTTGATGATCATGTTTTTTCTCCTAGATTAAAAAAGTAGTTAATAGCAAGTTTAACACTAGGTAGAGCAATAAGAACTAGTCAGATCATCAGAAATCACACTAAACAGGAGGAGTGGCCAAAGGCGCAGAAATGACGCTTTTGTCATTAAAAAATAAATAGACTACTTTTTAAAGGAAATTTAATGCAGAATCGGCATTTTTTAAAAATCATTTTTACGAGTTTTTTCGTATTTTTTCGGCTTTTTGTAAAAACTAAACATTTTTATCTGAAATCTAGCTCGAAATTCAATCTAAATTGGCAACGCTGAATTATTTTTATCGTGACCTTCAGTGAAATGTTTGATTTAAGGTTTAAAACCTTCAGCACGCACGCATGAGTAGACCCACGCGGTAGTCAATTTCCACCATTCTATGACATCATTCTTCGGGGCCCTGGCGTACTAGTAGGGGTAATGCCCACAAGACACTTGCCCCTCCTCTACCAGATTCAGAACCAGGCAAAAACGGCATTAACCAATCAAAAGGTTGAACTTGGAAGAGGGCCGTGTGCCGATTATACTCGAGTTACTCATGTGGTCATTTCAACAGAGTCGTTTCATAATTGTCTCTTGGGCCACAAGGTTGGGCTGCTTGCACCTTCGCCACTTGATCCGGAGGCAATACGCCTCGTTCGCAATACAAACCTCCTCCCTCGGTGTTGGTATATCACAATTTATGTCTCAATACCTTTATCAAGCACCTTCCCACCAAGAAGGAGCTGCAATGTTGTTGTAACCACCGAAACCCAACAGGTTGTGTCACAATTTCTAATGATAAACTTCGAAGTCCATAAAACTCGAACACTGAAAAACAAATCTACTATTCGCTCGGGTTACGACAACCTTTGCATCATAAAAAGCCTATTTTTACAGAAACCGATTACACCCGTAACTCACGAAAAGTGCCTTATTAATTTAGCCTATCAATCGATTCTCATAATTTATACACATGCAAGTTGTTAATAACACAACATATATAGATAAACGTATGTATACGTTTATCCGATCTAATTAACTATGTGAACAGGAAGAAAGGTAGCCAAAAATATAACAACATAATATCACCCTTTTTTTAAATAATATTTTGCGATAATATGGTTATATATAATATTTTTGATATTAAAAGGAATATGAGGGGTATATCACCTTCTACATCTATAATATAATATATTATGTAGATCTAGATCTCTACTTCTCTACTTCTACATATATGTGGTGTTCAAGATGAAATCTTAGTTGCTGATCGGAAAACTGGAGTTCGATTTCAAATCCTGGGAAATGACTCGAAAAAATTGAAGACCTGAGCCGATCTGAAATTTATTGGAAGATTTGACAGACTCCCCTTTCGGGTCTAATTTTACTGGACTACTAATCATATAGGGGGGAAAAATGATGTAACAAAAAGGAGCAAATTGATAGCTTAATGACCATGAGAGCTCAAAAGAACACACTAACTACACACTAAACACATAACCACTCAGCTACCACAACCAAACACAACTAATTTTTCAAGCCTAATTAAAGGCAAAAAACAAGAGAGTGTAATCTTAATGTAACGGAACAACAAACATAAACCCTCAATTGATCAGAGCGATTTGGATCATCGAACAGGTTGAGGTACGAGGAAATCGCTTTCTTCCTCAATTTTCTACAGGGGCGGACTCGATCAGCGTATTCGAATGATGAAATCCGACAGTTCTTGATCAAAATGGAATCGATCTCGGTCGAGTAAATCACGGTAGGAATCGCCCCTGAAATTTCGCAACGTTTCTAGTTCGGATATTGGACGGCCATCAACAGAACCCATGATAACAGATTTCGCTCACCAGATTGGCGATAGTCCAACACTGTTCTAAACATTAGGAGCCAAATTAAGACACTCCTGTGAGGTATTACCTTTTAGTTTGTTTGAGAATTCAAATTCCTTTCAACTGAAGAATTGAATGAAATAATCATTTAAACTTGGACATGAATAATTTATTGTATGGACTCAAGTTTTGAATGTTTGCCTTCACTAGGCCGACCTAACAGTAGGTACAGGAACATTATCGTTTCTGAGAATCAGGGCGAAATTTCCTGTAGGCACGAGGCGGGCGTTTGTTCCCTCTCGACGGAGTTCGAAACCCTTTGGGTCGAAAATAGCGCAGCAGCTGCGGCAGGTGTTACTCTCAAATCGGTGGCGAAAAGGGTTCATTGCAAAATGCCACTGCCCCCCTCCTCCCCCCCCCCCCCCCAGCAGATGCTTTGGCAGATCCCACACATCGTTAGAGATGTTGCAAAACTACTGTCGAGCTGAGATCGACTGTTTTCGAGAGACAAAAGTTGCTGATGGGGAATCACAGTAGTTGGGCGGTCGTTGTTATCTACGTAACTCCTCTGACACCTCTGATATTTAAAACAATCGCGTGTCTCCTCTTCACCAGAGAACTGCCGAATTCTTGTGAAACTTGGGGCAATCTACACTTAGATCTACTAAGGTCTCGACATAGGCATCTGATTGACCTCACCTGAACAGGTCTTTACAATTCAAGACGTGTCCAATCCCGTTGGAAACACTCGGAAGTCGGAAACACTCGGAGTTTCCCCCATGTTTGCTACATAGTAGATCCACTGAATGTACCGACTATGCCAAAATTGTCAAATTATTTATAATGTGAAAATAAAATAATGTGAATCTCAGTTCGACTTTAGACAAAGAATCATTCCTTTATTCATTTCAGCCACCTGGTTTGCACTCAGTTATAGTGGATGCTACGGAGCAATTACTATTGGAGTTGTTAAAAATATTAAGTAGACAGCGTATTAGATTATAAGCTGACCCTTCAATTTTAAAAGCCTGCAGTTTCCTCCTCGTTGGAGTTACTTGCTCTACTCATCCACTAAATCTAAACGTGAGATATCCCGTTATTTTGGTGCAGGAAACAGTCAAACCGTATTTTTCGTACGTTAAATTGGTGCTATGTTGACAACAAGAGTGTATCAAACCCATTAAAATAATCAAAGGAAACGAAGTTGCCAACAGGAGTACGACAAAGAGCATAGTAACACATGGCAATGATTCGTTCAGGAGGGTCATGAATACGAAAAAAAACCGACGTCTTGACCCTGAGGAACGTAGAATACGTTTTCACCGAAAAATATTAGTAGGTTAATAATAATAATAGTTTTATGGTAGGTGAACTTAAAATTTCAACCAGACCCCTCTCAGGTAGCCCCCCCCCCTCCCTCCACACCCCTTATGAAATTTCTAGCTCCGCTACTGATAACATCTGTTGAAAATTGGATCATAATATATCATCATAGTATTAATACCCTACTGGATGCTTCTACACTCACCATTATTTGTTAGTAAAAAAAAAAAAAAAAAAAAATGAGAACTGTTATGCCCTTAACTCTGCTTTATGGTGAACAGGAAAAATTTTAATGTTTAAATGTTTGATGTTTAAATTTAATGTTCGTTACATCGAGGGTTTCCAACGAGGGGTGTACGATTTTTGTGGGTTAAAAAAGAAAGACGTTGAGACTGAGTCGTTGTATGTGAAAATGACCAGAACGTTTTCGTGGGTCGTTTTTGGCCAATAGGTCTCCGTAAAAACGCATTCTACGTTGAAAATAATAATGACAACGAATCAGCAACGTTTTTCGTTTCATCGCCCTGTAACTGATGCATAGACACCATCGATTAGAACACCCAACCGTACAACAGTAGCTAGTCGAATTCCGGCTCAAAAATGTCTCAAAACGTTGTTTCAATCAAAGAACTCCAACATCCCAAGGATCAGTAAACGGATAAAACCTTTTTTTATAAATAGATTATTTGTATCAATTAATTTATTTTAAAATGTGGTTCAACAATCTCGAAGTTTTTATAATTCGACAAGCCAGATGAAGACCGTAAGGGGGCTGTGGCTGGGGGGAGATTTGGGGCTATTTGAGATTTGTTAATATTGACATTGCAACATAAGTGGGAGAAGGTCAATCGGAAAGGAGGTCAGAGCGTTGCACCGTCTTGCCCCTCAACACACCGCTAACCTCTCACGCCATGAATCACCATCACTCCCATTACCGCACGCTAGAGATGAGACATCTACATCGTGTTCTTCTTATCCAATAGGACCCCCAAAACGCCTACCGAAATTCAACACTTTTTCCTCGAATCGATGGCATAATCTGAAGTAATTCTGTATCATATGCGAGGTTTGGGGGCTGGAATAGTCAATGAAATTTGTTATTATGCGTAAAGCGCGAAATTGAAGGGCGGGGGACCTACCTGATGAATTTTCTGAGAGCCTAACGGCTAAAATGACAAAAAACCTGATCGCTTCTCTTTATACAATGCATAACCAGCAAGAACATAATGATTATACGGACGGTACTCCAGAAGTTCCGTTAAGTACCGCCCAGAATGGAGTTGCAATTGATTTATGTACTTTGTTTGGCCACTTATGAACTCACACTCTAGTTTAAATAACAGCAATTAGAATTACTTCAGTTGTACCAACGACCGCAAAAATTATTATTAGACGACAGCCCACATGAACCTGCGTTCCAGAGCTAAATCAACTGATCAGGGGCCGGTCATTCGCCTTCAGCAGCCCCCCAGCCCAGTAGCTCAGTGATGGTCTCATCAATTTTCCAATTTTCCAGTTTTCATGATAGTAATTTATTTGTGTAAGCTACGAATAAAATGATTATGACGTCAAAAGTCGAAAGCGCCAATCTGTTTTTTTGGGCATTTTTGTTTTAGTGCACTATTAGTGCATCTAGAGGTACGAGAAACCAATTTCTTACTTTTCATCATATTACATAATATAATATATTATGTATATTATAGTATATTATTCTATGTTAAATAATATGTAATATGATGAAAAGTAAGAAATTGGTTTCTCGTATCTCTTATATTATGTAGGCTCTGGCGTGGTTTGCCCAACTCAGTAAAACCAAAACCGGGGGTACCCAAAAGTGCACTAAGTGAACGAAAATGACCAAAAAAACAGATTGGGGCTTTTGACGTGGTGATAACGATTTAACATACGAATCCATAGACACAAGAAGTATCCCAGAACAGAAAAGTTTAATCAGCTATACCGTTCAAACGCCCACCAATTTTGGATGCCAAAAGGAAACGGATTTACGAAAGAAGAGAAGAAGGAGAAAGATTCCGCATTTCCAGAGAAGAGAGAGAATATACGATGGCAAGATGTCAGGAGATCTGAAAAGGAGATGGACTGCTCGGTTGATCCCTGACATTCAGTTATAACTGAAATCATGGAGAAGACTTCTCTTCTTAGTACACTATTTTCTAACTCAATTCATCTCAGGACATGGACTTTTCTATGCCTACATGTACAGAATGGGAAAGGTGGATAGCCCCATCGAGCCGCTGCTGCCAGGACGGAAGCACTGGGAATACCGTCACTTAATATGACAACAGAATTAGTAGTCGCCAAGCTGTTTCAAAATAAGCCGAACTGGACATATCAAAATTGCTCCGTTCAATGCTCCTTGAACGGCAAATGGAAGAAGAGTGGAGAGGACTCAGAGCGAAGTAACGTGTTAAACGGTTCCAGGCTGAGATCCAACGAGGGAAAGGTAGGTGAGGTCTCAGTGAGGTTTGAGTTCCACATATTGCACTAAAATATGAATTTCAAGGATTTGCGGGTTGTAATGAAAGAGGTGGTAAAACAAGACGTTCTTACAGCTTAGCTCGCCTCCTCTCCACACGAAAATAGAGAAGAGTAGGACGGCGAACCTCGAGGGTCCATGGTCCATGAGGGTACATTATTACCGCCCAGCTTGCATAGGAAAGCATCCCAGGTTTCGACAGTCCGAGCGTGCCGTGGTATTCCATTCTATCCTAGTATGAGGATTTTTCACGTCATTCCAAATCGCTGAACGAAGACACGGATTTCATATCAAGGATAGAGTTACCCAGAAGGCGGTCACAGTAGAGATGGACGAAGAGAGGAAGTCGACCAGTAAATTCACTGGGCAAGAGAGGCTAGAGGCACCGCCTGTCATCAATGACTTGTCAGGAGACGAAGCAGCTGCAGTTCCGCAGGTTCCCGGAGGACAGCCGAAGACCTTAGACCCCAAGTTACCAGCGGAAATGCATTTCATGTTAGAAACCCAGCAAACAAATATGCACTTGTGGTGCGCCTCGTAGGTCCAATGACTACTTCCTTTGGGATCTCCCAATTCAACTGCTAATTGGTGGCCCGAGACTCTGAGTTCATGAGTATCAATTTATTTCACATTGTGGTGCCCAACCTTCACCTTTCCCAAGATTATCTTCCATAAATAAAATATAACTACGACAATATACATATTTTTTCACGATGTCGATTCCACCCAGAGGTGAAGATTGACTTATTTTCCAAGATCTGCATGTAACTACTTTATATTTCTGTCAAAATGGTATATAGGCCCTTATGGCTCTCATTTTGATAGATTAATAAAATAACAGTAAACAAGTTGTCGCTGAGTCAATCAGAAGGTGGCTTGATTGTCTATTGTGGTGTTGGGGAGGGTATGGTTGTGAAACACAGCGTCACCAACGTGTCATATGACGTGACAACAGCTGATGAATATGCGCATGTCTATTGTTACAGTACTGGTCTATTGGGTACTGAACGTCTTCATCTTCGGTACCCAATAGACCAGTACTGTAACAATAGACATGCGCATATTTATCAGCTGTTGTCACGTCATATGACACGTCGCAACCAATGAGACAATTTGTTCCCCACCACTTTGAGAAATCATTCTTGAACCACTACCAGATGTTATCAGCTACGTTGAATTCAACATCAATCAAAATAATAAACCAGCGACTCACCTGCACAGGCCAAGCAGCACCGTCGCCCAAAGCACAGATAGTATGACCTTCAATCTGCTTGCTCAATTCCCACAGCATGTCGATCTCAGCGGGCTGTGCGTTTCCAGTGACGAACCTGTGAATCACAATGAGATATGAACCATAGGTATTTTTGTGAGTACTAGTAGTACTGGGAGCTGCACATCCATGACAAACTATATGTAGACGCAGAGTGTTGCACACTGTGAGTGGGTTGTTTTCATACCATAGAAAAAGACTGTAGTGAGAAACGTTCGTATCACTTACTATCATCCCACACCCTAAATACAAGCTCTTGTAAGATCTGAATGATCAAACTAACAAGTAGATATCACTGAATCAACGTCCTGGTAAACTGTTTATGTGTAAACTGTAACGCTGGAGGTGGTAACCTATTTGCCCATACAGCTAAGACACATAAGAAGCGTGGAATGGTACTCTGTATTGATGGAGGTGGTAAACTACCAAGTAGCTTAACTACTGGCATACAGCTCAGTTGACTGCCTCCTCCGCTGCTTTACCAGCCTCATCTCGAGTTATTTTGCCAAAAATTCGGGAACCGTGACAAAATCACAGCATGAGTAAGCGAGGAATCAACTTGGGTGGCAAAACCCCATAGAAGATAAGCACAACATTCTTCACATGTTGGTAATCTGAACTTCCGACATGTGTCATCATTCATAGGACCATCCTCAATGGAAGAGAGAGTCAGTTCGCATATTTAATTGATAAGGTCACTCGTATGGTACAAGTAGTATTGTTAACACGATCTAGACCAACCTGGTCATGATTTTATTCATCCAGCTGATCCCTTCCCTGCAAGGCGTACATTGACCGCAGGATTCGTGCTTGTAGAACATGATGAGGCGAGTGATGGCCTTCACAATATCCGTTGACTTGTCCATAACAATCAGAGCAGCTGTTCCCAAACTTGTCTGGACCGCCACCAACCCATCGAAATCCATGATGGCCTCATTGCAGACACTAAACATAGAAACCTGTATATGACATCTCTGAAGTTGAAAGAACTGAATTTTCAAACTCATAACATGTGGTTACAGAGCACACGCGAGAACTGGGGATTCTAAATCAAGTCGAATTCAGTGATCAACTCACCGTTTTTGTACATCGAGAAAATCATTGACCCCTACTTGATAGGGTTTGTAGCTAATTATACCAAGTTCAGAATTTCTTTGTCATATCATACATCCCTAGCAACAAAGTCTGAACAAAATTATCAGGCAGATGTCGACGCTTTTACGTAGTAATCAAACAGTTACGTTTTAATAGAGAAATTCTTTGGCGTTACCAGGATTTTCAAGTTTGGCAATATTTTTGCGATAGGGACGAATTGTAACACCAGGTCAACAAGTAATCGGAGGTACTCATGAGCTCTTCCTAGATATTTAGCGAATTTTAGAGGAAAGGGAAGCAATCCTCGGTCCAAAATTTTTAAAACTTACATTTTCGAAAGATTTTTATACCAAAATCCGTTCCAAGCCATCCAGAATTTTATGCCAAAAGACACCAAACTCTCCATAGGACTGAGGTAACAAGTTCAAATTTGCACAAAAAACCTGTCTTGGCAATTGAAAGGCTAAGCTCGTAGATGGGCAGAATCGGACCACTCTAAGGGGCGTTTGCAGAGTTGTGGAGCGGGGGGGGGGGGGGGGGTTACCCATAAATTAAAGGTTTTTTATACGCTGAACACGATGGTGAATTGCGGTATCTTATGCTGTTCTCAGACTCGAGCAGTTTGAAGTTGAAGAAACGTGGTTGTTACTTGAGATGTTCTTCACGGAATGAGATATCGCAATTCTGAATTCACCATCCATCGTGTTAAGCGTTGAAAAATCTATAAACTGAGGTAGGTATTACTCGGCAAAACATATAGACAAAATACGTCATAAAACCAGTTATTTCTTCAAAACTTCGCTCTTATAGCCATGCTGCATGACGTTTTTTCAACTATATTGTAAAAATTGGATGTCAAATTGAGAAATTTGGAATTCGTAAATTCTTATTGCAAAAATTTGGCAACTATACGAGATATAAGCAAACATACACCCTCCATAGGTATTGTATCACCTAGTATTCAAATCTCTTCCTGTATCTTGGTAGGTACAAGAAGCGTTTCTCATAAAATAGATGTGTGAAAGTTCCATGCCCATCTTCGACAATCTGCATGGCGAAGACATAATATGAGCAACAACAAACTTGGCTAACACTCAGGGACATGGGAGTACTAGACTGTGCAGAACTAGACATTACGAATGTTCTAATAACAATAGAATTGTGATAAATTCTCAAGAAGTAAGATGACCTTTGAGGGATAAGGGGTGTGGATGATCCTCCTGGAATGACAGCCAAAAGATTCTCCCAGCCTCCACGAACACCTCCGGCGTGACGTTCTATCAGCTCGCGCAGTGGGATTGACATCTCCTCTTCCACGGTGCACGGGTTGTTGACGTGACCCGAAATGTTGAACAACTTGGTTCCCGAGTTACGGGGACGACCCAATCCGACAAACCATTTTCCACCTCTGCGGCAAATCGTCTGGTGCATGAAAACAAAATTAAAAACATTAAAAATAAAATAAATAAAAAGGACATTTACGTCACATTGTAGACAAAGGGGCTCTTTTCAGTTGAAGAAGTATTGATGGAATATTCAATATACATGCATCTTTGGAAATTTCAGATATTTACCACCTGCGATTCGAGAAGGAGCTGTGATTTTCACAAGTAATCTCAGAGCATCTGAGGATTGCTGAGGAGCTCAAGTTCTTGGCGCTATATGTTGACAAATTTTCTTATTCTCAAGGAAATTAAAAGGTAGAGAGGTATCAATAATTGAGACTTACAGGTGCCACTGAGACGGTTTCCACATTGGCGACAGTGGTTGGACACCCAAACACCCCGATGTCAGCAGGGAATGGCGGCTTCAGCCTTGGCTTTCCTTGTTTACCTTCGAGCGACTCGATGAGAGCAGTTTCTTCACCGCAGATGTACGCACCAGCTCCTCTGTGCATGATCACGTCGAAGTCGTAACCTGATCCGCAGGCGTTCTTTCCAATTAGACCAGCTTGGTAGGCCTGAGATAGGAATATACGGAACATCAAAACCAAGTTGTAACCAACTTGTAACAAGAAACGTCTACTTATTGTTTGTCTGGACTCAACTCAGAAGTTGACTAAAAACTACGATTTGGCAGCTATACACCGACTAAATCACAGGGAATTTTTACCACAGGTTTGTTGGGATCTGAATTTCTTACAATCTCTGCGATCATGGTAATCAGGTAAGGAAAATTGCGGAGAGCACAACTATTGCTGGAATATCGACGATGGGAAAAAGAAATTTCGCTAGAGAGAAGAGATTTCTCATGACAACAACAAATGTTTATAAGAGTGAAAATGTAAGAATGACATTAGATACACCAATCACTTCCAGAGTTGTTACGGTGAGTTTTTACTTGGAACCCCTGGAGTTACCATGGAAGCCAAACTAACTCGAAAACAGAATATGGATTTAGGGAAACGGTAGAATATGTAGAGAATAAACCTGGTTTCTGTCAGCCCAAAAGGAGCGAGGAAATTTAAAAAGGAGCCCAATTCAGCGACTTTTTCCGTCTTGTGTAAAACTCTGTGGAACTGCGAGTGCGAGAACACAAAAACAACGAACGAGGACGAATACGAAAGGTCGATATCTTTTACCAACTCTCAAAACGTACTGACAACATAAATATCGTGAAAAACTGAGATAAAACGATCGTTTTCGCAAAAGTAGCCCAAAACTTGGAATTTAAAACCTTTGTAGCTCAATTGGCGAAAAGTAGCTGAAGGCTATTTTTGATCGCCATTTGACCGCAAAAAAAACCCCAATTAGCGAAAAGTAGCCCAATCTGGCAACACAAGAGATAGGGCTCTACTCCCACGTAGCTAACAATCGAGCAACCAGCATGTACTCACCTCAGCAATGGCCACCTGCATGTTAGACGCCTCGTTATAGAACTCTCCTCTGATGTAGATGTATGCAGCACGAGCGCCCATCGCACGTCCAGCCACGAGACATCCTTCGACCAACTTGTGAGGGTCGTGACGCATTATCTCCCTGTCTTTACAGGTCCCTGGCTCTCCCTCGTCGGCATTAACAACTAGATACTTGGGCCTGGGAAATGGAGGACAAGTAAAATAAGTTTAATACGTGCATAAATAAAAGTACAACAGGGTTGCCATGAAGCCACTTATGTAGGTACATAAATACCTTCCATCAGATGGCTTGTTCATGAAACTCCATTTCATACCAGATGGGAACCCTGCGCCACCTCTTCCTCTCAGTCCAGATGTTTTGACCTCATCTGCAATAATGATAAACCAAAACGTTAACTAACTTGACCAACTACTTGTAACTCGAGAGAGCATTTTGTACAACACATTTGATGACGAATCAACAAGTTCAAACGCCTAGACAAGAAAACTTGGAATACGAGTCAAGTCAACTGGATATTCGTGATAAACGATGCCTACTCAAAATGAAATCGGGTCCTTTCTCGACGATTTCTTTGGTCTTGTACCAATCCCCTCTCTTCAAGGCTCCCTTGAGACGCCAGTCGTGTCTCCCATACAGGTTGGTGAAAATCCTGTCTTCGTCAGCAAGAGGTCCATATTTCGCCTGATCAACCAAAAAATGTGAAACAATTATCAAATTTCAAGTAATTAAACATAAGCCCCATTCTTCAGTTAAAGAGAGTAAATTTAAAATTTGAGCCGCTTAGAACAATAATTGAGAACCTTCCGTTACAAAGGGGGTAAACTGCCAAAACGTCAAAAAAATGAGGTTTTTCCCGCGTTTTGTTCTTCAAACCAATGCGATTATCCCAAGAAAGGGTACAAGTGCCTGTCTGACGCGGAAGGGTTCGAAAAACCTCCAACAGAATGCGGATGCGGAAGTCCATCACTGTTTACCCACTAGAGTGGTAAGTGCCACTGCATCATTCCTTCTTGGCAGTACTTCCAGGTTGAAAACCTTCTGATGATAGTGCTATGTAAGTACGCAGTTCATAAATTCTGAAAACCTGATAGTTGAACACTATTTTGAGCTGAGGACGATCTTTTCTCAATTTCGAATTGAAAAGTTGAGGATTGGGCTCACCAGTTCTACTGTGAATGGTGGGTGTAAATCAATGTCTCACCTACGCATCTAATGGGAAAACCGCTTTATCAAGTGGTAGGTACATAACTTTAGATGGGGACATTCATTATCAAGGAATAATCCTCAACAGGTATACAACAATCATGTACTATTGAGGAGCTCGCAAATTGTTCAGCATCCTTGAAGTAGCTGCTACCCCAATTTATTCGAACGTCTGGACAAACGCAGAATGTATAGTTGTAGGTCAGTATCATTAGCTCGATGATTCCACTATGTAACTCCGAAGTAACAAAATGTAGTTCGCACGAGGGCGAATGAATTTGGCACAGAACACGGTACGAATACAATTGCCTCCTCTTAGGACAAATTATCTCAAAGATCTAGGGTGAAAGCCAAGGCTATTTGACTAGCCGTACATACCTTTGTGACCGGAGCTTCGGTCGACTGTTTCCTGGACTGAACAGTCAAACAAGGTACGACAGAACCTAGAAAAAACGTAAATCACTAGGTTTACAAGTAGACAAAGTAATTGTGGACGAAAGAGAATAAATCCGTACATGAAGTTCTCACGATTATGACACCAAGTACTTTCTTTCGTTTACAGACATTGCACCATTTATGAAAAGTTTAACTTACCCAAATTCTGCTTGACGACTCCAATACGTGTCAGGCTCAACGTCCCGGCCATTTCAGAGATTGAAAAGAACACAAAGCCTAATGATTTATATCACAAATCGAGTTTTTACAAGTTTTCTGTGTGATTTTGGTCAATCACCTACCAATCATCGAGAAAAAAACAGATGGGCACGGTGTCCTTGCGAATCAGCTGTTGTGCAGAAAAGCATTGTGACCAACTATCTCGTCTCCAACTTCTGCAATATTACTCCTAGATTTGAGAAATCGGTGACGAATAAATAATTAGAATACATCTTCTAAATTGATATCAAGCCACGTACTTTTCAGTTCTAAATTGAAAACAAGTTTCTCAGGACCGTGACTGCCGGAGCTAGCGCTTCCCGCGGCAATTGTCGGTCCTACTATAATACAAGAATTCTCAGCACGGATTCTTGGGAGCGTCCGCGAGCAAATATACGCCAATGTTCTGCCTTCCACAACCAGGGAAATGCCTGTACCGTGTAAATACCGTTTAGGTAGTAGGTATACTTTGTTCCATGGGGGTAACTTTGATCCAAAACCGGAAAAACTTCAATAGTGACGTCATCACTCTGATGACAAGAAAAAATCAAGCATCCTAGCTTTCCACAACCACCCTGATCCGCGCATGCGTATTTTTGTTTTCAGGTGATGAGCATGAGTAGGTACATCCATGAGCCCACTGATAAAGAGATATCGTGTTATCAAAATAACTGATAGTGCGAACTTGCTGGTTCTTTCAACTAAAGAGGTACCATTTCGTAAAGTTTGGTTTCCTGTCCTAATGTTGTGCATCTGAGTTATCCTATATTATTATAAGACTCCCTGTAGTTCTCTAGATTTCATTTTTGTAGGTTTTCTTCCGAATCTTCTCACTTGATAACAGTGAGGTGTTGCTTGCCGGGCGTGTGTTGGGTAAGTTGATGCCTGCAACCCTGTTGATCCCACAACTTATAAATAAAGTTATATTATACAACATATTATGTTAATAACATATAATATAAGTTATTATATAATATATATATGAATATATTCACGTTAGAATATAACTTGAATCAAACTCACCTTTTGGAAAATAGCACTGCTTCTGTAAGTACGACTTACAGCGTCATCTATCCTAAAAACAAATAATTACTTAAGACCTTCCAGCAGGGATCGCAAAAAAAATAGGTTTTTTTCCTGCCAGGAAAGTAAAGTACCTAACTTGAGTTGTGGAAAAGGTGCTGGAGATAGATATTGACAGTTTAAGTTAAAATTTAGGCCTGTAAACAAATTGATAATGAGATTAACCCCTTGAACAACAAGCTGAAGTTATCTATTAGGTAATCATTGGGTGCAATTGAATTACACCCTATGCCGGCAATGTCCCACGTCCACGTCTAATTCATCATTCAACAGTAGCCACCATAAGAAACGAAGTAGTGTAATCTGTCGCACCCGATTATTTTGAAGTGATCCCTAATTGTACTCCACGTTTTTTACCATATGGCCGCGTACCATTCCGTGATTTCCGAGAGTTCCCCCACGCGAGGAACTACCAAATATCGTCATCAGTCGACTCGCCATTGCCATTAATATTTACTGTTGATAGTCATTTACCTGGTTGTGGAAGGCAAAACATTGGTGTTGGTATATTTGCTCATGGAACTTGCTCGCAGACGCTCCCAAGAATCCGTGCTGAGAATTCTATGTTGAGTGCATGGAAGCATCAAAATCAAATTATGTGTAAAATGTAATTAAGTACTGGTATTAGTTAAAACTAGGAAATTTAACATTTTGAAACAATTAAAAATGGAGTTGAATTAAATCACTATCTAATATGAAGAGTGCAGTGACTGTCACCCAAGTCACTTCTACTGATTGCCAGAGTTTGATGGCAGGGGCCCTTTGATATCGATATTAATTAGAACACCCCGGTACAGACAAGCACTGCGCGAAAGTCTCCTCCTTCGATTCACAGCACTATCGACCTCTTGGTAACCAAACGTGTGGATCACACTTTGAGAACATGACACTCCTCGTTTCAAGGCTACCTGTACCTAAACGCTATGCCACATGCGTCCACAGACTCCTTGACCTCCTCGTCGCTGGAAGCGTTCCTGGACTCAATAGTGACTGGGGACGAGACTTGGGTATGCCACTATACCCCTGAGTCCAAACGACAGTCCCTACAGTGGCGCCATACCCACTCCCCCACTGCCAAAAAATTCAAGGTGCAATTTTCAGAACGCAAAATCATGGCATCTGTGTTCTGGGACAGGAAGGGAGTGTTATTGGTTGATTTCATGGTCAGAGGGACCACCATCAACGCCGATGCCTATTGTGAAACCTTGAAAAAATTGAAGAAAAAAATTAAGGACAAAAGGAGGGGAATGCTGACTCGAGGCGTGACTCTCCTTCACGACAACGCCAGGCCCCACACCGCACGTGTGACCCAGGACCTCCTTGTGAGATTTGGATGGGATATCATTAACCACCCACCATATTCCCCTGACCTGGCGCCCTCGGATTTTCATCTCTTCACAAAACTGAAGGAGTTCCTGGGTGGAAAACGGTTTTCCAGCGACGAGGAGGTCAAGGAGTCTGTGGAGAAGTGGCTGTTCGAGGTGGAGCGGAGCGTCTATGACGAAGGCATAAAAAAGCTCGTGCCTAGGATGCAGAAGTGCGTGGAACTTGCTGGGGACTATGTTGAAAAATAAAGGACTAAATTTTGAACATATCCTGAAAATTTCATTAAAATATATGCATTTTTCTATTTTTAACAGCATTTGTCCCCTTTTTTTCCGGACGTCCCTCGTATATAAAACGCCTACCAAAATCCTCAATAACAGCTGGTCAGGTCCAGGATGTTACTTGGTCCTGTGAAGCCTCGCTCAGAGTGGTATTTACTTATATGAATATGTCTATTGAAGAGCGGTCTGTGAGATGTAAGAAAAAACCGTCGGCTAAACCGTAATTACGATCCAGATGTTTCTAGTTTTCACATCACAGGCGAGAACCCAACAGCTCGTGCCTGCTCAAGGACTTGAAAGAGTTTGATTGTGACTTGACAGCCTTATTTGTGTCCAAGTAACAACATGTAGGTTGATAATAATACAAAACAGTCTTACCAAACTACTTATTTTTGGTTACTAAAATTTGGTGTTTCTCCGCCCAATAGAAACCGAATAGTATGTCGCTGACGTCTCTCACTCCTTTGGAGGCTGTGACCCGTCTCTCCCCTCTTGTTGTACGAGTGCTTGGGTGCAATCCTGGTCTTATGACTCTCCAAGGGACCAACACTTACATTATTGGCAACGGCCTAAGGTGAGTACAGTTTGTAATATACTGCTATCCAGAATTGCCACCAGAGCGATACTGGAATTCTTGAATGGACGATCGTTATAATTCGAATAACAAGTGAAGGCAAGAGGCCAAACGCTATGACAGACAGCCCTGACTAACGTCTTGTTTTTAGCAAAGTCGGCGTATGACGGAGAAACCCACGCTGCACGGTGCAAGAGTTTTGCGACACGTAGTTGCTGACAGCCGTGTTTTCTGCTAAGCAGGATTTGTGAGCAGTCGGGCGCGTAGTGGATTTCATTATTTGAATCGTTGTTCGGAAAAGAGTTTACGTATTTTCAGAGGCTTGGGTCAGATTTATTTTGTTTGGGCATTCATTTGTAAAAGCCCATCCAAGCTTCCAATCCGAAGTGGTAAATTGTTTTGGAATGGTCTTTTTAAGAGCCTTTTCCACGAGCTACATTGCTAGTCGTCAATGTTGATTCCCATCCTGGCACGAGATCTACATCCACTGCCTTGAGCCACCTTACAATAAGTTCAAGATATTTTTAATTTATCAATATAGCTAGGGCATTGTGAAGCTATAAGGTAAAGGCTCACTCCAATGATCAATTCAGAGTATCCAATTTGAACATTTCCTCTCTTATAGGAGGATTCTTGTTGATACTGGAGAACGAGACAAGCCTGAGTACATCAAATTATTGACAGGTGTCATAAAGAAAGAGAAAATCCAGGGTTTCGAACACATAGTCATCACTCACTGGCACCATGACCACATTGGCGGACTCGAAAATGTAATGGGCGTCATTGAACCAGGTCAGTAAACCTAAAATTCGGACCCAATTCCCATATCAGACAAAGGATTAATTTCCTTAAATTTTGCAAAAATTTTATGAAATTTGAAATCTGAAAGTTAAAATAACGGGTAATCAAAATACGTGAGTATACATGGTTGTTGAACTCAGGGGTAAGGAGTTACCAACCCAGCCACACTAGAATATCTTCCCCTTCTCTTCTTTTATAAGTTTTTCAGTCCCTCAAAGTTACCCACAGCTTTAAGGTTTTGGTTCAGAATTGTTGCTGTTGTGTTAATTTAATGTTCTAGTTGTTTTACTTAGGTTATTCCTCTTCACAGGTTTCACTGTTTGGAAGTATCCAACCAAAGAAGACCGTGATGAGGACTCCAGCGAGAATGTCTCAATTAAACTGGAAACTTTAAGCGAGGGGCAAAAAATCACTACTAATGGAGCTACTCTGAAGTAGGTAATCATTTCATAAATAATTAGAATTTACCATATGAACAAACTAGAGACAATATGAATTAATATAATTTTCCGGAGGGGAAATCAGTCATTTATAGCATTATTCTAGATCAGCAGTTCCCAACGTGGGTATGAGGGTCATTGAGGGAGCCCCGTCGGGCTCCGGAGCCTCATTAATCAGCCCAATCAGATATTTCTCCACAATATGTCTGAGATGATTTCAGTTAACCAGGGTGATACACACTCCTGGACATACGACCGACCACATCTGCCTCTATCTGGAAGAGGAGAATACGTTGTTCAGCGGGGACAGCATCCTTGGAGAAGGTTCTTCCACATTTGAAACCCTCTACGACTACATGAAGTCTTTGCAGAAACTCCTCGCTTACAATTCCCAGAGAATCTTCCCTGCTCACGGCCCTGTGATTGAAGTAGGTAGTGGTGCTTACAGGAACATTCGAGATTCAATGTGATTACAGTATGAGTAGAACGATAATAATGATTTAAAAATACTTTGGAATTTTAATTAAGTATAAACTGCATATATTAATACGGAAGATAAACTAAGGGTATCCTAACTATAAAAAAAAAAATTTCGATTCCAGAACCCAGCAGCCAAAATAACTGAATATATTGAACACAGGAATCTCAGAGAAT
Organism: Stenodema calcarata; assembly: GCA_963920205.1. Classification (NCBI taxonomy): domain Eukaryota; kingdom Metazoa; phylum Arthropoda; class Insecta; order Hemiptera; family Miridae; genus Stenodema; species Stenodema calcarata. The sequence continues at coordinate 36,369,842 of OY986049.1, read as the reverse complement.
CACAGATTTTGAGCGTTCTTTCAAGTCAAAATGGAGAGCCGATTGAGCCCCACAGGATTGTTAAAAAACTGTACAAGGTAAAATACCTCAACAATATCGTATCATGTATACATCACAATGTTTGCCTCCGTATTTGTGTGTACTTTTGATAGAAACCCTCGGCAGCTCCAATGTTTCCCTCGCGACGGTTTGTGTGTACTTCCTCTGAATTTCAAGGGAGAAGGTCCAAAATGATCATCAACAACAAAGGCACGATTTCTAACGCCTGGGTGACGTAAAAAAAGTCCGCCGTCATCTTTGAGGTTCAACGGGTGTACCCAGAAAATTTCAAGCCTTAAGGTGGTTACTCACTAGTATCAAATGCCCGTATTGTATCACCATTGCGTATCAAATACTAATATATTATACCTACTAAGCAACGCCCTGTATCTTGTCATTCATAAAGATACGAAACGTGCACGATCTGCCAGTAGGCAGTTTTCCCCTGTCACATCCAAGGAATGATCCGCAACAAGGTCGAGTGCAGTGTGGTGTGAAGTCGCTCTTCTCGTGCTTGTGGCCTGCTTTGATATCTTGAAGAAATACTGGAGACTTGTGTAGGAGTCTTCTGTGGCCAAAAATCGCAGAGTCAATGCCTATCAGTGCTGGTATGGCTATTCGAAGCGTAGATCGCGATTTGAGGTTTGTGGCCCGACTATTAGAAACAAATGCTCAAAATCTGTCGGGTGCACCGGGGTAAAGGTTTTGTACATCCTGCTGACATGCTGGAATCGTCAATACTTCAGCAAGCTGCTTCTGCTGTAGAGTTCTCGATTAAGGAAGACGTTGGACACCCACCAACGTCTGGATTTGCGTTCATTTTTCTCTTCATTGAGACTGTAGTCGATGAAAATACTGCAACGTGCAGCGGTGTGATTATTGGGCTTGAGGAGCTGTTGCACTATACTATACCTACTGAACATCACTGAGCGCAGCTCCCGCTTTTTTTCTTCTTCTCCTTTCTTTGAAGAAACGGATTAAAGACCTGTAAGCATACATTAAAGACCTATAAGCTCTACACAACGGCGATAATATACTATTCGATATATTTGACACAAAGGTGCTTTAGAGAGTCCTCTTTACACTGGAAGTTGTGAAAATCTGGTGTTTTCCCAGTATTGTTCTTCTAAGCTAGGCCCTCAGATGATGAGGGACTTCATGAAAACTTGCACTTTAACATGATGCTAGATACCGCATCATCCATTTCATCTTCGTTGAAGATATGAACTGATCTAATTCTTCGTCCATGAATAACTTGACGGATCGGGATGTGTTACAGTAATATCAGGTTATTAGACTTTACTGCAGCCTTAAAGTCCTTAAACTCGTGGCATCTCCTTCAGTCCGTGGGTTTTCTTAGGCATACGCACCATGCTTTCCCTTGCTTGTACTGTATCTTACAAAATAAGTGCGTAATTTCAAAGTGCAGTGTAAGTAGGAACAACTATTAATAACAGTGAACGATCATAATTAATTCCAATAACTGCAGCCAATACAGCTTTCGATTCATAAGGGTCTCAACTGTTTACGTTCAAGAGTATCAAATATTATTATTAGTTACATTTTTCCCAATGAAACCTTTTTGATTGATTGATGGATTGTTTCAGGACACTCCAACTCTCCTCCTACCAGCGGCCGAAAGGAACGTCATGCACCACTTGGAGAAACTGCTGACTGAAGGCAAAGTCGAGGCTAATGAAGACAAGTGGCGCCTGATTAGAGATTTTGACTTGAGTAAAATTTGATTTTGAAGCGCCTTTACAGAACTTTCAAATTTAGTCAACCGCTAGGCTCACAGGTGCCCTGACGATGGTGGATGTGTGTCGAGACAACTCCAATCAGGCGGGAGCATTGATCACATAATCCTATCAAGTCATGTACTCCTTGTATCCACTGTTTTGTTTAGCCTCCATGCAACTAACGTACCTACCCAATCAAAACTTCCCGTAGTGATTCTAATGTTGATATCTAGGTCTTATGTTTATGGATATACTTGTGTCTAGCAATATAAAATAGCTGTCGTCTCTTATCTAGTTCTAGCCAAGGTTAGAATGACTTGTGTCATATAGGTCCACAGAAAATATCGGGTGATTCTAAAGGAACGGATGTTATTGAAATTGCCAGTACTCAGGCGAAAAGAAGTTCATTGGTAACATAGTCAAGTTTTTTACCTCACGTTTTCTTGTAAACTTTCCCTTCTAGCAGCTAATTCCACAGTTATACAGCCAAAGCTTTCATAGAAGAAATTTTAGAGAAATAATTACCCTGCAAAATTATTACAATATAATATTTCATCTTCGACTGATCAAAGGTGACAGAAATTTCAAATGATTTTGGAATTTCCGAAGAAAACCGCGCACTGATTGTCCTCATTTTTTAGGAGGTTGTATAATCGTAGTTTGTCAAATTAGCTCATTGAATGACTGGTACTTGTATTTACTAATATAGTCCAACTCTAGTAGTATTTGAATGAACCATAATTAGTATTACACACTATTATATCGTACAATTACCGGTCTGGTATTTGTTAGGCACTATAATATAGTGCCTAACAAATACCAGACCGGTAATTGTACGATATAATAGTGTGTAATATTATCATTCTTCTAAGGGTACCTGAGTTCGATTTTGTTGTAACGGTTATTGCGCTCGTGCAATTTGATGTTTAGCACATCACGTTAGTAGTTTTTTTAGGTGATTTTTTTCGGTCTCAGCGGCTGATTAGTCAAGTTGATCCGCCTGTTTGTGGCAATTGCTGATGGCCCAGTGCTGATATAGCGTTCATGAGGGCTTGAATGGACATGTTTGCATCATCTCCACTGTAGGATTCAATCAGGCACCTGGTCTTACCAAACTGCGTGGTTCATGCATCTGGAGCATCACAGTTTGTTTCTGAAACATTATCTAACATTGGCGGGGTGTTTATAAAATCAATAATCTTGTTAAGAAATAGGTAGATATCTGAACTGAAGCGCGAAGTGGCACCCCAGTGCCTACTCATGAATGCCAGCTAATGCATACTAGGCGTTGAGTTGCATAACTGGCCAAATCAATTTTTTTACTCTTATTGGGAAAATCATCGTCTTTAAATGGATTTTTGCTCCAAGTTGAGCGTTTTAAGGTTGCTATTCAAAGATTAGTCCTCTTTAACCGAAAACAATTAAAAACCTAACTTAACAATCTCTTTGTGGAGGTGGATAAGTGTTAGGATGCAGCTAGTTTTGAAACCAAAGTCTGGACATAACTAGTGTTGGGACTGAACTTGGAGGATCTAACTAGGTTTAAAATGGCAAATTTTAAAGGACAGTTGATTTTTTGTATTTATTAATTTATTTTATTTTTTTGATCGGTTCCTAATAAACCATAAGGGCAAACAGCAGAGAGCACATTACACACGAGTCACATTACAAAGGAACAGAAGTTTAATAGAAGTAGAACAGAAGATACTATTATGATGGGGAAAGGAATCCTAACAGCTACTTGGTTGGGTTTACTTCTTTTGAAAAATATAATATAGTATTTCTTCACCCCGTTATACCACCATACCTTAATGATTGATAAGTTTTCTCGAAATGATAGTTATTTCGAGTCGGTAGAAGACAACTGAAATACCACCAATTAAATTGTACCAATGCAAAACAGAAAAAAGTTGTGTTACTGTGTCAGAAAGTATTTCATGAATTCATTGTAGTCTTCCTGAAAAACAACCCCTTGAAAACCACCTGTTATGAAATAAAATGTTCTATATCTTTGTTGAGACTGTAACCCACGCAAGTCTCTGAAAAATAATTTATATTACAACATTATGTTGGACACAAATTGTGGATTAAATAGAATTTATTGAACGTTAAACCGTTTATTTAGAGCGCCATATGTATCAATATCATACAAATTTATTTAACTTGATGAGGCCACAGGTTTAGATTCGATGCAATAATATGACATTGTCATATTGATGGCATCATATGATATTAAACCTGTGGCCTCATCACATTTTGATGTCATATATATTTGGCATCATATTATCATATTTTGATATCATGATATTATACAAACACAATTTGTACAATATTGTAAGATTTAATTGCACAGGAGAGACAAACAACTATGAGGTTATCAGTGACGTTAATGCTTACTTTATATTAAACGAGGGCAGAAAATTCATTTTCCGCCAAAATTCCAACCACAGGACGATGAGATACGAGGTTACCATGTGATGCCTTTGATATTTGATTTACAGCGGGAGGCCAAGTGTTGTGGAAAAGGATATAGGAGTAATAAATTAATAAATATGATTGCCGTTTATAAAATCAGAACAACTTTATTCTTGATCTATTGCCGTCATTTAGACACGTGAGTGTTCACAGAAATAGTTTCATAGAAGTAGTATCATCAGGAAGGTACTAATACACATACACAGGCTCTCACACAGACAACGATGCGCAGTAGTCACAAAACAGATCGTGGAAAAACCCACAGTATACACAAAAAAAAATAATAATAAATTTTAAAAAACATCCAGGCGTTCCACAGATCATGAGTGAGAAGAAAAAATTGATTCCTAATTCATTTAAAATATAATTCAATTATCGACATGACAATTTCAATAAATAATACAATTTTATACACGGAATTAAATTTAATTAAAAAAGGTGTCGCAAATAGATCATCTTCTAATTTTGGGCGGCGGCATCAGGGAGCGGTCGATGCCGTAACGTTGGTGCGCAATGAAATGTAAAAGGTACTCTTTAGTGACTGGATGCATGATCGACTCGAAAACAGCTGAAAACATAGAAAAATGAATCACGAGACCGTTTACTTCACAACAACAGTAATGGTCACTTTTGCAAAATGAGCGGATACCTGATAGTACTTGAATATTGGTAGAAGTGCCCAATTATTCCTATTGCGTGAGAACTCGATTTTGAAAACTGAAATTCAAAAAATACTAAAACACATCACACGAGATGCAAGATTTATTGTTGCGGAGCGTCGGAGATGCAAGAAATTAATAAGGTACTTCCAGACAAGGTAATGGGGCCTAACAGACACAGCTCGCGCGACGTAGAGTCCAAACAAAGAATCTCTAGTCTTTAGGACGGTATCACCCTCGGTACCTCCTGCTAGTAGGTTAGATTTAGACTACCACGGTTTTGCAACAGCTATTTCTTTAAATTTCCACAACAGAAACTTGTTTTTTTCCTTTATTTCTGCCTATTTCTTAGGATGTTGAATTTTATTGTAACTAGCCCCAGCCTGATTTACCTGTTATTTTAAATGTTAATGTTAGCAGCAATGAGAACAGCAAAGATCGGAGAAATCAAACGCTGCCGGACAGAATTGGCTTTTGCTGAGATAAAACATAAGAAGGTGATAAGAAGCTCGCCTGGCAGTATTACCAACACCACTGAGTTTAAGCAAACCTTAACTCAGTACGTGGAAATCGATCCCCAGAAATAAAAAGACGAGTTTCAAGATGAAAAAGTCTATTTCCGCAACAGCTGTTACAATTGTAAACCGGCTTCGGCTCTTTCGCCATTCAACGCTGAACTGTAACAGTTTTTTGTGAAAATAGATTTTTTCACTGAGACTCGTCTTTATGAACAGATGTTTTGAGAAACTGTTTCACACCTCTTTCCCATCTACAGACATAGAAGTGTTCTACGTTTCATGTTACGCAAACCCGCCAATTTTGAGAAGGTGGGGGGGGGAGTAGGCGTAAAAAATTATTTTATTGGTCTATTCCAAAATTTAGTACAATATAGTAGAAACGTTCATGGCCTGAATCATAACTGAATTTTTTCTTTTTAACGTACGATAGTACGAAAATGATAAGCTATGAACCTCACCTGTAGCGGTTTTGAGGCTGTTGGGGAAAGATTTGTCAGTTCGCTCTCTCATAAAAACCCATTTTTTATTTTCATATTTGCATTCGATGATTTTGTTGTCGTAGAGTTCCAAGCTCTTGGTGTAACGCATGAAAGCGAAAGGTTGGTAACAGTGTGCGACGAAGAGTTGCCCAATTTTTCTTTCAACGACCCTGTAGGAGAACGGAGTACGTAATTAGATGCGAATTAACTTCATTAAATACAGCGTGGAATCGTGAATATCAGGAATAATTTTCGAGAAGATGAACAAAAATGCTTCTTCATTTTGGCTTTTGATGATTGACAAATTGTCAGCCTCCATAACGCAAACAGGAGGTGATGAAAGGGCGCGCAGAGCAGAGAGCAGGTCTAATGAGGTCGCTGAATTATATTTATGATGGGTAATATTATAATATAACATTACCCATAATAAATTAACGATTTCCAGGAGGTGGCCACTAGCCCACCCAAGCTCCTTCACTAGCTCTCCAAGAATGTACAGAATCTTTGACCGCAGAGACATTAAAGTTCGTTTAGAAGAGCACGGATGGCCACTTGATATTAATCAAATCATATCATCTTAAGCCCAACAGAACGAATCAGTATGAGTAGTATCCATCAAATTTGTATGAGAATAGAAATGAATCGAAGGTATTAAAGGTCAAATGTGAACCTTCTCTAGAGAAGAACACTGGACGAACTGACTCGATACAAATGTAAAACTATCCATTGTTATGTCTTCAAACAACTAAATATCAACAGCTCCTTGACATAGCAACATATGTATCGGCGTGAGGAGGTGCATGTTGGGGGCTAGTACGCCATGCTTCAGCTGTTTTCCTCAATCCACGGTTTCTTCTGTTATATGTTACGACCACAGAAGGAAGCCTACTTCTTCAACCCAAACGTGGAAAACATCCTTAAACTAATCGTTGTAATAATATAACACTAGATTTACCCTAAGCCTGTTTCTTTGACGATTTTGAGCCGGAAGTCAATGGAATTGAGTGATGGAGGTTTCCATTTGAGGACTTCGTTGCAAACGCCTGGTTTGTAAGCCTGGAAATACAGAAACAAGCAAAATATAAATTGAAATTGTATTCAGTTGACTAAAAGGCTCATTAAAAAATCCAGTCATGCAGCATGGCTATAAGAGCGAATTTTCGAAGAAATAATTGGTTTTAATTAAAATGTCTCCACTAAAGAACATGATGTCCATGAAGAACATCTTAAGTATCAACCACGTTTCTTCATCTTCAAGTGCTCCATTTTGAGAGCGGAATAAGATATACCCATTCTGACTTCATCATCGTATTCAGCGTGTAAAACCTTTAAAATGAGGTGTCACTTGACAGAACGTTTCATTTTTGGAATTTATGGGTGAACCCCCCCCCCCCCCCCAACTCCCCGAAACCCCCCTCAGCTTTTGGACATTTCAAATCTAAACACGAAGGAGAAGTCAGAATCGCGATATCTTATTCCGTTATCAGATTAGAGCAAACTTAACATGAAGATCGTATCAAGTAACAACCACGTTTCTTCATCTTCAATGTGCTCCAGTATGAGAACGGAATGTGATTCTGATTTCACCACTGTTTTCAGCATTAAAAAAAAACTTTAAAATGCTGTGCCACTTGTCAGAATGTTTCGTTTTGGGAATTTATGAGGAATTTCCCCCCTAAATCTCCCCAAAGAGTGGCCCGGTTCTACCCATCTACGAATTTAGCCTTTTGATTGCTGAGACGGATTTTTCGTGCAAATTTGAACTTTTTATCTCAATTCTATCGAGAGTTTCTCCTCCTGTAAAAAATATTTTATCCATTTTATCACCGTGAGTGCCTTCTTTTCCACAACCAGACATATTTGAATGATTGTAAAGGAGGATGTAAATTATATAGAAACACTAACAGGAATTTCTGTTAGTGTTTCTATATCATTTTCATCCTTCTGTACAATCATTCAAATTCATATTTCACGCGAGTGTCTTTAGTTTCACCAATCCATCGTATATATACATATATATAAATTTGTGGTGACTTTTGGCAGTGGATCCAGGATGTCTGAAACGGATGTGAACATTTTTCGAAAATTCGAGTTTTAAAAATTTCGGAAAAACGGGAAACCTTCAACGACTACCACAAACCTATGAGCCATTAGAAAAAATTCTCGACACAACGGTTTATTATCTTTTTTTTTTTGCAGATCGCCCTTCTGTCTAGATCACTAATAGATTAATTAATAGATTGATCCTATCATTAATTAATAGGTAATAATTGTTATCAAGTAGTGTTATTAACTAAGAATACTAATACCCTTTCGGTAGCCCGTCCTCTAATACCCGTCCTCTGAGGGTAGCTCACAATGGTTAGGTACTGTATTCGATTTCTTCCCAACAGAGGCCTCTACAATGTAGGAAAAACCCTTATCTGACGTTTTTAATGACATCTAGATGGAATATCATCATAATCCATAGGCAACGATGATTTTTTTAAGGTGAAATTATGGGCTAGTATGAACATTGGCCAGACAAGCTGCCGCATGATTCACTCTCATCTTCCATCTGAATTTTATCAAATTTCAAAATTTGTTTTGAACCCCTTCCCATTGACCTAGGGCTATGAAAAGTTTAGAGGATCATTGTTGGGTTGGTCATAATCCGTAAAGCAAATTTCGTCATTTTAGCACAATGCTAACTGGACAAAGTGCCGCGGACGGCATGTTGACGACTTTAGATATGCTCAAACTTTGAGCCCACATTGTGAACGAACGGCTGGTCGTACAAAGCTCCGGATGGTCATTAAAAATGCTCAAAATTAAACCTCATTTAAATATTAACTAAAAACTATACCGTTCCATTTGAATTTTTCAAAATTTCAAAATTAGTTTTGAACTCCTTCCCTGGCCAATGCCTAGGGTTATGAAAAATTTCAAGTATCATTCTGGGGTTTGTCCAAACCCGTAAACCAAATTTCGTAATTTTAGCACAACGCTTACTGGGCCAAGTTTCCGACGTACTGCGGACGGAAGGATTTGATTTAATTCGATTTTCTGAATCTACGTATCTTGAAACGTAAACACTCAAATTTTGAGGGGGAGGGGGGATATTGCTTGGCAACAGTTAGCCGGGCCGCCGCTGTAGCGCGCTAGCAGTAAGACAAGGGGAGGAGTGGGTAGTTGGACTTTGAACGTCGTGTGACAGTATTGACATATTTGATCCTTCAGGCCAAAAGTTGTAGACAGAAAAGTTGTACCAAACAAGTTCAGGCTTGGCATCAAATCTTCAAATAATTCAATACGGTTCATCAATAGAATAAACTCCTCCTAGACACGTTTGAAGTTTGGTACTTACGTCGTTGCAAGGTTGAAATATGAGACCGTCAGGTTCGTGAGTCAGCTGTCGGGCAAACTTGTCGCTCAGGTAGCTTTCAGCCTTTTCGATGGCCATGAACGGTTTGGCCCTCACGCTGAAGGGTTCCGACAATTTATCGATTTTCCCTTCAACAATAGCTTGGTTTCTCGGTCTCACGACGTCCAACTGAAAATCAATCGAGAAAAATTTTCTAATTTAATCAGTCTATCATCCGTCTATTAGATTCATTAGGGGTTTTGTGGGAACCAGCAAATAACCGTTACCCACGAGGGTTTTTTAAGATTAGGTTCATTAGGTTCGCCCTCACAAAGATTCATACGATAATAATAACTGACCTCTATAATTTGCATTCTTTCCGGATAGAATCTGTTGAGGTGAACGTCCATTCCATTGACCATGAGAATGTCATAGACTAGGTAACGAGGAATGTTCTTCCCTTCATGCTTGTCTATCACCATTTCCTGAAAGCAAGTTTGTTATAAAATGTAATTACTTAAAAACAAGCTTCCTTATTTTAGCCCAGGAAAGTTGTTGCAAAAAAGTAGGATCCAAACTTTGGATTGTCGGTCGCTCTGCAATTGTACTCACCCCATCTAACAGAGTATCAGTCAAATGTACGGTGAGGTCTTTCCTGGACACAAATGTCATGCCGGTCACTTCGAAAATGCTGTAGTCCCGGTCAATGAAGTATACTTGGTTCACACCTAAAATCATCATCATGTACCTATTTGGACAAACAATGATGAGATGTAGACACAGTATCGTCACCTGAACAATCAAAACACCTAAACAAAACTTTACCCTTCAAAGCATAAAAATCACATGAAGATTGATAACAGAAAATTGAATAGGTACCTGACACCGTCAGCTTTCCATGATACACGATACGGGTGTTCTTTGAGGAGCTGGATGTTTTTCTGGTCCATTGAGACTGGCTGAGATCCGGGGAAGCCAGAATATCTTAAAATCAAAAGAGGACCACAAAGTAACAATATCGTTAAGAGAGCAAAAGGCAATATCGTGCAATATGTAAGTGATCAGTGGGATCAGGCAAAACCACGTCATTTTGTAACTACGGCATTGGGTCATAAGGCACACATGACACTAAACAGAGAAGAACATGGCGGTGGTGAAAAGTAAAGGGGCATGATGATTGTGGATACTGCCTAGTATGTTTAGTGACATACTATGCGGATCTGCAAACTTAAAAGCGCGTCGGGAAAACCGCGTTTGGAGCAAAGTGACATTTTAGACAGAAAATTGTATGCCCGTCCCAACTGCGATGTGGACATTATTAGTCAGTCGGCCAATAAAAATCAATTTATATTGCCCAGTGAATTTATTGTGTGATAACAGAATCCCCTTAATTCAATTCACGGAGTTCCTTCCCAGTCCCCACATTCCTATCTTCAAGATCATCATCACGACAGCCCTGGGGCCCTTGAGATAGGTAGTGTACTCCGACAAGGAATGCCCTCCTTAAAACCAATTATTCCTTTCCTATACGCAGCCTCTTGCAGCAATTCCTGACCTGGATAATATACAGTCCACTAAAACTATTCACCTCCCTCCCTCTTTTTTCTTTATATATTTAATCAATTTCTCAAATGTAAAGATTTGTAATCATGATGGCTTTGGATGATGGTAATCATGTATCAATTCCATATGAGTAACTACACGGCCTCTCCTACTTTGAATGTTATTTTTCAGTCGACTAAATTGGTTTTTATCAAGTTCAACTTTTATGAGCTCAGTTTTTCAAGTTCAATTAATATTCCATCAAGTTTCAAAATCTTGCTACAAAATTATTAAAATTGAAATTGATAATTAACAAGACATGTATTTTCCTTCCCATATTTTTTGTCACTTTATAATTGAACTAATTCGTTGTTAACAGATTTTTCAATGCCCAGATAGAACATAGATACAACCACATTAATGCGTGTAGGTGGATGGCGTTCTACTTACGACCAGTGGCACAATTGATGGCACTTCTTTTGTAATTCTGATAACCTCGGCTGCTCAATAACAGGTGTGACTCCCCTAACTCCGTCCATGAACACAGGATTATCCACGTCTCTATTTCTCCTCCTGAAAAAAAAGGAACATGTACCCATGAGACAGCTGATGAATACAAGAGAGTGCCACAAATATCGTAACATAAGTTGTTGAGGTGCAACTTGCTAACAGTGTTACTTGTTTTGGTAGGAACGAGTGATTCAAGGTGACATTCATTACAATACAATCATGGTTGGAATATAAATAGACACCAAATGGAGAATTAATTCGAAATCACTTGCTATTCCAAACTGTGAAATTGATTATAGGAGGTACTCATATTCTCAGACAGCCAGGCACCACTGAAGGCTCTTGCAGGGGCCCAAACCCGGTCAAGACTGGTAATGGAGAGCTGGGAAGCGCTGAACTAACTGGGAGCAGAGAACAAAGTCAACCTGATTTGGGTACCGGGACACACAGGGATGGGGAGCAATGAGCGAGTAGATAGCACGGCAAGAAAAGGGGCTTTAAGAGTATTTGAGGGGCTGGAGCGAGCCTTGGGCACAGCCAAATGCTAAGTAGGATCCACCCTGGCACAAAGCACCTTGTAGAAGAGGGTGCTCAAAAGCCCTGCAGCTGCCAAGAAGAGAAAAATAAGGCCCCTGGTAGGGATGCTGAAGGGGCATGGGTGCTTCCGGTATCGGAGTATACATGTGAGATCCTTCTTGTAGACTTTGCGGAAAGGAGGACAAAACGGCGCCTCGCCTCCACTTGAAGCTCGACGATACAGAATCTTCAAGCCCTTAGTGTCAGAAGACATCGTGTCGGTAAAAATCCTTGTAGGGGAGTGGAGTGGACTCATAGCCTACAGGTCGGCCTAGAGAGCACAATAAGCCCAGGGTTCAGGGCGGCGGATAGGGATCCGTCCCATCCCGAGTCCCTGCTCCAGACTAATGTAGTTCTGGCGGTTTTCTGATAAACAATCAGTGGGCACGTCAACAATCAGGCACCCATGAGCTGTGAAGGAGCCTCCCCCACTACTAGTTCGCTCACGGAGTCCCCAAGGACCACAACATACCGATTTTTCTATTCAAGTTCATTACAAAAATGTCTCGCAGCTCTTCAGGTTGAATGGCGAAAGTGATGGAAAACAACAATTGGTCGCTGCACGCCAAATCACCTGCAAAAGGGATTTCTCCACTGATTGAGGAGATGAGACAGTCTCCATATAGTACGAGCGGATGCAACTAAATTCAATGATGGTCAGATCAGTTCCGGCTCAAAACCTACGAGTACTTAATGTTCTTTATTGTAGAAAGTCCCTACTTTAATTGTTATTCTACTTGAATATTTGTCGCCAGATAAAATAATCAAGAACCACTTACTTATTGTTGAAACCATGCGTATGGTTGGATTTACGTTTGCCGCTTCCAGAGCCTTGAGATTCGTTGTCTTTGTAGTCATTCGCCCCATCAGCAGCACCACCGTTGGAATCGTCGAACTCTATTGAAAAAAAAACTGTTACACAGGATACATGAAATGCGTTGTATGATTTGTGGCCCAGACAGCAATTCTAACCAATGCCTTAAGACTATTTGGGTAACTAGACTTGAGACTAATTTTGGTAAACAAATTCCAAACTTGGTTCGTTCTAAAACCTTAAGATAGTCTTGAAAACGAATAATCTGAGTTTTTCACCCATCCAGGGGTTGAGCCCCGAAAATGTACGCATCCTAGCAAAAATCTAACCAATAGACAAAATGAAGATCATAAAATTATAAATAAGTAGGATGAGCACATCTGTATCTTCATCCACTCCGAAAGGCGTTTGATGAATTATGGTTTAAACCATTTCGCACTTATCCTTCATTAAATGAACAGCTTGGTAAGATAAATTTCTTACCTAAACACCAACTAGGACGGATTGGTGGGGGAGGTGCATCATTCACATCATCATATCTTCTGTAAAGCTCTAGTATGTAGTCACCCTTGTATATGCCGGGGGGTCTGTAAGCCCCAAAAACTGCATTGAACATTCTGACCAACGTGATAGTAAGCATTGGAATACTGTCATGAGAAAGTGATAAACCAAACTTACCGGCATTGGGCAAATGCACGGATGGCGGCATCGACTGGGAATTCCAGTTCCATCACGAGGTATGAAACGATGAGGAAGCCCGTTCTGTTGAAGCCATGCGTGCAGTGTACTCCTACATGTCATGGTAAACAATATAAGTGGCCACCGAGCCAGTTATGGATAATCATGTATGTTCTACAAATTTACTTAGAATATTGAGTGGACCCTGAAAGATACCTATGATCTCCAACGGATGCCTCTGAATGAAAGTGCGACACAGTTTGACGAAGGTCTTGGTTTGTTCTTCTGACGGAGTTTCACCGTGACCCCTGCACTGAATCTTGGTGTAAGCAACTTCTTTTTCTGTGTCGTAGCCATTGTTCACTTCAGACTTGTCGTAGAACCGAGATGTATTGGTCAGGTCTATCCACAAACCAATTCGCCACTTGAACCAATCAAACAAATCATTGGAGCTTCACAGTACTGCTGACTATACTATAATTTAGATTCAAGTAAATATATCATACTTCATGTTACATCAATTGAATCAGTCAGTTGAAAAAGGTACACATTCCATAAAAATGACAAAATGAGTTGAGGTAGCCATTTTGTGATTTAGACTAGCCGCCATCTGTTGGGGATAAAAAGGAACATATTCGTAAACTCTGAGGAAAGATTTGATTGAGTTGAACAAGGGACATATTCCGGAATATGTCCCTTGTTCCACTCAAAAGCGCCTACTTTTACACATACTCTGAAGACGAAGCCAACAAGGGTCCCAATGAAGTAGGTATGTTCAATGGTTTTGAGAATCATTGAAAATCATATTCCAAATGAAATAAAAGAACTTCATATCTTCAGCGATGCATGCGGAGGCCAAAACCGGAACCATGCCTTGTGTAGGCTATTGTGCTCCTTAGCAATGACCGATAAATACACCAATACTACCCTGTCAGAGAGCATAGTTTCATGCCATGCGATAGGATGTTTGGAACCTTGCAGCGAGAAGTTCAAGTGCATGACCGCGTCTATTCGCCTGAGGAATACAAGTCAATGATTCAAAATGCAAAGAAGTGTAACCCTCCTTTCAGTCAGTTAAATGTGACTCAATTTTAGATTTTAAGAAGCGGTGGCCTCAATATTTCATCAAACTCCCTTCAAACATAGGAAACAAGAAAGAAAAGTTCAAAATCAGCCAATGCAGACACTTCGTTTTCACAAACTCAACTGTTGAAGCAACCAGTGAAGCAAACTTTTAAGCTGGAGAAGACCGACCTATTCCAACTCCCTGAAACTCAGGCTAAAGCCCATGGGGTTAAGGTTCCAATAAAAAAGGAGAAGCTTCAAGAATTTTGAGCATATATAAACCGAAAATACATCATTATTACAAATAAAATAAGAAACCAACATTAAAAACTACCTAAGATATTGAAATTACATCCATTCTTGTAGTAACATTTAAAAGAAAACACTTTTCTCAAACTTGTGCATATTGAATTGAAAAATGGACATATTCCACTGGATGTTTACCTATATAAATAGTTTATATAATTTGAAACGTATATTTTTTGTTCGTGGCTAGATATACTCCACTAACCCAAATGAACATATTTTCTATAGTAATGTTTGTTGTGGAAAAATTGGTTCTCACGTAAAACAGTTTTTTTCAGTTTCCTACAAGTTTTGGTTTTTATATGTACCTTTTCCAACTGACCAATTCAATTGGCGTAATCAGAGTACAGGCTGTACCTTGTACGTCTTAGTCAACCTGAACAGCATGGATGGTGTAAAACGGTGAAGAGGCTCGACTTGGCTATCGAAGGCATCGGACAGTGGGGTCTTGAAGGCTAGAAATTTATCGGCAACCAAATCGCACGCTTTTCGGGGGCAGTTAAGCCACCGTTCGGGTACCGGCCCTGGACCCCGGTCGTTATTCATGGTAGCCCGATCTGAAAGAGAAAACGTCGAAATTTATACCATGATTCCAAGAACGTTCCTTACTTTCAGAGTAGTCCTCGGGGGAGTATAACGTTTGGCCACCGAGGGCTGAAAGAGCAACACGTTTGGCTACGGAAACGCAACACGATTGGCCACGAAATGACTACTATTATCAGGGAGCCTCTTACCAATATCGTCATAGAATTCAAACACAAAGTTTTCATGGCTAATTTATTAGTAAGGAGATTGATGGCTTCATTGTACTCTGGCTACCACATAATATGTCTCAGATTACTTCCAGTTGTTCTTCTTATATTATAAGAAGAATAAATGGAAGTAATCTGAGACATTTAACAAAATTGAGGCGAAAATCAAACCTGATTTTAATTCACATTAAACAAATTTTAATGTAAATTGTGATAACGTAAAAAATGAAAATTAGTGAATGCACATGAAAGAAACTTTCATCATTAGTGATGCAGAACTGTTCCTAGACAAAATTGTCAGAGCAGCAGTTCAAAAATCAGCATCAATCGCCAGCATCATCATGATGTTCTCCGGTATTGTTTTTTCTTCGGTTACGCAATACTTCCGCCAAGCTCACGTCCGTATCAACCGCCTACTGAATACGGGTGATAATATCATCGTAATTACCTATGATCCCAGGAACAAGAAACTGATCTTTGAACAAAGAAAACAGAAGGAGAACTCTAAGGTGAAGTGCCCGAGCTCGGGATCTATAAGTTCTGGACTTACAGAGTAAGGCACTCTAATAAGCTCTCGGATCTAAATCGTCTGTCCGAGTCAGGGATTTATCTGCAAAACTCGAGAATCTATAAGTCCTAGACGTCAGGGCGTTAACGAAGTTCAGAACTTGATATTGGAGTTGGGTGACCGCCCGAGCTGTCTCCAGTATTAGTCAGTAGATTCGTCTGCAGTATAGTTAATCCTTTACTCGAAAAGCCAATTTTTAGACTCTAGTTGAGTTCTGGACTTCGTTAACGACCTGACTCGGAAAGTCATTTTAAAGACTCCAGAGTCTAAACCTGGTTAAAGTCTAGAACTCTTAAATTCCGAGCTCGGGAATCGCACCTTCAACTGTTAACAAACAGCTCATGATTCTGATTAGAAGTGTCCCTCCGACCACATTAACAGTAAATCGGCTCCCGGTTGGTCTAAGTTGAAATCGGGTCCCATAAAGACAAGGACATATAGATCAAATGGACAGAGTTGCGGAATAAAAACATCCTCCAATCAACTGATTAGTACCTCAGAGATTAGTTGGACATATAAATCAAGTGGACGGGGTTGCGGAATGAAAACATCCCCCAATCAACTAGTAACATATTAGTATTCATATTAGTATTACTAGTATACTAGTAACATATTAGTATTCCACCAGAAATGAGAAATCACTGTCCCCATTCAACATTTTCATTTTGGAACAAATTGTAAAATTCACTACCCAACTTGCTCAACTTCCATCAATCAGTAGCGCCTAAAATGAAATTTAAATTAGGGAAATTTAAATGTGAACATCCAATATATCATTCTCTCACAATGTCCAGACCTGACCTTCTCAAGTTGGACCTTGCATGACAGCAATCCTTATAATTTCGCGGTTCTGAGGGGGTGGTCTGTCGTATCCTGACATCTCTTTGGAGTTCTGATAGGTGAGGTAATTACTAGAAGGGTGAGGGAATGACAAATCCCAAGAAAACACTTCAAATGTAGTTCTCTCACCCTAGCAATTTCTTAATTGATTTTTAATAAATTAATTGAGCATGTTCCTGTATGCCTCATCGTGGAAAAACATCTACTTAGTTTGGTCAAGAGAATGTCCCTGATTTTTTCCAGAATTTAATTTGAACTTTAAATTTTCTGAAAAGTAGGATCTTCGATTTCCCCTTTCAGGTGGAATTGCCCATATAGATTAGTTGGACATAATAATATTATGTCCGAATTATATAATATAATATCATGTAGAAATTAATTTCAACAGCGTAAGTACAACCCCGTGGCCAGACGGGTCGTAAATTGTGTGGTCAGTCGTGTCGCCTCTCCAGGCCCCCTTCAGAGGCCGTGGTGGCCAAACGTGTTTCACCGGTCCTCGGCCGACATTGGTTTTTGATAAGCCAGTTCAGTAACAACTAACAGTCAGCTGAAACGTCATCTGTCACATTTTCACCCAAACTTCTTGTAGAGCTAGATATTGAAGTGTTAGGGCTCGGTGAGCAGGACACTATTCACAAGGACACATTGGAAAAGAGTTCCGTTTCCCCTTTCACCGCAACATACCTCATTCCCGAGAGACGAACACCAGGAAAAATACAAAAATACACCAGAAAAATACAAAATACAAATCCACTATCGACTTTGTTGACAGTGATTAATTGGCAATTCGACTGATGCGATTGGGTTTTGCTTTCTACAAACGGATCAAAGTAGTTGAGTTCCAAGGCAGCTACGATTGTTTCAAACGTCTATGAAGGTAAGTAACAAAAGTTATCTTCGGAAACTGTAATGGAAAACAACTCCGGATTGATTCACAGGTAGTCGTTACCGTTCGGATCATTTGGGATGTTTCATCGAAACCAGCTCGAAGCCGAGTGTTTAATTTGCACAAAACGCACGAGCGAACAACATTTCTGTCAGTGAAACGTACATTGAGTAAGTAAAGGTGTACTTATACTGGAGTAACGGTAGGGAGATGTACTAGTCTCAAGTTCTGTAAAAAATGCATAAAGAGAACACCAAAAAGTGAAAGCAACCGCTGCAACTGGATACACCATAATTATCGCATCTTGAAGGTCTAATAGGACTCCAAAAACCTACTCAGCCCCGTTTTGTTGTTGGAATGGAATTGGGAATGAGATTAGTTTCTGAGGTGACTTTAGCCAAAGAAATTGAGAAAGAAACGACGAGGTAACTAAATAGGTTAAATCGCAATACAAGGAACTTAGATAGGATGAGGATTTGTGATATATTCGATCCAAGAGCGATTAATTATGGATTAATAATCAATTCTACTTGGAAACGTCTAAGATTTATAATCACAATCGAATGATTTAGTAAATTAGGTTGGGTGATAGCAACCTGCCAGACGCCACAGATGGTCGAACGTCAAGGATGTGATTCCCGAAGGGATCGGTGGAGTGCAGCGAGAATTACGAAGACATTCGTGAACGTGTTAAATGCCCGAGGAAAAACCACTGGAAAATCGGGTGTAGGTATAATTTCACTGATTAGACGACATCGAGCTGGTACCTACTCAGCCCAGCAGCACCACAAATTACGAGAAGCGAAACAAGAACTTGACTGGCTGAGCACTAGGGATGGGATATCGATATCCGATAGTATCGAAATATCGATATCTAGCGTCCGATATCCGATATTCTGATATCGATATCAGCACTGGCGATAATATCGATATATCGATATTCTGACAACCGATATCGGGTCGATATCACAAACTGTGATCTTTCACTGGCGAACCGCGAAGTTCTTCTTGTGGGCATCATTCCGTTTCCGTGCTGTTGTTGGCTATTTTTTTTGTTTTTGTGTTGTGTTGAGCCCCTGTTGAAATTGAAACTTAAATTGACCATGAAGTCAGCCTCAACCTGAGTACCATCAGAGAGGCTATTTTCAAGGGCGGGGAATATTCTCACCTCGGACCGGAACAGGCTGAAGGGGGAAACTCTCTCCAAGTTACTTTTCCTGGAGAGCCTCGATGAGCGCTTCTTTTTTTGAATCCCGAAATTTACCTGTAATTCTTTTATGATTTTGCCGTTCTTGTATTCTGTCCAATTTTCGTTTAGAAACATATTGAAATAAAAATTCCGTATTACATATTCATGTGTATAATTTAACTTTCCTATCAAGGCGGGAACAAAAAATAAATGAATAAATAAATAAAAATAAAGATCTGACTGAAAAATAATCAGAAGAATTTTTTTTTTTTTAGAAAGGAATTTTGAACCAACAGGCTGTAGGTAGGTATCAACACTAGATGTCACTACTTTGAACCACTTCGTATTTCCAAGTCCTTCGTATTTATTCTACCATGGAATCACCTACTTTGTCCACGGTAAATTATTGACCAGTTGGTATCTTAGGTAGGAACTGCAAGTGCAAAAATGTTTGGAGAAAAGGAAATAAAATTAAAATAAGTAGGTGAAATTAAAAAAAAACGAAGTAGGAGTTTTTATAACCGATATCGATATATATCGGTTGATATCGATATTATGAAGCCGATATCTACCTGGTATCGATACCACTCTTCCGATGTCAATATCGATACCGATATCGATATCGAGCCCTCGATATCCCATCCCTACTGAGCACAGAACAAAGCGAACCGACCTAGAAGTGACACTCGACCTTCTTCCATGGATCATACAAATTATCCGATGTCACCGCCACGGCGGTGAAAAATAGAACTTACGCCTGTGTAGCTGCAACGTTCTTTCCGGCGAGTGTTCTTTCGACTTTCAACTGCTTGTAATCAGTTATTTTCTTACCAATAAATAAATGTGATTAGCGTTTTGGAAACCTCTAAACTTCCTCTTCCACATGCTGTGAAAATTGATGCCCGAATTTCTCGAAAAAGATAAAAAAGGGAGGGGTGGTCAGGGAGGGGGGGGGAATACACCCATAAATTCCCAAAATGAAACATTCTGACAAGTGACCCTTCATTTTAAAAGTTATTTAACGCTGAACACGATGGTGAAATCAGAATTATGATGTCTTTTTCCGTCGTCAAACTGGAGCACTTTGAAAATGAAGAAACGTCGTACCTCAGTCGTAACCCAACGGAATTGGTCGGCGTTTTCCGCTCCACGCATCGGAAAAAGTCCGCCAATAGGAAAACCCAGCTTAATCCACTTGAAATAATCGTTGATGCCATTTATCGATTAATCATTGGTCGATACCCACGAGATGGGACAATATTGCAAGATTGAACTACGCAGCACGTGACGCTAGACCAGCGTACTGTTGGTCCAATGCTCCACTCCACTCGTGGTCTGCAGGACTGCGGTGGGACAGCCGTGTTCTACCAAACGACGAACTCCCACATTGGATCATCCCCAAGTTTAGTCACATCCCCAAGATGACGAACATTCCCCGTACTGACTGTCTGTCGAGAGTCTTGGTCGGCCCGGGGGCGTCTCCCTTGACGTTTTACCAAAGAATCTTAGCATTCAATGGACTGTCTGCCCAGAAATGGGAGAACAGTCCTGGGTGCCGTCAAGGTGGGTGGGTCCGGCCGAGGCATCCCGGCCGGCACTCGGCGAAAGCTCCCCAGCTTTCTCCCGTCCCTAATACATTATAAAAAAATAATGATAATAATAAAAATATATATAGTAGGTAAGTATATAATATATATTTTTATTTTTTCGATATATATATTACCTATATACGATATACGATATATATATATTACCTATATGCTATGCTCAGATAACATCGGTCCAATTTATTACTCAATTCTGAAAAAAAATTATTTGTTCTTCGCAGGACACAGGTTCTTCAGGAATAACAAAATAAGTTACGAAATGGCTCTTTATTAAAACTTTTACATTTTCACATTTTTACAGTACAAAAAAAACGAAATGAATGTTTGCAATTACATTTAAAATAAAAACTTTTCATCAAAAGAATGGAGAAAACCCCGTTTTTTTCAAATTTTATCCTGTTTCTGGTAGGTAGGTAGGTATGTGTCGCAATATTCCCAGTTTCAGAAAATAACCGTTCTGACGGTAGGTAGGTACTGATGTTGAGATGCTTGCAAGATATCTGAAAGCAATCTTGCTGAGCTCGGGAAACGTATCAGCTGACTGACGCTGGAAGTCAATGGGGTTTCTGCTGATGTATTCAGCTATTTTGAAAAACCGCCACCACTTGCTGGGAGGCATTTTGAGATTTCAACACCAAACAAATTGCAAAGAGTAATAAGAACACTCCGTGTAAAAATCACCCCGCCTCGCAAATATCATTCTTCGGAGGCCGGAAAAAGTTATGATATCCACTTTCCCCGCCCGCCCTTTTCCTCATTAAGGAGCTAAGGTACTAGTGCATTGTACGCCCGGTGAACTCGATTATCGAGTTGCGATTATATATCGATTTCACTTGTTTCTCCCAAACTGACATTTTTCATTTATTTTCATTTTTACAATGCAATATACATATGACTTTAGATTGATCTATATGTCCAAGTAATGTATATGGTACTAATCAGTTGTTTGGGGGATGTTTTTATTCTAGATTAGTTGGACATATAGATCAAGTGGACGGGGTTGCGGAATAAAAACATCCCCCAAACAACTGATTAGTACCATATAGATTAGTTGGACATAATCCTTCTATGACCAAGAAAGAAGAGAAGCGGGAAGTGTACTAGATGGACAAGATTTCTATACACTAGTCAGAAATGCAGGAATAAGAACATTAAAAGAATTCGTGAAATTTATGAAAAGTGCGGGAATTAATTTATGAATTAAGAAGAAACGTTTCACTTTAAAATAGTAAATCATATCTATTTAATTATAATTATATAAGTATATTTTTATACACCTGATCAACATTTATATGTATATATAAAATGGCATTAATATTTGTATTGTATGATATTATCAAAATTGTGCTGGCAATATGTGTAAATAAACGCAAGGTTAAAAAAAAAAAAAAAAAAAAAAAAAAGTTGGACATAATAATATTATGTCCAACTAATCTATATGGTACTAATCAGTTGTTTATTATGTAACCCCGTCCACTTGATCTATATCTATATCATGGCCATAATATGTCCATTATAATATAATGCTGAATAAAAACATCCCCCAAACTACTGATATATTATATCAGTAGTTTGGGGGATGTTTTTATTCAGCAACCTGAATATATTATAATATACCTAATATATTATTATTATATTATAATATATTATGGGAATCTGTTTGGAAGTTTAGTTCTTTTATAAAATCCTCTCAAAATGTAGATAATAATAATAATGTAGATAACACGAAAAAAATTCGAAAGTGAAAAAGTCGGGATTATCATGAGTTCCTCAACACCCTGTATACCTAATATAAAGTCATCTTGTGAAATAAGTGCCACTAAAACTATGGTGTGATAGTTCAAGAGGTTCCGAAGATCTACAAGAGCTCAATCCAAATCCCGGAATGCTTCGCTCATAACCATGGAAGAAGGTTCCTTCTTCCATGGCTCATAACGAAACCAAAAAATTCGAATTTGGCGGCTATGTTAGTATGAACGCTGACCGTCCGTAGCGCGGCCGGCGATCCGTATCATACGGACCGTATGGTCTCGAACGTCTCGTGTTGTGAGAGGTTGTGTTTTGTGAGAGGTTGTGAGAGGCACAAAAAACCCTACTATACTACGGTGCTTTTCGTACGAGGATATTTCAACAGTCAATTTATATCAAAATATCATCAACATTAGTCAAGTGCTCAGTGTCACAGGTTCACGAAATTCGTATAACTTTTCGAGGGTTTTGTTGACTGTGCTCCGTCAACGTGCTTCAGGTGCCGTGTTCCAAATGGCTGAAGGCGCGAATTCATCAAGTGCACGAGTTTCCTCTGTCGTTTCACTTGCAGGTACGCGAGATTTTCAAAAGGAAAACAAGAGTATATGAAACAATCGTCTATTTCCACTGAAATATCATGTAACTGTTAGACCGGTTTCGGTGATTGAACCATCGTCAGTAACAAAACAATACTCACATTTCAGTGAAAACAGACGATTTCTTCAAATACTCTCTGGGTTTCCACGATTTCGTCGCCTAATGATTTAGTTCGTAGAGATTTTCAAGGTAAAACTGTAGTACAACGTACTCAGCCCCGATTTTTCTGAATCACAATTTTGATGACATCCGAAAATTTACAAAATCAATCATTTTAGAGTTGTTCACACGTGAAATGTAAAAACCTTTACGTTACACCGAATTCAGATGGCTAATAAGCTGTAGGTTGAGTTCAAAACGGTCTTTAGTCGAATTTACTGTCAGGAAAATCATCCAAATTCGATGTAAATTGTAAGAAACCTTCACCGTTTTGGGGCACCGTTTGGTTTCCCATTAACAGAGGAGATGTTGTGTAGTTACGGAGGTAAGTGAAGTTTACTAGGTTGGACTTCTGAGCATTCGTTCTCATTAACCACTTTTCGTCCCACTGTACAAGGGCATCAGCGTGCTGTTGGAGGTTTCGCGTCGCTATTTGTCCGCATTTGGATTTGGTCAAAATACCACGATCATCAGCGAACATCCCCTGCATTCTCTAGAGATCACCAAGCCCTCATCCCTTCATTCCGTGGTGACCCCGAAGGAACTCCACCTCTTTTTACATTATGCGAGACCTTTATCAACCCCCAAAACCCATTTCAAACCTTTTTTATGGCCATCCGGAGGTTTGTACAACCAGCCCTTCGTTCGGTACAATTTATGGTACCCTCCATTTATAATTAAAAACTATTTCATGCAATTTTATTCGTTTGGCCATTCTTCCATTTTCATTAGCCTTGTAATAGGTCGTGCAATAGGTCGTCACCTACAGACGAAGAAACCCATTGGAAAGCAAATAATTATGAGTTTGAAGTAGGTAAGTACTTAAAAAATAAATTATTTGCTTTCAATTAACCGAACGTCGATTATTCAATATCAATTGAATTGGTTACATCGATTATTAGCTTACGATTAATCATTACAGCAAGCGAAACGTAATGAAGTGATAGTAATTAAATCATTGAAAAGAAAGAGGTGAAGACAACAATATAGATTTGGAAGGGAGGAGTTGAAATAGTCAAACTGTGGGTAAGAGGCCAGGAGGAGATTCGCACTTTGGAGGATTTGGTGAAGAGGGCGGTTTTCTAACGTAGTTTGCGAATGAAAAGGGGATATTAAATAAAACTGATGAGCGAGTGGGGGTTTTAGAGGCGACCAAATTAATTTTAGAGAGCTTAGAGGGACAATTTATACGATTGTTGAGTAATTTGAACAACAGAACGAGGTCCGAAGAACATCAGATTCTTCTTCTTTCCAGGGTATCAAGGTGGCATCTGTGAAGGAGGGCATTACCGGTGGTTTTCGTTCCACAGCGGAAAAAGAAGTACCCACCACTAACGATTTAGCCTCAAAATAAGACAAGTTACGGTCGCTCATGACTTTTTTTACGCTGAACTCCACCTCATAATTTGTCTTATGAATAGGGCAATTTGTCTTATCAGTTGACTTGTGACCACCTTTACAGTTCACACAACGCAGATCTCGCGGTTTAGTACAGTCTTTGCTAGTATGTGAATCCCCGCATAACTCACAAGTAATGGTGCTTTTACAATGTTTTTCAATGTGACCGTAACGCAAACATTTCCGACACTGCACAACATTCTGTACGTATGCAGAAACTTCACATCTCACGTAATGAATAATTACGAACTGAGGTAACAATTGACCTCTTATCGTGAAAAACACCGTTTGGGTAGGAACCGTAATTGGTTCACCTTCCGAAGTTTTATCTTCAGTTCTTCTAGTATGACGACGTAACTCGAGAATGTCAATTTTTTCACCACATGGCCCTTTGAGTACTGATTTCAGTTCCTCATCTGATAAGCTTGTGTGAACTCCTCGAATTATACCTCTGCGCTTGAGTGCATAAAATGGAATGTACGGTTTAAATTTCTTTTCTGATAAGTGCACCGAATCCAGAAGATTATTAGCTAAAACCGCGTTGGATAACTCAACTCTTAATCTGTTTCGTCCAACCTTCGTAATTCCAAGAATATTGTTAGAAATAGAGGTATGTTTATCATGTAGAAGCTTACATAATATGTAAGCTTCTACATGATAAACATACCTCTATTTCTAACAATATTCTTGACAATATTATATGACTATATTATAGTCATGGGGTGCATTCTTGAAATACCACTAAGATCATCTGTTAAGCTTTCAATAAAAACGTGAAAAGGTCCAGGATCTGACGTTCTATATCTCAGTTGATTTATCTCGTTTGTATTCGATTCGTCTGGTGTTTTACAATAATTGTAAAAAATTATTATTAAGTGTAATAATTATTATTAACAGATTGTGCTTGCATATCTTCTTGAATTATATCTTGTTCCATGACTGAAATATATGGTGGAACATTATTTAGCAGGTCATTTCCACTCATCCTGGTTGAAGGACTATGTACCCTTTGATCGAAACCGCTTCTAGCTTTCACTTTCTCTATATCGACTCTTACAAGATAAGACTCACCGGTTAATAGCGATAAGAACGAGAGGATAAAAAGGCCGGAGATCCGTTCACAACGAAAGCTTCAGGCATTCGTTTTCCGTAACCTATTACCTGGTATTAGGTCCCAGCCAACCTATTGCCAAGTAGTTAGTTATCACGGAATCCCAAGGGACCTGGAGGGGTATTCGTAAAGAGGCCCTCAAAGGCCTTTCAATTAAGTTCTCAAAACAGTTATTCCAGTAATAGGGGTTTCTGGTATTAGGTTACTGAACAGTATTAGGTTATTTGAAGCGGTTACCAACGTTGAATATTCGTACCAATTGCCCAATTGTATCATAAATTGAATCAAATTGTTCTGTTTGTGAATGTTAGAAGAGGAGGCCAGTAACACTGATGGACAAGATGACGACTTGACTATGAGGCGATTTGCTGGAGAGAAATCTGTGAAAGAAGAAGAAGAAATCTTTGAGGAATCAAAATACTTCACCTTGGTGTACGGTAGGTACCCATTGTACTCATCACTTGATAACGGTTCGAATGATTTTGAAATTCGGTAGTTCTATGATTTAAAAATATTAACTTGGGATTTTTGTCCAATATTTGAATCATATGCAAATCATCAGAACCGAATGTGGATGACATCGGCGCCCCAATAACAGGCTGTTCTTTTTATAGAAGATGAAGCGTGTTTCGACCCCTTGAATCCTGAACTGGATCTTGTGGAAGTTAAAGAAGAACATGATTTCGATGAAGAACCAGCTATTAAGATTGAACCTTCTCCTGCTGATGGTAAGAACTGTTTTTGGTTACTATTTTGGTACATTCTGACCTCTCCAGCGTCTAATGGTTTTTCTCCTGTTCAAACGTCAACAAAGATGTGCTGAGGTGTATGACACATAATATACCCCAGTCCCACCAACCTTTTGAATCACGTTTGCAGTGGTACACCTAGCCGTCAATTATCCTCAATATTGACATTTGAACCCCTAACCAATGTTGAATATTCCTGTCGATTGTCCCAATGTATCATAAATTGAATCAAGTTGTTCTGTTTGTGTATGTCAGAAGAGGAGGCCAGTAACACTGACCAACAAGAGGACGGCATGACTATGAGGCGATTTGATGGAGAGAAATCTGTGAAAGAAGAAGAAGAAATCTTTGAGGAATCAAAATACTTCACCTTGGTGTACGGTAGGTACCCATTGTACTCATCACTTGATAACGGTTCGAATGATTTTGAAATTCGGTAGTTCTATGATTTAAAAACAAGGAAATCAAAGGGTTATCAACATTAAGACGTAATGCAACACATACTTTTTAAATATTAACTTGGGGTTTTTGTGCAATATTTGAATCATATGCAAATCATCAGAACCGAATGTGGATGACATCGGCGCCCCAATAACAGGCTGTTCTTTTTATAGAAGATGAAGCGTGTTTCGACCCCCTTAATCCTGAACTGGATCTTGTGGAAGTTAAAGAAGAACATGATTTCGATGAAGAACCAGCTATTAAGATTGAACCTTCTCCTGCTGATGGTAAGAACTGGTTTTGGTTACTATTTTGGTACATTCTGACCTCTCCGGCGTCTAATGGTTTTTCTCCTGTTCAAACGTCAACAAAGAGGTGCTGAGGTGTATGACACATAATATACCCCAGTCCCATCAACCTTTTGAATCACGTTTGCAGCAGTGGCGGCTCGTCCATAAGGCCACCTTGGCCCTCGCCCCACCCAAAAATTTGCAAAGGAAAACAGAAAAAACATAGAACAAGGAGAAAAAAATCTTACCTACTACTACCCACCATGGAAGAAGGGAGATCTCCCTTCTTCCATGACTACCCACTTCCACTGAGCTCTTGCAGGCGGGCGGCTATTTCGTCTGACTTCGATAGAAGTCGTGTCCTCAACGCATTTTGTTTCGATTTATCGATTAAAAAAGTCGATTATCGGATCGACCAGAAGTGCCCCAGTCTCAATGTTGAAGGTATAGGCGCTTCCTGGGGTGGGGGAAGGCACCCTGTGTTCGGAGATAGGAGCCATTCCGGGCGGTGGCCAAAATATCGAATCAAGTTGAACGCCGAAAACAATCGATCGTTGAATCGTTCCTTGTCAAGGAAGAAGGGAGTTTCATTCCTCCATGCTTTCTTCCATGTTCGATAAGAATGATATCAAAACGTTGCCTGACGTTATAATATATTATTTTGAATGCATTGACTGGTGGTTTTTAGCTTCGTATTTACTCATCATAGTAAAAGTGAATTATTGTCTCCATAATATTAATCAACTAAACATTGAAATTTAATATCTCACGTGCAACGCGTGAACGCTTTGCTAGTCGTCAAGAAGTGGATCACTATTCGCCCAAGGGAATCTCATTTGTTGATTTCTACATTCTGTAAGTTAATAACAGTTAATAACCGTTAATAACAGTAATATACATAATATTATTATGTAGCTCAGCCAACCGTTGAGAATACTGTTTTATTTGTTATCCCTGAAACTGATGGTGACTTCGTTGACTCGAGCTTTGTTTGAGCTAACCAACGAACTCTAAAAGCTAGTTGAAATCAATCTTGCTGTTCTGTGATCGTTCAAAATGTTTTGATACGATTGGATAAGAAAACGTATGTGCAATCTGGGCATAAGAGGACATTTTTAGAGGGGGTTTTCAAGGTACCACTCGGCTAGGAAGCAGATGGTCGCGATTGCTAATTTTTAAAAACCCCAGTAATAGAAACTCCAATAATATAATTTTTTGACTACCTTTATAATGTACTCTTTGAATAGTACTCGTACAGTCACAATTTCTCTTTTATTCTTCCTATCATTTTGAAGATAATTATTTGGGTGGGTAGGTGGGATTGCCTTGCAGCCACCTCCTCGTCGGTAATCCTGGATACTGGTCAGTAACCTTCCCTCTCCTCAAGAGAACTCTTTGGAGAACGATGTTTCCTGACTTGCTAAGAGCTGCATACCACTAATTATGAAGCAGTTTAGCTGTAAGGGTGTTTGAGTTTAGTTCCTATAGTGAGTACCTAATAGGTAGGTATGCACCTAAATATTGCCCTGGTGCCCCACCAGTTTCTGAGCCCACGAGCCGCCCCTGGTTTGCAGTGGTACACCTAGCCGTCAATTATCCTCAATATTGACATTTGAACCCCTAACCAATGTTGAATATTCCTGTCGATTGTCCCAATGTATCATAAATTGAATCAAGTTGTTCTGTTTGTGTATGTCAGAAGAGGAGGCCAGTAACACTGACCAACAAGAGGACGGCATGACTATGAGGCGATTAGATGGAGATGAAGCTGTAGATGATGAAGAAATCTCTGAGGAATCAGAATGCGACATCTCTCAGGAATCAGAATGCGACATCGCGTTGGTGGACAATAATGTCAGTAAGTACCCATTGTACTCATGATTTTCATTTGATAACGGTTTGAACGATTTTGAAATCCAGTAGTTCTATAATTCAAATCAAAGCGTTTACTCCAGTGAAATGGAATTACAACGTGAATAGTTCATACCCAATTAGAAGGCTTTAATAAACAAGAATGCACACCGTATAAGAATTGAGAATCAAATGAACATTAGAATTGTGTAACTATGAAACATAACGAACATTTGTTATTAGGGAGTTCTCATAATCACCACATCCAGGCATGATGAAAGACAGACAGAATAATAATCTGGCAATAAATAGGTCGTTAATGAGTTTTTATTTGTGAATCATCGTGATTCTTTGATGATGGCAATAATATAAATAAGGTTCTTTCATATTTTGTGTGTGAAGTCATTTGAGTTTTCTTGACATCTTTGTGTTGAGATGGTTAAATGATCCCCTCCTTCTCATGATGACCCACAACTTTTGTAATACATACAATATTATTTATTAATGTCAACATACTACAGAAAGAAATTTAGTATGTTGACTCCCAAAACACTCTGATGAATTTGATACTCTATGGGAGATGAGATATAAATATCTCTTTGGATAGGTACCTCGTTACTGATTTCTTGAAAATTATATACTTTTAAATATTAATGACGCCTCTGCCCCAATAAACCAATATTTTTTTTATTGCAGGAGAAAAATCATACGATTGCAAGCTATGCGACTACAAGGCTACTCGTCGCTCTCATTTTTCAAGGCACATGAGAACCCACACAGGTACCTGGAGGTTTAGTTACTAAAACTATTATTCCATATATTTACTCTAGTGCCACTGAGTACTTATAATTTGCATCTTTGATGAAGTAAGCATCCATCCATTCTGCCAAGAGAATAGGTGACTTTTTTTCTCATACAAGTGGATGAGATTTAAATCATCTCGAAGTATATTAAAGTTAACGTGTTTTTTTTTTTTTTTTTTTTTTTTTTTTTGCAGGGGAAAAACCATTCTCTTGCCATCTATGCAACTACAAGGCTGCTCAGCGAGTACATATTTCAACGCACATGAGAACCCACACAGGTACCTGCCGGTTTAGTTACTAAAACTATAATTCCATATATTTACTCTTGTGCCACTGAGTGCTTGTAATTTGCATCACTGATGAAGTAAGCATCCTTCCATTCTGCCAAGAGAATAGGTGACTTTTTTTCTCATACAAGTGGATGAGATTTAAATCATATTGAAGTTAACGTTTTTTTTGCAGGAGAAAAACCATTCTCTTGCCATCTATGCGACTACAAGGCTGCTCGGCAAGGAGATCTAGCACGGCACATGAGGACCCACACAGGTACCTGCAGGTTTAGTTACTAAAACTATAATTCCATATAATATATGGAGTAAATATTATTTACTCCAGTTCCACTGAGGACTTGTAATTTGCATGATTGACGAAGTGGTAAGAATCCTTTCATTCTTCTAACTGAATATGTGACTTTTTCTCTCATAAAAATGGATGAGATTAAAATCATCATGAAGTATATTGAAGTTAACTTTTTTTTTTGCAGGAGAAAAACCATTCTCTTGCCATCTATGCGACTTCAAGGCTGCTCAGCCCTCAAATCTTTCAGTGCACATGAGAACCCACACAGGTACCTGCAGGTTTAGTTACTAAAACTATAATTCCATATATTTACTCCTGTGCCACTGACTACTTGTAATTTGCATCATTGATGAAGTAGGTAGTAAGAATCCTTTCATTCTTCTAAGTGAATAGATGACTTTTTCTCTCATACAAGTGGATGAGATTTAAATCATCTTGAAGTATATTGATGTTAACTTTTTTTGCAGGAGAAAAACCATTCTCTTGCCATCTATGCGACTACAAGGGTGCTCGGCAAGGAGATCTAGCACAGCACATGAGAACCCACACAGGTACCTGCAGGTTTAGTTACTAAAACTATTATTCCATAATATGGAATAATATATTATATTTACTTATATTATATAATAATAATGTATTATATTATATAATATATTATATTTACTCTAGTGCCACTGAGTACTTGTAATTTGCATCATTGATGAAGTAAGCATCCTTCCGTTCTGCCAAGAGAATAGGTGACTTTTTTTCACATACAAGTGGATCAGATTTAAATCATCTTGAAGTATATTGAAGTTGAAGTTTTTTTTTGCAGGAGAAAAACCATTCTCTTGCCATCTATGCGACTACAAGGCTGCTCAGCCCTCAACTCTTTCAGTGCACATGAGAACCCACACAGGTACCTGCAGGTTTAGTTACTAAAACTATAATTCCATATATTTACTCTAGTGCCACTGAGTGCTTGTAATTTGTATCACGGATGAAGTAAGCAGCCTTCCATTCTGTCCAGAGAATAGGTGACTTTTCTTTGCTCATACAAGTGGATGAGATTCAAATCATCCTGAAGTATATTGAAGTTAACGGTTTTTTTTTTTTTTTTTTTTGCAGGAGAAAAACCATTTTCTTGCCATCTATGCAACTACAAGGCTGCTCAGCCCTCAAATCTTTCAGCGCACATGAGAACCCACACAGGTACCTGCAGGTTTAGTTACTAAAACTATAATTCCATATATTTACTCTTGTGCCACTGAGTGCTTGTAATTTGCATCACTGATGAAGTAAGCATCCTTCCATTCTGCCAAGAGAATATTTGACTGTTTTTCTCATACAAGTGTATTAGATTTAAATCATCATGAAGTACATTGAAGTTAACGTTTTTTTTTTTTTTTTTTTTAAGGAGAAAAACCATACTCTTGCAAGTTATGCAACTACAAGGCTGCTCATCGAGGACATATTTCAATGCACATGAGAACCCACACAGGTACCTGCAGGTTGAGTTACTAAAACTATAATT
Source organism: Stenodema calcarata (assembly GCA_963920205.1). Lineage (NCBI taxonomy): Eukaryota > Metazoa > Arthropoda > Insecta > Hemiptera > Miridae > Stenodema > Stenodema calcarata. The sequence goes on along the minus strand of OY986049.1, from coordinate 36,338,017 downwards.
CCATAATATGGAATATATTATATTTACTCTTGTGCCACTGAGTGCCTGTAATTTGCATCACTGATGAAGTAAGCATCCTTCCATTCTGCCAAGAGAATAGGTGACTTTTTTTCTCATACAAGTGGATGAGATTCAAATCATCTTGAAGTATATTGAAGTTAACGTTTTTTTTCTTTTTGCAGGAGAAAAACCATTCTCTTGCGAGCTATGCGACTACAAGGCTGCTCATAGAGGACATATTTCAAAGCACATGAGAACCCACACAGGTACCTGCAGGTTTAGTTACTAAAACTATAATTCCATATATTTACTCCAGTGCCACTGAGTACTTGTAATAATTACAAGTATCGGCATCATTGATGAAGTAGTAAGAATCCTTTCATTCTTCTAAGTGAATAGGTGACTTTTTCTCTCATACAAGTGGATGAGATTTACCTAATCTTGACTTATACTTTGTACCGCACCCAATTCACCCCCCCCCCCCCCCCATCACCGGCCTCACACAACACACATACTTCCTAACTCTCTCACCCTAAAAATTAACCTTTAATGTCATCTAGAATGACTCTATAGCACCTGACAGATTATTTTGGGGATACATAATATGTATTATATTAGAATTTTCGGTGTATTTTGGGATTATTTTGTTCTGAAACGGATTTTGGTATAAGAATTTTTCGGAAATTCGAGTTAAAAACCTTTTGGACGGAGAACAATAGCTTCTTTTTATTTGAAAATGTGATAAAGAGTCACTACACCATGATTTTTTTTTTTTTTTTTCAGAGGAAAGCAAAAGGTTTTTTGAACTAGGTACACCCTGATAACCATTGGTCGGTATCTATTTTAGTACTCAACATTAAAATATCTAGTACTCATGATGACCAGCCCTTGAGATCTGGCACCTGTCACAATTTTTCCTAAAACTTCATAAAACGTTTATTTTAGGACGATAAACTAAACGAACAACTGAAACCTAACATCAAAACAAACATATATCAGCAAAAGGGACACCTGCCCATAACAAGGGCATGTATTGGCCCCATAACATAGGGCCAAGTATACGCGAAAAAAGTGCGGTGACCAGCTCCTCGGTAAACAGTCAGACACTCACGCGCCAGCGCCAAAATACACACAGACGGACGCACACAATGTACGTGTGACGTCTCCCCCCCCCCCCCCCCCAATAATTTTGCGGTTCAGGTCTTGGATCTTTACTCAGATCCTGGATCTTTACCTTCTTCTTTTTCTTAGATGACTTGGCTTCAGCCATGGATTCTTGATTCAAACCAACTGTCAAAGCTGGGTAGCATGGTAGAAGGAATTCTTCCATGGGTAGGTAGCTGTAGGTAATTTTCAATTGAAGGTTTTACTTTTGACTGAATATTTTGTTATTCGTAATGAATTTCTTCATCAATCAACTTCTACCTAACTTCTTCATTTCTTGTGGGGAAGAGCCGCTTCCTGCGCTCCCCCTGACGCTACGCCCCTGATTAGGGCCGCAGTTTAGGAAGAAGAAGAAAATACTAAATCTGGAAATCAAATCCTGAATCTACTCTAGAATATACTCTTTCCTTCTTAAAATTATTGTAATTTATTGCAGGCGAGAAATCATCCAAACGAAGGAGGCAAATGAGTCTACGCTCTAAAACTTCTGATTCCAAGGGACAACGCCAGGCAGATGCAGAGTCGACTTCCTCTGATACTGATTAGACGATGAACCATAGTGCACAATCAATATGGTCTCTGATACAAATGTGGTTGACGATTGGGTAACGCCACATCTTCCAAAATTCCGAAAATACTTGATTTGTGAAAAAATAGCTTTGATATTCTTTTATAAGTAAATGTGACTCTCATCTAAAAACACTTATTGACTTTGATTGTTCCTGTTTAACCCTTTAGTGCATGATTTGTTCTTTTGTTGAGAAAAAATCTGAGTGGTAGGAATAGGTCTCAGGATAGCGGGAAAAATAAGGAAAAATTTCATCACTGTTTTTTCCCTGGAATTCCTAAAAACTGGAAAGTGTCTGAAGGCATCATTGTACGTATGGGCAGCACCTCGCTCTGAACCTTGGAAGGATGTTGTCATCAATGAAATCCTGTTTTAATGAGCATTTGAATTTATTGAAACACGTTTCTCTTGTTGAATATTTGTACAATTAAGAATGGTAATTAAGAATCGCCTGCACTGTTTGACAATTAAGAATGGTAATCCTTCAACACGTTTTTCTTTCAGTTAAACACAAATAATCTTCACATTTCTCACAATAACCACAATTTTGGAGTTGGGTTCCTCTTGAAACTGAAAGAGTGTGTGCTGGGCATTGAGGGAGGTCAACTTCTACAAACTCAAACAACTCATTTTCATCTGGAAACAGACCAACCAACTAGTCCCCATTCGTCTCTCACAAATCGTCTGGAAATTCATAAAAATTCATTGGGAGGTTCACAAAGAACCAGGAGCGTAGCGTGACTCTGGACATGGAGGTACCACACTCAATTCAACACCCCCCCCCCTTACCAACACCCCCCCCCCCCCTTATCACCCTCAAAATCACAAGTGACTTAGTTACATTACACCTACGAGGTCACTCTGGGGTCAAAATTGACCTCACCGAATATATTTTGTATGATTTTCGGGCCTTACAATTTTTTTAGCCAAGAGGGATATTTTGTAAATTAGGTTGATAGCATTGGCTAGGCGAGAAAGTGATAACATCTGGGTGTATACGTTGTGACCTCGAGCCAGAGGGTTGTGAATCTCTTGTGGGACACTTTTGACCCCTGTGTGTCTTCTGCGTTCCTAATTTTGTTCTGTTGGGGTAGCCATTGACCCCAGTGTGTATTTTTGATTTCATCACTAGGTAAGTCAGATAATATCATAATTTACTTAATTTTCTCATAGAAAATAAGTATTTTTATAATCTGGTAGTCAGTAGGTATTTCATTTTCTCGACCACTCCTACTAGATGACTCAGGTGAAGATTCTCAACTGGGTAAATAGGTCTAGTTGATGGGCTATCATAGGTCAGGTTTCATTTTGGTTCAAAAAATGGGTTGGGTTTTGCATTTTATGTACTCAGATGGGTTTTTCCTGACTAAAGTTGAATTGACTACATTACTGCTTAACACCTACTAATTATTTTATTTATTTTTAGCGCGTGTTTACGTTCTGACGACCGCACTACGAGAAATGAAAGACGAGTGACCGATAAATTTGCACCCATTCGAGAGATATGGGACACTTTTATTGAAAACTGTACAAGTTCACAGTCATACCGAAACGACGTGTGAAAAATGCAATTACTTATAACAAATAATACCTAATACTAACTATCTACCTAATAATTCCGTCGTGTTTTTAAAAACAACTTTTAAAAATACATTCATATTTCGTTTTTTATGTGTGCCTATTGCTTAAATATAATCCTGCAATTACCATTAATTATTTTGTCATAAAAAATTAATAGAATGAGATGATAGAAAATTGAATGCGGAATAAAAACAGTGTATCAGTTGAGGTTAGAAAAAAGGAAGAGATGTGCAAAATGGGGTAAGTTCAAGGTATCGTGAAAACTTTACTATTCAACTTACAAAGTGACAGTTTTGGTTTATTATCTTCGATAATGAACCATTGGACTCGCCCAAAGAAACATTTTTTTTAACCCCCCCTCAAAATTTTTTCTGACTATTCGACAGATAGTCGGCTTTGATAATTTGCTTTTAATTTTTGTGTATCTTCAGAACTGAATTTTTAATATTCATATGCCAGAAACTTTGATTTTCGAAGATTTTACTAAGAATGGTTTCAAGAAACCACGAATAAAATATTCAATTCTAACTTAATGTATTCTATTTCTTGTTTCTTTGCGTAGGTAGGTTAATATTTGATTTTTTTAAATAGATAGTCATTGGGAAACTATTTATTGAGCTGTAAATATATAAATTAAAATACATTTGGGGTCAGTTTTGACCCCAGAGTGTCTACCGTGTCACAAAAAAATGGTAAAAAACTCTGCAAATTCTTGACACAACGGTTCATTATCTTCTTTGTACAGATCACCCTTCTGTCTAGATCACTAGGTCTAAATGTCTAGATCCTAAATGTTAGATTAATTATTATTATCAATTATCACTAATTATTAACAATTTTATCAAGTACCTAGTGAAAATTATTATAATTTATTGTTAGGTATTAATCATTCGTATTTATTATTAACAATAATTATTATTAATTATGATTAATTAATACGATATAATTCTGGGTTTTTTAATACTACGTCGGTAATAATTTTTCTATAAAAGAAGTACCTACCTACCAACAAACATTCGAAATAACCTTCATTTCCGTAGCACGAAACGCACCTCAGAACAACAAACTCGACATCACTTAAGCCATATGATGTTCCAAAGAGCTTGTTAGTATGAAAATGGACCTGTATTTCAACAGTTTGAGTCACGATCGTGTTGTGAGGCACAATCTTTGAGCCGTCATTGTGAACGAACGGCTGGTCGTACAAAGCTGCGGATGGTCTTAAAAAATTCTACGGAACAAACTCTATCTAAATATGAAATAAAAAACATACCGTTCTATATGAATTTTTCGAGATATGAGATTTTCAAATTTTCAAAATTCGTTTTGAACCCCTTCCCCTTGACCTAGGGTTATGAAAAGTTTCGAGGACCATTGTGGGGTTGGTCGAAACCCATAAAAAAAATTTCGTAATTTTAACTCAACGCTAACTGGGCAAAGTGGCGCGTACGGCGGACGGACGGATTTTTTTTTTTATTCGATTTTCTGAATCTACGTATCTTGAAACGTAAACCAACAAATTTTGAGGGGGGGTTAAAAAAATTTTTTCTTTGGGCGATTCCAATGGTTCATTATCGAAGATAATAAACCAAAATAACAAAATGATAAAAATTGTAGGTAGGTATCCACCTTCTTAGTAGGTACTATTTTCATGTTATTCCTCAAGATTGTACCAAAATTGTTTCAACCGATTGGTCCTCAACTAGGTAGCATGAATGTAACCAGCTCCATAAGTAGGTCTCCATTGTATTGAGACCTCAAGCAATTGATCAGAAAACAAGGGGCAGTGTTCACTATATCAATTTATAACATGAAAATATACATAAGTCTGACATAAATACCAAGAACAAATACGCAAAAAATGCGTTATAATTCGAGAGCTTTCGATCGAATGGTGAACGATTTTTGTCCGATGAAAACTACAGAAGTTTCATTTCCCTAGCAACGGCTTGGTTGTAAGTGAAAATTGTCGTAACATGTAGGTAACGCTTTTCGAGGACACTTTTTCGTGACAGTTTTGGTTCATATCTTCGATAATGAACCATTGGAATCGCCCAAAGAAAAAAAAATTTTAACCCCCCCTCAAAATTTGTTGGTTTACGTTTCAAGATACGTAGATTCAGAAAATCGAATAAAAAAAAATCCGTCCGTCCGCCGTACGCCGTCCGAGGCACTTTGCCCAGTTAGCGTTGAGTTAAAATTACGAAATTTGGTTTCTGGGTTTGGACCAGCCCCACAATGATCCACGAAACTTTTCATAACCCTAGGTCAAGGGGAAGGGGTTCAAAACGAATTTTGAAATTTTGAAAATTCCAAAACTCGAAAAATTCATATAGAACGGTATGTTTTTTATTACATATTTAGATCGAGTTTGTTCCGTAGAATTTTTTAAGACCATCCGCAGCTTTGTACGACCAGCCGTTCGTTCACAATGACGGCTCAAAGATTGTGCCTCACAACACGACCGTGGATCAAACTGTTGAAATACAGGTCCATTTTCATACTAACAAGCTCTTTGGAACATCATATCCCCCAAAAACAACTCCGTTGTAAAAACTGACCCGCCAAAAAACCTCAGCCGCAAAAAGGAATGATATCCATTTTGCCCGCCAGCCACATATATAGGATGCTCGGTGCTTCGCACCTCGCTGTTGAGTGTGCATATAGAAACCTGATCCTCCTACCCCTAACCTCCACCGTCAATGTTTTCCTGTTCCCTGTCTCCTTCCCACAACCCCTTCTCACCCTTAGTCACCCTCGGTTTTACCTAATATGTTTCCTCTGTTACACCAGCAGGGAGCTTTACGCTTCTTTCAATGCTGTTGGCGGGAGCTTTTTGCCAGATGAACAAGCCTGAATTGAAGCATTACTATATTATAAGTATTACTGGTGGTCACGAGTCGTTAATAATAAATTATAATAATTCTCACTAGGTACTTGATAAAATTGTTAATAATTAGTGATAATTGATAATAATAATTAATCTAACATTTAGGATCTAGACATTTAGACCTAGTGATCTAGACAGAAGGGTGATCTGTACAAAGAAGATAATGAACCGTTGTGTCAAGAATTTGCAGAGTTTTTTTTTCTCATAACCCCCAATCGGGTTCTTATAAAAATATTCTTTAGTTGCTTAACACTATTGTCCCGGCTCGGCGGGAACTTTGTTCCTATTTGGATAATAAAAGCGTTTATTATTATTAAACCTCCCAATCTGGCAGCACTGGTGACGCGAATGCTCCAACGGATGTTTGAGGAAGTAGGGAGACGTCTGTCATCTCGTCATGTGAAGTGGAAGACTATAACCCTTTTCTTACCTCCCCTCAATATTGTTGCCTTGTCTGTTGTGAGAGGTTGTGTTTTAGGTGCTTTACGTACGAGTATATTTCAACAGTCAATTTATATCAAAATATCATCAACATTAGTCAAGTGTCACAGGTTCACAGTGAAATTCGTATAACTTTTCGAGGGTTTTGTTGACTGTTTGTGCTCCGTCAACGTGTTACAGGTGCCGTGTTCCAAATGGCTGAAGGCGCGAATTCATCAAGTGCACGAGTTTCCTTTGTCGTTTCACTCGCAGGTACGAGAGATTTTCAAAAGGAAAACAAGAGTATTTGAAACAATCGTCTATTTCCACTGAAATATCATATACCTAACTGTTAGACCGGTTTCGGTGATTGAACCATCGTCAGTAACAAAACAATACTCACATTTCAGTGGAAACAGACGATTTCTTCAAATACTCTCTGGGTTTCCACGATTTCGTCGCCTAATGATTTAGTTCGTAGAGATTTTCAAGGTGAAAGTGTAGTCACGTACTCAGCTCGATGTAAATTGTAAGAAACCTTCGCCGTTTTGGGGCACCGTTTGGTTCTCCATTAACAGAGGAGATTTTGTGTAGTTACGGAGGTAAGTGAAGTTTACTAGGTGGGACTTCTAAGCATTTGTTCTCATCAACCACTTTTCGTCCCACTGTACAAGGTATTTATTATTAGCACGGGCAAGCCCAATAAACATTTACATAATGTTTATTAAAATACATGGAGATTTACGGCAAGCGAAACGTAATGAAGTGATAGTAATTAAATCATTGAAAAGAAAGAGGTGAAGACAACAATAATATTGTTATGTTGTATTATAGATTTGGAAGGGAGGAGTTGAAAAAGTCAAACTGTGGGTAAGAGGCCAGGAGGAGATTCGCACTTCGGAGGATTCGGTGAAGAGGGCGGTTTTCTAACGTAGTTTGTGAATGAAAAGGGGATATTAAATAAAACTGATGAGCGAGTGGGGGTTTTAGAGGCGACCAAATTAATTTTAGAGAGCGAAGAGGGACAATTTATACGATTGTTGAGTAATTTGAACAACAGAACGAGGTCCGAAGAACATCAGATTCTTCTTCTTTCCAGGGTATCAAGGTGGGCAGTATAAATCACGACATCCGAAAGGATTCCCGATTTGTACGCCACGTAGAGCAGAATACTTCTTATACTTGAGCATAATACACCCTTTTAAGAGTTTCTCTTGTTAGCCAACTTCGTAGCATTAGAAAGTACCGAATGCATCGATTTCCTGATTTTATTGACCACAACGCTGCTACATGATCCTTCCACTTGAGATGTTGATCTATGTGCACACCGAGATATATTATCGAATTCAGGCTTTCTATTTCTATGCAGCTACACAAGTTTCTTACTGCATCACAGTATCCGTCTCAAACATTTAATTATAATTAAAGGTACCTTCTAACGTACGTTGCTAGGGCGTACGATCTCGTTGAATCGAGACATTCGAGGATCCAGAAATGTTCGTCTGCTGGATTTCCCTGGTACCTCACAAATGTACCATCACTGTGAGCACTATGAAGTCTGGCTGTGGTAAGCGTACTCTAGTCGTTCTCCACGAGACCATTCGTGAATTTTGATTTGATCAGTCACTGACTAATCAGGTCTTATCAGCTAGGCGTGGCTAATACGGTTATTTCTTGGTGATAGGTTATCGAGTAACAGCGACCGTCTGGTAGTAGGTTGTCGTATTAGGTTATTTTGGTAATAGGTTACCGGCGATTCGGGAACCTTTCCACCGCCCAACGCGCACTGGATTTTCAGGCTCACAACCG